>CAJQUN010000007.1:1705317-2052705 GCA_907163345.1 Haberlea rhodopensis | reverse complement strand
TCCCTTTTCTTTCATGCATTTCATTCTTTCGACAATAAGTGCATGTGAATGAAACACATCATACTCCCTTCAAAGGTGTGGATAGAATTCATATTTAGGCTCATTAGGGAAGGATGATAAGCTAGTCAAAGAATGTCGAATGGGGGTCGTGTGTATGCTTAGCATACAACCATTTTTTTGCATTAAGGCTCAAAAAGGGTACTAGTGATTGATTTTCTTTACATGGTAGACTTGAAAGGCTCAAACGCATCAAAGATGGCCTATATCACTTTCATGTTTGCAAGTAGTCTAGACATACGCCTCAAAGAGCATGTAGTTAAGTTCTAGCATGTATTAGAGACTTCTTAAGATTATCACAAAATTCACACAATCTTCACTAAGCTATGCACACTTCACAAGCCATGACAATAATGTGCTCAAAATATTCAACTACTAAGTTAAAGTAAAATTTGCATTAGAGTTCAAAGTGTTCAAAGGTTAACAATTCACCTATGTTCAAAAGCATGCATGATATCAATTAGGTTTCATCATGGGCTAGTGATTCTAAGCATGTGTTCATTACTAACTATGAGCTCAAAATTTTCAAATTTTTCCATTTTTTGTATGAGAAAAGCAATAACACACCACTAATCCCCCCCCCCCCCCCCCCATACTTAAATCTTACATTGTCCCCAATGTAAGACAAATACAAGAGAAGAGAAAAGTCTAACTATTAAAGCAATAAAAATGAAAATAAAGGGAGAAAGGAAACTAACTCCCCTTGGGTTGCCTCCCAAGCAGCGCCTCTGTTTAACGTCGGTGGCCCGACGCCAGTTCATGGATCACGTGATGCTTGGTGGATCTTTGAGATCCATTTTTCCTTCTTTAGCGGCATGGAAACCTTCATAGTATGGTTTCAGTCTATGTCCGTTCACCTTGAATGTCTTATCTTTTGCTAGGCTTTGAACCTCAACTGCACCATGAGGAAAAACAGTAGTTACTATAAAAGGTCCAACCCATCGAGAGCGTAGTTTACCTAGAAAGAGGCGAAGGCGGGAAAGGTATAGGAGGACTTGTTGACCAACGACAAACTCCTTCCTCGAGATCATTTTGTCATGAAAGGTCTTCGTTTTCTCTTTGTAGATCCTGGAGCTTTCATACGCATCATTGCGGATCTCTTCCAACTCTTGCAATTGCAGCTTTCTATGTTCTCCGCTCTTGTCCATAGCCATGTTGAAGTGCTTGATGGCCCAAAAAGCTCGATGCTCCAACTCTACAGGCAAATGACATGGTTTACCAAAGATTAGTCTATAAGGAGACATACCTATTGGCGTCTTGTATGCAGTCCGATAAGCCCACAATGCATCATCTAGTCTTAAGCTCCAATCCTTCCTAGTGGGATTTACCGTCTTTTCCAAGATGGATTTGATTTCTCGATTTGAAACTTCGGCTTGTCCATTTGTTTGCGGGTGGTAGGCGGTGGACACCTTGTGTGTCACATGGTACTTCTTTAATAGACTCTCCACCGTCCTATTGCTAAAATGGGTGCCTCGATCACTTATGATTGCTCTTGGAGTCCCAAACGTAGAGAAAATGTTATGCTTTATAAAACCTGCAACAACTTTTGAATCATCAGTACGGGTGGCTAAAGCTTCCACCCATTTCGACACATAATCCACAGCAAGTAAAATGTAAATGTGGCCAAAAGATTGTGGAAACGGTCCCATGAAGTCGATGCCCCATACATCAAAGATTTCACAATAAAGTATGGGTTGTTGGGGCATCTCATTTCGTTGAGATATGTTACCTGTCTTTTGGCACTCATGGCATGATTTGCAGAAATTATATGCATCACGAAATAAAGTTGGCCAAAAGAATCCACATTCTAATACCTTGTATGCCGTTCTTTTGGCTCCAAAGTGGCCACCAACCTCATGTGAATGACAAAAACGGAGTATGGAAGATACCTCATTGCCCGGAATGCAACGCCGAAGAACTTGATCAGCACAATGTTTCCATAAGTATGGCTCATCCCAAACATAGTATTTGGCCTCGCTTCAAACTTTCGCCTTTTGAGTCCTATTCAATCCAGTAGGGAAAGTATTAGTAGCCAAAAAATTAGCAATACTTGCATACCATGGTAAAATGTCGTGCACGGCAGAGAGTTGTTCATCCGGGAATTCTTCTTTGAAACACGGTGTATCATTCACATGAATCAAGCCACTTAGGCGATCCGCCACTTTATTTTCTGTTCCTCACTTGTCTTTGATTTCAACATCAAATTCACTCAAAAGTAAGATCCATCTTATCAGCCTTGGCTTTGCCTCATTCTTCGTCATCAAGTAACGAAGAGCTGCATGATCAGAATAAACAACAACTTTAGCATCGAGCAAATAAGATCGAAATTTTTCTAAAGAAAATACAACAGCTAATAGCTCCTTTTCAGTAGTGGAATAGTTTCGCTGGGCATCATTCAAGGTCATGGAGGCATAGTAGATGGCATGGGAAATCTTTCCAATCTTTTGGCCTAAAACAGCGCCTGCTGCATAATCGCTTGCATCACACATGATCTCAAATGGCTTGCTACAATCAGGCGGTTGGATAATTGGTGTGGATGTCAATGATGCCTTCAATGTGTCAAATGCAGTCTTGCACACCTCATAAAACTCGAATGCTACATCCTTTTGCAACAATTTGCACAATGGTGATGTTATCTTTGCGAAGTCCTTGATATACCTCCTATAGAAACCTGCATGGCCAAGAAAGGAACGCACATCCCGTACACAAATAGGATAAGGTAGAGGCTTAATAATGTCAATTTTTGCTTTGTCTACCTCCATACCTTTGGATGAGACCACATGACCCAAAACAATACCTTGGTCTACCATAAAGTGGCATTTTTCAGAATTTAGCACAAGGTTTGTTTCTATGCAACGCTTTAGGACAAGGGTGAGGTTAGTTAGACAAGCATTGAATGAGTTACCATAAACATTAAAATCATCCATGAATACCTCTAATATGTGCTCAGTGTACTCTGAAAATATACTAACCATGCACCGTTGGGACAAGGGTGAGGTTAGTTAGACAAGCATTGAATGAGTTACCATAAACATTAAAATCATCCATGAATACCTCTAATATGTGCTCAGTGTACTCTGAAAATATACTAACCATGCACCGTTGGAAAGTGGCTGGTGCGTTGCAAAGTCCGAAGGGCATGCGCCTATAAGCGAAGGTTCCAAAGGGGCATGTGAACGTAGTCTTTTCTTGATCTTCCGGAGCAATCGCAATCTGAAAATAATCGGAATATCCATCAAGAAAACAGTAATAAGAATGACATGCTAACCTTTCAAGCATTTGATCAATGAAGGGCAATGGAAAATGGTCCTTGCGGGTCACGGTGTTCAATTTGCGGTAGTCAATGCAAACTCTCCACCCATTCTGAATGCGGGTGGTCACTAATTCATCGTCTTTGTTCCTCACCACTGTAATTCCAATCTTCTTTGGAACTACTTGGACAGGGCTGACCCACTGGCTATCAGAAATAGGGTATATCATTCCAACTGCAAGAAGCTTTAAGATTTCCTCTTTCACTACTTCCATCATTGGTGGGTTGAGTTTCCTTTGCGGTTGGCGTGTAGGTTTTGATCCTTCTTCAAGTAGAATCCTATGCATGCATGTCGAGGGGCTTATTCCTTTGATGTCAGCAATGGTCCATCCTATCGCGGTCTTGTGCTCCTCTAGCACTTGAATGAGCTCCTTCTCTTGGCTATCTCCCAACTTGCTAGAGATTATTACCGGTAATGTGTTTCCTTCTCCAAGGAACACATACTTTAGGTGACTTGGTAATGGCTTCAATGCAATAGTGGGTGCCTGCGTTACAGAAGGGAGAGGCCTAGAATTAGGAATAGGCAATGACACAAACGAAATGTTACCTTGTATCTCGGGCGTGGTATCCAACGCAGTGATATTGTGTTCCACCTCATCTCCAAGTGGCAACTCTTCCTCGAAATGATTTAGAGGGGTGGTGAGGGCTATCTCCAATTCATCTTTACCTGCAGTCTCAAACATGCCTTGTGACAAGTAATCAATAATATTGATAGTGTATACAGTATCATCATCGTCACAAGGATATTTCATGGCATCATGTATATTGAATTTAACGACCTCACCATCAAATTCCATTGTGAGTGTGCCACAATGAACATCTATCTTAGTCTTTGATGTTTTCAAGAAGGGTCTCCCTAACAATATAGGGCTACTATTGTCACCCTTAGCCATATCAAGCACATAAAAATCGGCGGGAAATACCAACTCATTTACTTGCACTAAGACATCTTCTAAAATACCTCTAGGATATGCATTAGATCTATCCGCTAGTTGGACAACTACCATTGTTTCACTTAAAGGCCATAGGTTTAAAGAAGCATAGAGAGAGTATGGCATGACGTTTATCGATGCTCCTAAATCTAGCATAGCTTTTTCAAGACGTGTTGTACCAATTGTGCATGGGATAGTGAACATACCTAGTTCCTTGCACTTGGTAGGTATTTTCCTTTGAATGACCGCTAAGATGTTCTCCCCCAACTCAACTTTACGGCATCCTTTCAGCTTTTGTTTCCTCTTGGCTGTGCAGAACTCTTTTAAAAACTTTGCATAGCGGGCCACTTGCTTGATTGCATCCAACAGTGGAATGTTCAGCTCACATTTTCGAAAGGTTTCATAGAGGTCCTTGATGTTTTCATTCCTCCTATCTTCCTGATACGCAAGAGGGAAAGGGGGTTCAATCTTATACTCATAAGTGAGAGGAGATTTACCTTTTTGTTCCTCCTTTTGTATAGAATCTTTCTCCATGGGCTTGATCTCTTTCTCCTCTTTATGTGTCTCGAGTTCTTTCCCACTCCTTAGTTTAATTTCACTTGCATTTTCCCTTGGATTCACGACTGGTTGTGATGGTAGGGTGCTTGATCTTTGAGACTCTATACGATTTATTGTTGTGGCTAACTGTCCCATTTGAGTGCTCAAGCTTTGGATGCTTGCTCTTGTTTCCTGTTGAAATTTCACAGATCCATTAGCAATTTCCTTAACAATATTTTCTAGATACTTACCAGGTGTTGGAGTCGGAACGGCTTGTTGTGGCCTTTTGGAACGGTGGTCTATACGGTGGTGGTTGGTGTTGTATCTGCGGCTCAGCTTGATTTCCATATCTCAAATTTGGATGATCTCGCCATCCTGGGTTGTATGTGCTAGAATAGGGATCATACTTCCGTTGTGGATGTCCCGGAAATCCGCTCGCTGTATTTGCTTCCTCAATAGATGGTTCTTGAAGTGTGGGGAAAGCGTCAGTTGGATGATTCGGTAGTGCACAAATCCCACATACCTTAGCACTTTGTCCAAT
The DNA here is from genome assembly GCA_907163345.1 of Haberlea rhodopensis. Lineage (NCBI taxonomy): Eukaryota > Viridiplantae > Streptophyta > Magnoliopsida > Lamiales > Gesneriaceae > Haberlea > Haberlea rhodopensis. The sequence continues at coordinate 2,047,328 of CAJQUN010000007.1, read as the reverse complement.
TCCAATTGCAAGTTGTTTCACGATACCTGTTAAGTCAATCAATTATTGTTCGAGACTAGACACATTTACCTCGCCTTGATTCCTAGGCTTATGGTCCGACCGAGCAGTCCCAAACTGTTGAGAGTTGGCTGCCATGTTCGCAATCAAGTGTCTTGCCTCCGTGGGTGTCTTATCCACAAATGCTCCTCCACTTGCAGCGTCAACCAAGTTCCTGTCATTTGGCAAAAGTCCCTCATAAAAATATTGAATAAGTAAGTGCTCACTTATCTGATGTTGAGGGCAGCTTGCACAAAGCTTTTTGAAGCGCTCCCAATATTCATGCAGTGATTCCTCATGGCGTTGTCTAATGCCGTATATGTCTTTGCGGATATTCATCGCCCTTGATGCAGGAAAGTATTTCTCCAAGAAGGTTCTTTTCAGCTCGTTCCATGTAGTGATGGATCCAGAAGGTAAATAGAAGAGCCAATCCTTAGCAGCGTCCTTCAAAGAGAATGGAAAAGCTCGTAATTTGATTTGTTCCTCAGTTATGCCAGTTGGCTTCATTGTAGTGCATACTACATGGAATTCCATCAAATGCTTATGCGGATCCTCACCTGCAAGGCCATGAAAAAAGATAAAAGATGTAATAGGCTAGATTTTAATTCAAAATTTATATTAGTAGCAAGTGTAGGAAAGGTTATGCAGAGAGGCTGCTGATCCAAAGTAGGATTCGCTAATTGTCGTAAGCTTTGATTCTCCGCCATGATAGTCCTTTCCTCTTCTTCATTTACTTGTCTTCGATTTTCTCTCCTTAGTTGGTGTAAAGTCCTTTCTATCTCGGGATCGTATTGATGTTCGTCCTCCTCTAATGAACAATCGCCTGCGTGCATGAACAAACAGGTAAAAAGCATGGGAAGAAGAATATCAATAAAAAAATTAACACAAATTAATAAAATTGCCTTCCCCGGCAACGGCGCCAAAATTTGGTAGGGTTTATCGCGTACGCCCAAATTAACCCTCTCAAGTTAATAACAGTAATGAATGTAGTAGCGTGAGTAGGGATCGATCCCACGAGTAAGGTTATATCTTTGTGTTAACTTATGCAAACGAAAATAAAAAGAGGTTTTTGAAATCAATTGAATAATACTACTACTATGATGCAAAATTAAACTAGATGAATTAACTTATGAGAAAAGAGCGATTCTCGGTTTTCGGTTAACTTTACAATTGGTGTTTACTATCTTGGTCATCGATCTTCACAAAAATTGAAAGAAAAATTATTATAAAATCTAAAAATTATTTCTAAAGTCTGAATTCTCTCTAAAAGAGACTAATTTTTGTGTATCTGAGGTATGGAGGCTGATGGGTAGGTTAAATTATATGTACGAAGGAAAGAAATCAAGTCTTTACACTTTCCAAAACTCTACAGGCGTAGCTACGCCAGAAAATGGCGTAAAGACGCCTGATGACGTGTCAAAAATATGGCTTCCCGCATTTCTGGCGTATTTACACCTCCAAATGGAGTAATTACGCCTGTCCATGCCATAGCGTTGGTGTAATTACGCCTGATAATGGCGTAATTACGCCTGTCCTCCAATTTTATGGCGAGTTTTGTATTTTGGCCGTAACTTTCTTGTAAAAACTCCGAATTTGATGAATCAGCTGTCCACGCGAAGATAACTCAAAGTTCTACAACTGTTTTATGGACCACATGTCCAAAACATGGCTTGAACATATAGAAATTGGAGGATAAAGGAGCAACATGTGTCTTGGATTCTGGTTTTTTCCTATTTTCTTCAACTTTAGTCATTCTTTCATCATTTTAGCTTGATTTCTTCACATTTCCCTACATTTACACAAATATACGATTAGGTAGCATATGTATCAATTTATCAATCAAAATATACCAAATCGTAGATAATTAAGCGCAATAGATGTGCCTATTTCTAGTCACTTCACGTATTATAATTTAATCTCTCGATCTCAATTATAATTCACAAATCAATCAAAGTTAGCAAGGCTTTGATAGCATTAAAATTATAAATCATGCATCTACTCAAACAACATTCAAATCACTAACTCAATCACAATCTTCCCTAATCTTGATAAAATAAACTTATTTTATGTTCAAATCAAACTAACATGATGAATAATTGTTTCTCAACCTCATAAACATCAATAAATTTGAAAATCAAAATAAATAAAGTTTAGAAGTACGATAATGTAGGATTTGAATCCGTGCGTTGAAACGTTACTTCTTCCCTTGCTTCCTTCATTGCACTTCAAAGGCTTTTTCTCTTAATTTGTGTGGATGTTGGAGGATGAAAGAAGGATGATTTATGGTGTATGATATGATATTGGTTCCCCTTATTTCGTGCCCTAGGTCTCTTATTTATAGAAGAGGAGGTGGATGGAAGTGTTCCCAATAGATCAAACTCAATCAAGTCTCTCTTTTTTTTTTCCTGAAAATTCGGTTGCTCGATCGATCGGTTATTTGTCTTGATCGATCGAGCCCTCTGATTTCTCGTGCCTGACTTTTTCTGCCTCGCTCGATCGATCGAGCATCAACTTCCGATCGATCAAGCATTCTTCAATCTCGCTTGATAAATCTCTGCCATGCTCGATCGATCGAGCATCAACTTCCGATCGATCGAGCTCCTCTTTTTCTTGTTGGCCAAATCTCTGTCTCCTTCGATCAATCGCGCTCCACTTCCGATCGATCGGTTATGTCAGATTCCAATTTCTTCATTTCTTGCCTCGGTTTGATCCGTATTCGTCTTTCTAGCTTAATTCTCCCACTTCCCACGTAGATTCCTGAAACAAACAAATAAATACCAAAAAGTGTAACATCATCGAGGAATCAACACGAAAACTTATACATATTATTGCAAAAATACACGTAATATTCATCCTTATCAACTCCCCCAAACTTTGACTTGATCTTCCTCGAGCAAGAATTAAGATCAAAATGCAAAGTTCATCATCAATACTTTAAATGAATTAACTTAGCAACTCAAAATATAAAAGCTCAGAAATCCCACTAACACATCAGCCATAAGCGAATCCAAAAATCAACAAGAAGTGTTTTCTCCTAAGCCAAGTAATACATCGCAAAATCGGAACGTGCATGTGTGTTAATGTCAATCTTGAGTTTCATATATACTTTTAGGATCAAATAATGCTATTAAACTCAAAGTCAAGATTACTATTTAACACTCCATAAGCCTACTTTTCAAACACTTCTCCACTAATGTAATTATTCCCTAGACTTGGATCAATAGGTCTTTTAAAGCTTGTAATGTTAGGCCTAGGTGTTTGGCTTCAAAGAAAAGATAGGGTCACACAAAGAAGAGAGTATAATCATGTAAAATTTAAATTTTTAGCACAACTTGAGCTTCTCTTCTTTTTTTCTTTAGCCTTGGCCATTTTGGGTCTTATTTAGTCAATCTTTTCTCAAGGCTTTATATCTATCGTTTTTTTTCTCATTCATCATTTTTTTCCAGTAATAAGCTCATCCAAATGTAGCAATTCATGTGCATCTAATGAGAATCATTATACTCCCTTTAGGTGAAGATAAAAATATTCAATTTAGGCTCAATTAGGTGGGTATAATGAGTTTGCCAAAGAATGTTAAATGAGGGCTATTAGTATGTTAAACATACACCATTCTTTTCAATTAGGCTCAAAATGGGATACTATAGATTGATAAATACATGGTAAGCTTGAAAGGCTCAAACGATCTAAAAATCGCCTAAATCATTTCCAAGCCTAGTTCATAACTATAAAATTTCGCCTCAAAGTGCCCTCAAATAGGTTCTAGAGTGCTTTAAGATGCTCAAGACAAATCATAGTTAACAAAATCTTTCCCATATATACTTCCCTCAATCATGACTCAAAAGTGCTCAAGATGTTCCTCAATTTTGAAATATTAACTCAACCACAGATATTCACAAACAAGTCAAAAATCTTCAAGACTCTAGTTGAGATGGGGATTAATATCATCATGCAATACTGTTGCAGGTCTAATTCATTATTTCTTAATGATAACTCAATTTTCAAATTTATTTTTTATGTGCTAAAAAACAATCTAATCGCATGATAGACTAGGCATGCAAGATAAGTAACAAGAGAAAACAGCAGATACCAGTGAATACCTCCCCAAACTTAGCACCTGCATTACCCTCAATGTACAGTAAACAATAAGCGCATAAGCAAAACACATACCTTGACGACGATCGTCAGTGATCGTCGTCCTCATCATACTCCGATCGGGGTACTGGGTAATAAGGCTCCTCTGGCTGGTATGGTTGTTATGGCGGATAATCAGGTGGTGGTGGTTTGTATGGCTGGAAGTGTGGCTCAGGTGGAAACTGGATAGCTGGGAAACCCTGGGCCAAGGCAGTGTTCGATGCACACTGATAATGCATGAACTCCATATGTTGCTGACTCATCTGCTCTTGGTCCCACCGTATTTCCCTTTGCAAATTTCGGATGCCCTGCTGCTCCAGGTGTATGTCTTGGAGATCCCTGTGGAGGGAGTCCAAGGTGATAGATGAATGCTCTGCAGCGGAAGATGAGGACGGCCCAGCAAGTCTGCTGCTCGAAGGCCGTGGGTCGGCCCTACGTCGGCCTGTAGGAGGTGGTGGTCCATCAACCACTATTGGGCTTTTTGGTCGTAGGAGTTCTTCATCGGCACCCCACTTCACTCCACATCTCTTGCAAAGAGCAGTGATAGTAGATGGAAAAGGTAATGCGGAGGTGGGCGGACTCATGCCGATGTCATTGATGTGGTCATTTATAATGTACCCCAAATCCACCGTTTGCCCAATGAGTGTGGCAAATACCAGGGCAGCTCTCTCCTTGGTGACCTCAGAAGTGTGGGACGATGGCATGGCCCGGGAGGCTATGAAGGAAAATCATGCTTGGGCCTCTGGTTTCAAATGTTTCTTTAGGACCAACTGGGGCTCTCCATTGCAATTCCTTTGCCAATCAGTCCCCTCAACACCGATGACAGAGAGTACTTCATCGTAATTGATTTGGCTTTTCCTGAAAGCTCTGTACTCACTGTTCTTTATTGAGGGTATCTGACCGCTTTATTTATAAACAAAAGATATTTCAAAGAATGGGTTGAAGCGATTCTACCGCAAGTGCACGGTTGTCAAGTTTTAGTATAGTGAAAATTAAGTACAGGTTGTCGAATCCACAGGGACTAACGTATAAGTACCAAATAAGATTAATAAAATTATATTTAGCCTACGATAAAAGGAGTTTGATTAACTAAAGCTAAATTAAACTGAAGAATAAAGATTAAACTAGAAACAAAGAATAGAACGGTTCCGGAAATGCGAAGGTAAGTCACTCGAGAAAATTACCAAGCTCGTCGTTCAATTATATTATCTCTACTGATTCAACGGAATTCTCAAATTATCACTCAATTGATTTTAAAGGTGAAAGGTTTTCACTCTTTCGATACACTCTCTCGAGCTGTAAAGAAACTAACAATAAATTAGAACAAGTCACTCTCGTGCACCTATTTACTAATTCAAAGTTGCTTAAATTATCAAAACCTTATAACTCTAAATCTTTCAATTTCAAGTTCTCACGTATGCGATATCATCTCTCGATCTCAATCGTGACATACATCATAAATTAATGGAGCGTGTTACAACGTTATCTCTCGATCTCGGTTGTAACTCTCAAATTCAATCAAAGCTAGCTAGACTTTGATCTACACATGCAATCAATCTATGAACAATAAATATCAATGCGCTCAAATACCAATGAATCAATATATCAAACACAACAAACTAAGACTTCAATAATATAAACCAAATTCAATTCAAATCAAATACAGATGAGTTTAATTGTCTCTCGACCTCAAAAACATCAAATGAAAATGAAAATCAAATAAATTAAGGTTCAGAAATACGATAAACTATGGATGAATCCGTGCGTTGCACCGTAATTTCTTCTCTTGTTCCTTCCTTGCACTCCGGAAGAGATTGGCTCGACTTTGGACGAAGAACGGAGATTGGATCTCCTTCTTCCGGCATTGGGCGGCGGCTAGGGCGGCTGCTCTTGACCTAAAAACGTCTGATATCGTGTGTCCAAAAAATCCTCTTTGAAATGGATCAAGCCTCCCGCTTAAAAGCCCCACAATCTCGATAAATAAGGAAAATAAAATCTTCAGATTTCGCGTCTCGATCGATCGAGATTTTCACCGATCGATCGGTGCACTGTTCATGTCAGCCTTTTGCACTCACTGCCTCGCTCGATCGATACAGAATTTCCACCGATCGATCGAGATTTCTCAAAATTTGTTGCTGAAGTTACTGCCTCGCTCGATCGATCGAGATTTCCACCGATCGATCGAGCCTTCAAAAAAATCTGATTCTCGCTTCTGGCTGGCTCGATCGATCGAGAATAAATCTCGATCGATCGAGATTTGGGAAATCCATCTTCTTTCATTTTCTCTTCTTTTACGCCTCGATTTCGCCCGTTATCTTCATGTAAGCTCATTTCTTCCACTTCCGGTCTAATTTCCTGAAACAAACGAATAAACACCAAAAAACATAATATCATCCAGGAAAAAGTACGGAAAATGGGAAGAAATTACAGTTAAAATCACTCAAAATCTAAGCCTATCAACTCCCCCAAACTTAGACTTGATCGTCATCGAGCAAGCAATAAACTCAAAAAGAAAAGTTAAACTCGATACTAAGCATGAATCATCTTTACAACATACGTAACAACTCAGAAATCCTACTTACACATCAATAGAAGTCAATCAACATTTAACAAGAAGCAATTTCTCCTAAGTTAAACAATACATCGCAACATCGGAACGTGCGTGTGTGCTATTGTCAAACATGAGTTACATATATATCTTTAACATCAACATGTGCCATATTAACTCCTAGTCAAGATTACTTTGAATTACTCTACAAGTTTACTATCCAGCACTTCTCCACTAATGTAATTGTTCCCTAGACTTGGATCAAAAGGTCTTGAAAGGTTATAACGTTAGGCCTTTTGGTGTCGGCTTCAAAGAAAAGGTAGGATGAATTCAAAGAAGAGAGTATAACAAAATCAGTTCAACTATTTTTGAGCTTCTCTTCAACTTTTTTCTAGCCTTGGCCACTTTGGGTCTTATTTTGAATTTTTCTTTTCAAGGCTTTTCTCTACATCTTTTCTTTTTCTTTGCTCATTCTTTTGTTCCTTTTGAACTCATTTGCATATAACAATTCTGTGCAATGAATGAGATTCATTATACTCTCCTAGGGGTATATAAAAATTTTCTTTTAGGCTCAAACCAAGGTGGGTATAATGAGTTGCCAAGAATGTCGAATGGGGGTCTAATCATATGCAATGCATATACCATTTTTTTTTCAATAAGGCTCAAAAGGGGACACTAAGGAATAATATATAAGGCTTGAAAGGCTCAAACGGTCCAAAGATCGCCTAAATCATCTCCAAGTCTAGTTCCTAATTATAAATTTCGCCTCAAAGTGCTTTCAACTAAACTGTAAAGTTATCTAAGATACTCAAGACTCATCATAGTTAACACAAGTTTTCAATTTAATCAATACATACTTCACTCAATCATGACTCAATAAGTGCTCAAATTATTCCTCAGTTTTGACATGTAGTTAACAAAGGATATATACAAACAAGTTAAGCATTTCCATGACTCCTATCTAGATGAGGATTAATTTCATCATGTATTATCGTTGCAATTCCAACTCATCAATTCTCAAGAATACTCAATCAATAAAAAAATTTTGTTGGTAATGCTCAAGGACGAATTAGTCTCAACATCATGCAGTCATGCTAGGAAAAGAAACAAGACAAGTAGCAATATGTGCAAAAGCAAGATATATACAAATAATCAAAAACCCCCCCAAACTTAGCATGTGAATTGCCCTCAATGAACAAGAAAAATAAATGCAAAGGCAAAGACACATACCATGACGACGATCGTCACTGATCGTCGTCCTCATCATGCTCCGGAGGGGGAACTGGGTCGTGGTGCTCCTCGCCCTGATATGGCGGAAAAGGTGGGTACTCAGAAGGTGGAGGTGCATGCGGATGATAGGGTGCAAAGTGTGGCTCCGGCGGGAACTGGAAACATGGAAAGCCCTGGGCCATGGCAGTGTTCCATGCACTCTGATAGTGCATGAACTCCATCTGTCTCTGAGCTACCTGCTCATGGTCCATCTGCAATGCTCTTTGCATGCTATGAATGTCCCGCTGCATGCTGTGAATACTCTGCTGCTCCAGGCGAATATCTTGGAGATCCCTATGAAGAGAATCCAAAGTAACTCGTGTATGCTCTGCAGCAGAGGATGATGCTCCAGCTTGTGTAGTGTCCGAGGGTCTTCGTCGGTTCGTAGGATCGGCTACAATGATTGGTGTCTTCGGCGGGAGTAGCTCCTCGTCTTCCCCCCATGTCACTCCGTATTGCTGACATAAAGCAGTGATCGTGGATGGAAACGGTAGTGCGGAGGTCGGTGGGCTACTTCCAATCTCTTGAATATGATCACTGATGATCTCACCGAAGTCCACATCCTTCCCTGAGAGGATGGCATAAACCAGGACCGCTCTATCTTTTGTCACCTCAGAAGTGTGGGTCGATGGCATGACCCGCGAGGCGACAAATGAAAACCATGCTTGGGCCTCTGGCTTCAAATTTTTCTTTAGAACCAACTGTGGCTCTGCTTTATCATTCCTTTGCCAATCCACTCCCGGCTTGCCAATGACTGTCAATACCTCATCGTAGTCGATCCTGCTGTTCATGAAAGATTGGTATTCACAGTTGTGAATGAAAGGCATCCGGTGAATATTATTGATTGTGGCTCGATCCGCCAACACATCTTTCCCTCGAACATAAACACTTACTCGGTGCCCTGGTTGAACAGCTCGAAGATTTGTATAGAACTCCCTCACCAGTGGCACCACAGCATCAATCGGTGCCTGAACGAATTGAAACCACCCTTTTCGGCGTACTGTCCTAATGACAGGACACTCCAATTTATCCAAGCTCATTCCCCTTTCACGGCTCAGGGGTTCATATGGTAGATGGGGTATAACGCAGCAATCTTGGCATTGAGAAACTTCTGTTCATCATAAACTGGCTCAGAAACAGTGGCCTCTGCCTGCTTTTGCTTCTGGGAAGCTTCCGCCTGCTTTGACCTCTTTCTGGATGACATTTTCTTGCCAACTGATTCCCAACTAATACAATTCAATTCAACTAACACCCCACAACACTGTCAATCCGACACCCTTCAATACCACAAAACTTCCTCCAAATTTCAATCTTTCCTAACCCACTTCTACTACAATTCAAAACTTAGCACCAAAAGATAAAATCTTTGAGAATTAGAGACCAATTACCGCTTAAAAATCCGATCTTGGAAAAGTTTGGCACTTGGCTTGGAATTCCCTTCTTTATGCGCTTCTACCCAATTTGCCTTGCAAGTCTTCAAATCTGCAATAAAAATCTCATTAGGATGAATATTACTTCTTAGAGTTGAAGTAAATTGAAATTTGATGAACAAAATGAGGAGATTAGATGAAGGAATTTGAAAGAGGCGGCTAGGGCTTTTGTTGTGGAGAGGAGAAAGATTGATTTTTGAAAGTGATGGATGCTGCGTCTGTGCTCTTATTTTTTTCAAAATTTTCTCTCGCTCGATCGATCGGAAAAATTCTCGATCGATCGAGCGAGGCAGTAGGCACAATGCCATTTTAAAAATTCGGGCGATCGATCGAGATTTCCATCGATCGATCGCCAGCAGCAGCAAACAAAATTTGAAAATTTTTTCTCAACATCTTTCTCTCGGATTGCCTCGCCTATAACCAACTTGCTCTTGCTTTCACATCTGCAATAGAAAATACACGAATTCATTCCCAGACAAACTCAAAAACAAACAAACTAACAAAAACTCAACAAAACAAGAAATCAAAAACAAAACTCAAGGAAGGAAAAACGGAAGTTCTTAATTTATAGTCCCAAGCTGGACTGTCACCTCCTCGTCTTCATCAATTTGATGGCTCCTTCGGATTCTTTACAGAATCACTCGGGAGCGTACCTCGCGTCCTCCCAGATATCAACGTGGCCAACTGCCCTATCTGCACCTCCAAATTTTTGATTGATGCATCTTGATTCTGCATCCTCACCTCTGTTGATGAAATCAGCTTCGCCATAAGTTCCTCCATACTCGGCTTTTGTGTGAACCCTGCCTGTGGTTGTGGGTTCAACACATTCTCTTGATTCGACCACCTCAAATTCGGGTGGTTCATCCCTGGTTGGTTGTAATTCGAGTAGGAATTATTGGGTGGCCTGTTACCTACAAAATTAACAGCCTCAACAGATTGGTTAAATTGATTACCTGCCTGGCACTCGATGCTAGGATGACCGCCTCCACACAACTCACAGAAAATAGTTTGGGCCTGCATTGCTGCTGCTCCCATGCTGTCTATCTTCCGGTTCATGGCTTCTAATTGAGCCGAAAGAGCAGTGATCTCGTCCACTTGATGGACCCCCATTGGTTTCTGTGGCGTGCTCCTCTCAGATTGCCACTGGTAACTGTTGCACGCCATTTCCTCCAACAAGCTATATACTTCTTCCGGCGTCTTTCTCATTATGGATCCCCCAGATGCTGCATCAATCATTGAACGGTTAGCAGAAAATAAACCGTTATAGAACGTTTGTACCTGCAGCCATATGGGTAGACCATGGTGTGGGCATCTCCTCAACAACTCTTTAAAACGATCCAACGCTTCATACAAAGTCTCGGGGTCAAACTGACCAAAAGTCGTGATATCGTTCCGCATCTTTGCCGTCTTGGAGGGGGGAAAGTACTTTGACAAAAACGCCTTTGTCATCCCCTCCCATGTTGTTATAGAACCTGCAGGTAGAGAATTCAACCATGCCTTAGCTTTGTCTCGTAATGAAAAGGGAAAGAGTCTTAACCTGATGGCGTCGTCAGAGACGCCATTGTGTTTGAATGTATCACAAATCTCCAAAAAATTGGAGATGTGATTGTTCGGATCATCTGTAGCTGCTCCCCCGAACATCACCGAGTGCTGAATCATTTGTATGATTACCGGCTTGATCTCAAAATTGTTTGCTTGAATCGTCGGCCTTGTAATACTCGACAGCGATCCATGAAATGCGGGTTGTGCAAAGTCCATCATCGATCTAGGGTGCTGTGCTTCGTTATTATCAGCCATTCCTCGAGCTTCTCGTAGTCGCCTAAGTAAAGTTCTTTCTATCTCTGGATCGAAAGGCTCGAGAATGGGCTCCTCTCTTCTGAGCATGCACTAGAGAAACGATTCCTGTACAAAATAGACAAAAGGAGACAACAAAATACACAAAGTTATTCACAAAGATCGACAAAAGAAAACAAAGACAATAAAAACAAAAATGCAATAATAAAAGAATTGGCTAAATTACAATTAACTAATCTCGTATGATATTATACAGATTAGTCCCCGGCAACGGCGCCAAAAACTTGACCGCTTTATTTTTAAACAAAAGATATTTCAAAGAATGGGTTGAAGCGATTCTACCGCAAGTGCACGGTTGTCAAGTTTTAGTATAGTGAAAATTAAGTACAGGTTGTCGAATCCACAGGGACTAACGTATAAGTACCAAATAAGATTAATAAAATTATATTTAACCTACGATAAAAGGAGTTTGATTAACTAAAGCTAAATTAAACTGAAGAATAAAGATTAAACTAGAAACAAAGAATAGAACGGTTCCGGAAATGCGAAGGTAAGTCACTCGAGAAAATTACCAAGCTCGCCGTTCAATTATATTATCTCTACTGATTCAACGGAATTCTCAAATTATCACTCAATTGATTTTAAAGGTGAAAGGTTTTCACTCTTATTCGATACACTCTCTCGAGCTGTAAAGAAACTAACAATAAATTAGAACAAGTCACTCTCGTGCACCTATTTACTAATTCAAAGTTGCTTAAATTATCAAAACCTTATAACTCTAAATCTTTCAATTTCAAGTTCTCACGTATGCGATATCATCTCTCGATCTCAATCGTGACATACATCATAAATTAATGGAGCGTGTTACAACGTTATCTCTCGATCTCGGTTGTAACTCTCAAATTCAATCAAAGCTAGCTAGACTTTGATCTACACATGCAATCAATCTATGAACAATAAATATCAATGCGCTCAAATACCAATGAATCAATATATCAAACACAACAAACTAAGACTTCAATAATATAAACCAAATTCAATTCAAATCAAATACAGATGAGTTTAATTGTCTCTCGACCTCAAAAACATCAAATGAAAATGAAAATCAAATAAATTAAGGTTCAGAAATACGATAAACTATGGATGAATCCGTGCGTTGCACCGTAATTTCTTCTCTTGTTCCTTCCTTGCACTCCGGAAGAGATTGGCTCGACTTTGGACGAAGAACGGAGATTGGATCTCCTTCTTCCGGCGTTGGGCGGCGGCTAGGGCGGCTGCTCTTGACCTAAAAACGTCTGATATCGTGTGTCCAAAAAATCCTCTTTGAAATGGATCAAGCCTCCCGCTTAAAAGCCCCAAAATCTCGATAAATAAGGAAAATAAAATCTTCAGATTTCGCGTCTCGATCGATCGAGATTTTCACCGATCGATCGGTGCACTGTTCACGTCAGCCTTTTGCACTCACTGCCTTGCTCGATCGATCGAGAATTTCCACCGATCGATCGAGATTTCTCAAAATTTGTTGCTGAAGTTACTGCCTCGCTCGATCGATCGAGATTTCCACCGATCGATCGAGCCTTCAAAAAAATCTGATTCTCGCTTCTGGCTGGCTCGATCGATCGAGAATAAATCTCGATCGATCGAGATTTGGGAAATCCATCTTCTTTCATTTTCTTTTCTTTTACGCCTCGATTTCGCCCGTTATCTTCATGTAAGCTCATTTCTTCCACTTCCGGTCTAATTTCCTGAAACAAACGAATAAACACCAAAAAGCATAATATCATCCAGGAAAAAGTACGGAAAATGGGAAGAAATTACAGTTAAAATCACTCAAAATCTAAGCCTATCAGTATCCGAAAAATTGCATTTATTTTGAATTGATCAAATTCAACATCTTTACCCCGTACAAACACAACCTCCCTTGAATCTCGGTGGATTGTCCTTAAATTTGCATAGACTTCCCGCACAACAGGGACCACCACATCAATAGGCTATTGAATAAACTCCAACCAACCTCGTTAGAAACGCCATTGTGTTTGAAGGTGTCACAAATCTCCAAGAAGTTGGAGATGTGAGCGTTAGGGTCATTAGTGGCTACTGCCCCAAACATTACTAAATGCTGGATCATCTGAATTATTGCAGGCTTTATCTCAAAATTGTTAGCTTGAATACTTGGCCTCGTAATGCTTGATAGTGATCCATGGAAAGTTGGTTGAGCAAAGTCCATCATAAATCTTGGATTCGGTGCTTCATTATTCGCGCCTCCTTCTAGATTGTTATCTGCCATTGTTCGAGCTTCCCTTATTTTCCTTAGAAATGTTCGCTCAGTTTCTGGGTCAAAAGGCTCGAGTGTGGGGTTGCTACTCCTTAGCATGCACTAAGAATATGACTATCTGTAAAAATCAACCCAAAAAGGAGAAACACAAATGTAGTAAACCAAATAGTCAAAACAAACAAACAAAACAAAAAAAAAATTTATTTGACTAAATTACAATTAACTAATCTCGTATGATATTACACAAATTAGTCCCCGGCAACGGCGCCAAAAACTTGATCGCTTTTATTTTAAACAATTAATTCCAGGGTAGCGATTTTATACCGCAAGTGCACGATGTCAAGTTTTAGTATAGTGATTTAGAAATAGGGATATCGTACCCACATGGACTAACGTATAAGTACCAAATAAAATTAGAAAAATTATATTTAGCCTACGAAATATATGAATAATTATCTAATTAAAATTAAAACTTAAAAACTTAAAATTAAATCAACTCCTTTGAAGATGCGAATGAATTCCACTCGAGAAATTTATCAAGATGTTGGTTCACTTGTGTTATCGTCAATGATTTGTTTGTAAAAACAATTACTAACCAATTAATTCTTAAGGTGACGGATTCCCTAAAATAATCAATACACTTTCTCAAGCTATATTGAAACTAATATTAAATTGAAACAAGTAACTCTCATTCACCTAAACCAATTTAATATTGCATAAATCTCGATGAAAACCGTTAACTTTATCTTTCAATTCAAAGTGATCACGTATGTGATTTAATCTCTCGATCTAAATCGTCAGCATACAACATGAATTATTATAGCGTATTATACTTGTATCTCTCGATCTCAATTATAATTCACAAATCAATCAAAGTTAGCAAGGCTTTGATAGCATTAAAATTATAAATCATGCACAAAAGAATTAATCCACTCAAACAACATTCAAATCACTAACTCAATCACAATCTTCCCTAATCTTGATAAAATAAACTTATTTTATGTTCAAATCAAACAAACATGATGAATAATTGTTTCTCAACCTCATAAACATCAATAAATTCGAAAATCAAAATAAATAAAGCTAGAAGTACAATAACGTCTTCCCTTGCTTCCTTCCTTGCACTTCAAATGCTTTTTCTCTTAATTTGTGTGGATGTTGGAGGATGAAAGGAGGCCGATTTATGGTGTATGATATGATATTGGTTCCCCTTATTTCGTGCCCTAGGTCTCTTATTTATAGAAGAGGAGGTGGATGGAAGTGTTCCCAATAGATCAAACTCAATCAAGTCTCTTTTTTTTTTTTCTTCTGAAAATTCTGTTGCTCGATCGATCGGTTATTTGTCTCGATCGATCGAGCCCTCTGATTTCTCATCCCTGACTTTTTCTGCCTCGCTCGATCGATCGAGCATCAACTTCCGATCGATCGAGCATTCTTCAATCTCGCTTGATAAATATCTGACATGCTCGATCGATCGAGCATCAACTTCCGATCGATCGAGCTCCTCTTTTTCTTGTTGGCTAAATCTCTGTCTCCTTCGATCGATCGCGCTCCACTTCCGATCGACCGGTTATGCCAGATTCCAACTTCTTCATTTCTTGCCTCGGTTTGATCCGTTTTCATCTTTCTAGCTTAATTCTTCCACTTCCCACGTAGATTCCTGAAACAAACAATAAATACCAAAAAGTGTAACATCATCCAGGAATCAACACGAAAACTTATACATATTATTGCAAAAATACACGTAATATTCATCCTTATCATATATATATATATATATATATATATATATATATATATATATATATATATATATATATATATATATACTGTTTGCTGTCATTTGAGGTTTTATAGTTATGATTCATTGGTGTTCGTGCTTCTTTGGTCATTTCCAGAATTTACAGCCTGAAACTTGCAACGAAGAAGATGAACCAGAGAAAAATTAATTGGTGCACGAAAATTATAAAAAAATAATTGGTGCACGAAGATTATAAAAAATAACTGGTGCACAAATTATTAAAAGTAACTGGTGCACTAAAATTAAAAATCAGTAATTGATGCACGGAAATTAAAATCAGTAACTAATGCACGAAACATAGAAAAAGTATGCGATGCACGAACAATAATCTCAAGTGGGTGATGCACGAACCATACAATTAAGTAAGTGATGCACAAACCATTTAATTCGTGCACCAGTTATTATATTTCATGCACCAGTTGTTTTTTTGCAAAATTTGTGCATCAGTTAATTAACACAAATTCTTGCACCAGTGTTATATTTTTATGCATCAGTGTTATATTTTTGTGCATCAGGAAAATTAAATTTAGTAACTGATGTTCGAAACATAGAAAAAGTATGTGATGCACGAACCATAATCGCAAGTGGGTGATATACGAATCATACAATTAAATAAGTGATGCACGAACCATTTAGTTTCGTGCACCAGTTATTGTATTTCGTGCACCAGTTGTTTTTTTGAAAAATTTGTTAGGAATCCATCAAGCAATACGCAGCGGAAAATAAAATTTTGGATTCCTACCAAGGACCTATACAAAGTAATAATACCGAGATTGATAAGAATCATACCCTTGTAGCGTGTTTGTAGCAGAATCCTCGTTGCAAGACCACGAGTCACGAACAAAGATTTGCATCTTCGTCTCTACGGTAACCACACGATCAAATCAAAAAGGGTGTTCAAGAACAAGTTGCTAGACTCGTTCTTAAACCAAAACTAAACTCACGGTTTAAAACCGATCAACGACGGCCGTTCCTACCACCACTATTCACGGCGGCAACGTGAAGATGGAAGATGAGAGGAGGCGGCGGCCGAGATGAGTTATGTGGGTCGCTATTAGGTTTTAATTAACCCTTGATTATAACCTTTGTTAGTTTATATATATTAGATTAGATTTAATTAAAAGGCTTTCAAAAAGCCTTATTGGCCCATACCCAATCTCTTAATTAAATCCATATATCTAATATTTGTAATTAAGACTCTTCTTAATTAATTAATTCATCCAATGAATTTTATCTCCCTTTATTGTTGTGTGACCCGATAGGATCTTGCAATGTTGGTAATGACATAAAATCTAATTTTATGTCACAAGCAATGAGCGGTATCTAGCAACACATCAAGGCTACCCAAATTACAAGAATGTCATTGACTCGACATAACCTACGGACTGTGATAATATTAACCATGTAACTTAATCCATTTGTCCATTGTGTTTAGATCGAACACGAGTCATGGAATAGTCATACTCGTATATTCAATCTTTTATTTCTTGATCCCCAAGTAGAACTAGAATAAATGAATAAGCTCGATATCACATATCGACTCATTCGAGCATGGCCATGCATTTTATTCTTACTTGATCAAGGGCCCAAACACTTCTCCTGTTATATAGGAGGGACAAATCCTTTCTTGATCACTCAACATCCTTCTACATAATTCGTGGTGTATCCAATGATTGTCTTTATAGATTACCCTGTTACAGGTAATGTTTGACAATATCAAGATATATGACTCCTTATGTTGGGATCTCTGGTGATCTCAAGTCGTAAGGATTACACATTAATATCACTATGAGAATTGCTTATGACGTTCATATAACTATCCATGTAGCATTCTCATGGTGGGTTTGTCCAGTACATCGTTCTCTAACATGCACCCATGTGTTGATTTGATATCTCATATCTATGAACAATTCATCAATCAAAACATACTATCTCAATGCATTATCATTATCCCGATTCATGATAATACTTGACTAGGGACAATCTTTAAGAACAATAAATATTGTTCTAAGGACATTAACTTATATATTAATTCATGTTACACAGATACTCGAATAATATATAATAATGAATTGCCATTAATAAAACCATAATACATTGTATGTCATAAACAATCATCTAATGAGTTGTCTTAGGGCATATCCCAACAAATCTCCCACTTGCACTAAGACCAATCAGACATATACTTAATGCCTAGAGATCTAGTATGACGATCATGCTTCTGCTGTGATAGTGGCTTCGTCAGTGGGTCAGATACATTATCATCAGTTGGTACTTTGCATATTTTTACACCTCCTCTTTCAATGATTTCTCGAATGAAATGAAAGCGCCGAAGTATGTGCTTGGATCTTTGGTGAGATCTAGGTTCCTTAGCAAATGCGATGGCTCCATTGTTGTCACAATGGAGTTCAATCGGATCTAGTATGCTAGGCATCACCCCAAGTTCAGAAATGAACTTCTTGATCCAAACAGCTTACTTTAAAATAATCATGGATATCGCTTTTATCCTTTCGCGCCTTACTAAGATTGTCACGGTGCTTTGTTTTGGCAAACCCACACATGTTCAATCGAAGTCTTGACGAGTATTTTTAATTGGAAGGCATCTTGATTGACTTAATATTATAAGAGCGATTTAAAGATCTCATGATTTTATTGATATTGAAAATATGTCTGGTACATATATAAATATATACATATCTACATATATGTATATCAAATATCAATATTAAATAAAACGATAAACATGAATCTCATACATCAACATAAAATAAACGTGACATGGTTATAGCCCCAACTAATGATTTTCTCAAGCCAATGAGAAAATCCTAAAAGGTCAACCTAAGGTAACTTCTCCAAGCACCTCTTTGGCTCCCTTTTGTGAATGGCCTCCTCATCCCGGCACCTTGGTCCATCTTCATTGATCCCCATCAACAAAATAAACTATACTATATAACAATTACATGATATAGAGAATTCCTCGAGTTACATTCGAGGGGAACATAGGGGAGGGATAACATTTAGAAAAAAATAGAGAAGGCACGACTCGCAGGCCGTATTAAATTACAAACATTCACAAAATCCTATCTAATAGGTCATAGGGCTATAACCATGCACCATGCTCAAATAACACATAAAACATGCTATAACAATTAATGAATTAAATCCTAAACTTTTTAAAATTTAATTCTAATTAAAACTGTAAAATAAAATTTTATGAAATTAAAATACGCTCGGGACATCACATGCCACGGATACTTGGCGCGCCTCAAGCCATGGACTTACTAACCCTAGCAAGCCCACGGTTGCAGCCATGTTTCGGACCAAGGGTTCGAAAACCCCTAGCCTAACCCATGGCCCAACCATGCACGAGACTAGGGTTCGAAACCCTAGCCATGTGCTGCGGCTTGGACCTCAACGAGCCAAAAGGGTTCGAAACCCTAGTTAAATGGCGGCGGTGGCCGAGAGCCATGGAGCCAAGGGTTCGAAACCCTAGCCCTTTGGCGGCGGCTCGGCCCATGCTCGAGTCAAGGGTCCGGGACCCTAGCTTCATGCGGCGGCCGTGAGGATCTCGTGAGCCAATGGCTCGGTTTTGAGCACGAATTATCATATACTTCAATCCGTCAATTATATCACATATAATATTGCGATAATTCCCACAAAATCGATTAACAGATATCATATATGAATCAAACAGTTTCAAAGCATGCAAAAGATTCAAAACATGATTAAACAATTAATCGCATAAATCCGATATGAGCTTTGTACACGGCTCTGATACCACTGTTAGGAATCCATCAAGCAATACGCAGCGGAAAATAAAATTTTGGATTCCTACCAAGGACCTATACAAAGTAATCATACCGAGATTGATAAGAATCACACCCTTGTAGAGTGTTTGTAGCAGAATCCTCGTTGCAAGACCACGAGTCACGAACAAATATTTGCACCTTCGTCTCTATGGTATCCACACGATCAAATCGAAAAGGGTGTTCAAGAACAAGTTGCTAGACTCGTTCTTAAACCTAAACTAAACTCACGGTTCAAAACCGATCAACGACGGCCGTTCCTACCACCACTATTCATGGCGGCGTCGTGAAGATGGAGGATGAGAGGAGGCGGCGACCGAGAGGAGTTATGTGGGTCGCTATTACGTTTTAATTAACCCTTGATTATAACCTTTGTTAGTTTATATATATTAGATTAGATTTAATTAAAAGGCTTTCAAAAAGCCTTACTGGCCCATACCCAATCTCTTAATTAAATCCATATATCTAATATTTGTAATTAAGACTCTTCTTAATTAATTAATTAATCCAATGAATTTTATCTCACTTTATTGATTTAATCTTTTGTGCGACCCGATAGGATCTCGCAATGCTGGCAGTGACATAAAATCTAATTTTATGTCACAAGCAATGAGCGGTATCTAGCAACACATCAAGGCTACCCAAATTACAAGAATGTCATTGACTCGACATAACCTACGGACTGTGATAATATTAACCATGTAACTTAATCCCTTTGTCCATTGTGTTTAGATCGAACACGAGTCATGGAATAGTCATACTCGTATATTCAATCTTTTATTTCTTGATCCCCAAGTAGAACTAGAATAAACGAATAAACTCGATATCATATATCGACTCATTCGAGCATGGCCATGCATTTTAGTCTTACTTGATCAATGGCCCAAACACTTCTCCTGTTATATAGGAGGGACAAATCCTTTCTTGATCACTCAACATCCCTCTACATAATTCGTGGTGTATCCAATGATTGTCTTTATAGATTACCCTGTTACAGGTAACATTTGACAATATCAAGATACAAGACTCCTTATGTTGGGATCTCTGGTGATCTCAAGTTGTAAGGATTACATACATTATTATCACTATGAGAATTGCTTATGACGTTCATATAACTACCCATGTAGCATTCTCATGGTGGGTCTGTCCAGTACATCGTTCTCTAACATGCACCCATATGTTGATTTGATATCTCATATCTATGAACAATTCATCAATCAAAACATATTAATCTCAATGCATTATCATTATCCCGATTCATGATAATACTTGACTAGGGACAATCTTTAAGAACAATACAATATTATTCTAAGGACATTAACTTATATATTAATTCATGTTACACAGATACTCGAATAATATATAATAATGAATTGCCATTAATAAAACCATAATACATTGTATGTCATAAATAATCATCTAATGAGTTGTCTTAGGGCATATCCCAACAAAATTTGTGCATCAGTTAATTAACACAAACTTCGTACACCAGTGTTGTATTTTCATGCATCAGTGTTATATTTTCGTGCACCACGAAATTAAAATCAGTAACTGATGCACGAAACATAGAAAAAATATGTGATGCACAAACCATAATCGCAAGTGGGTATGCACGA
This sequence comes from Haberlea rhodopensis, assembly GCA_907163345.1. Lineage (NCBI taxonomy): Eukaryota > Viridiplantae > Streptophyta > Magnoliopsida > Lamiales > Gesneriaceae > Haberlea > Haberlea rhodopensis. Next base: position 2,026,622 of record CAJQUN010000007.1, on the reverse strand, counting down.
ACCATACAATTAAGTTACTGATGCACGAACCATTTAATTTCGTGCACCAGTTATTGTATTTCGTGCACAAGTTGTTTTTTTTTTTTTCAAAATTTGTGCATCAGTTAATTAACACAAAGTTTGTGGACCAGTGTTGTATTTTCATGCACCAGTGTTATATTTTCGTGCACCACGAAAATTAGAATAAGTAATTGATGCACGAAACATAGAAAAAGTATGTGATGCACGAACCAAATCGCAAGTGAGTGATATACAAACATTACAATTAAGTAAGTGATGCACGAACCATTTAATTTCGTGCAACAGTTATTGTATTTCGTGAACCAGTTGTTTTTTTTTTAAAAAAATTGTGCATCAGTTAATTAACACAAAGTTCGTACACCATTCTTGTATTTTCATGAATCAGTGTTATATTTTCGTGCACCACGAAATTAAAATCAGTAACTGATGCACGAAACATAGAAAAAGTATGTGATGCACGAACCATAATCGCAAGTGGATATGCCCGAACCATACAGTTAAGTTACTGATGCACGAACCAATTAAATTTCGTGCACCGGTTATTGTATTTTGTGCACCGGTTGTTTTTTTCTAAATTTTGTGCATCAGTTAATTAACACAAAGTTCGTGCACCAGTGCTGCATTTTCATGCATCCGTGTTATATTTTCATACACCAAGGTTATATTTTTGTGTACCAATTACTTTTTATAATTTTCGTTTACGAGTTACTTTTTATCATTTTTGTGTACCAGCTACTTTTTATGATTTTCGTGCACCAATGTTATATTATCGTGCACTAGTTATTTCTTAAAACTTTCGTACACCAGTTATTTCTTAAACCTTTCGTGCACCAGTTACTTTTTATAATTTTCATGAACCAATTTTCTCTGGGTCATCTTCTTCGTTGCAATATCTTACTGTCAGACTGTAAATTTTGAAAAGGAGCAAACAAGAACGGACACCAAATGCATACCTTACTTCTTCATCCATATGCATCAGTCAAAGCCATGAAAGTTTGTTTTTTTTAAAAAAATAACAAACCAACCGACTTTCACTTCTATAATTTAGCATCGATATTCAAATTTATAATTCACATACACACACAGTATACACACACACACACGATGGAACGTGTAGAGTAGATCCAAAAATTATATGTGCAGAGTAGTCCGAGGTCTTTTTCGATTGAAAAAGATTCCAAATGCTACGAACAATTTAGATGCTTCGATTCAAACATATTTCATATACAGAACATTTTAGCATATAATTTTTAGGGATGAGACGACGAGATGATGAAGAAATTAATAATCTAAGAATCGCCGGAAAATTTTAGCAGAAAAGAAAGATTTGAAATTAGGTTGAGTTTTCAAGTGAAGGGTATTTTGCTAACTAAAAACACATTTTCAAACCAATAGTTAAAAAATTGGACTTATGTGAATATAATTTTCTCCTAAGTGTATTTTTTTGTATGAGGTTTTTTTTTCAAGATTTATTTGTTATAAGTTTCTGTAAACAACGCCTATTTACAATTTCCCCATTAAAATACCACTAAAAAACTAATTAATCAAACTGATATTTTTAACCTCTTCTCAAATAATAATTATCATGTATTTAACCTCTTCACTTACTGCTAAAAAACCCATCTTTCCAAGTTTCTTACTTCCCGCTTAAAAAGTTATTCTCTTCCCCAAGCCCTCAGATATTGCGCTCTTCACCGCTGCTCTTGGCCGGCTCTGATTTTCAAGTTCTTGTTTAGTTATGTCATATATTCTACCTACTCATTTCCCTTATTAATTAAAAATCTTGGCTTTCCTCTGTCAATTTATAAGGCTTGGTGTCTGATTTTTGTTATGTTTAATTATTCTAAGAGTCATCAATTATGAAATGTTGTTGGTTCTTTTTCGAAGCCTTGGTGTATCTTAATATGGCTAGATTCTCGGATGTTTTGAGGAAATTTTTATGTGAATTTTTGGGGATTTTGTACCTGATTATTATGAATATGGATGAAGCAATATTGCTATAAAAAACCAGCTCTTTTCATTCTTCTTGCCTGCGATTATGACTTCACTATTGATCATGCTGTAAGTATGTGAATATTTTCCCTTTATTTTGAGATAGAAGAATTAATTTCAGCTGGGCTTGAGTCCTATGGTTTGTTGTTATGCCATTATTGTTCTAGAAGTACGTAATCTGGTAGAAACTGGTTTATTTATTACATGAGAAACTTCTCAAACTAGTTAGAAGTCACGAGAGGTGAATATGGTGGGAAATTGAGATCGCTGCTTAGCGAAACACAGTTTTGGTATCAATATTCCTCACGAGAGGTGGATATGGTGGGCTTAAGTCCTTTAAGCTTTATTGGAGTTCCAAATTTTATTTTATTTTTAGAATTTAATTTTTTTATATTTTCTCCACTATTCGTTGTTCTTTAGAAACTATAAATCATAATTAGGTTTTAGATATAATTTGATGGGAATTCATCCAAAATTTTCTTGGTCCAACCAACAAAATACCACTGGGATATGCCCCAAAGCATAGTATGGAGGAGCTAGTGACCAAGTTCATATCATCTACTGAGACTAGGATGAAAAATCAAGATGCATCGATCAAGAACATGGAAGTCCAAGTGGCGCAACTAGCTAGCATACTTAAAGAACAAACTCAAGGGACACTACCTAGCAACACTGAAAAGAATCCGAGGGAGCAAGCTAATGCAACAACCTTAGGAATGGAAAATAGTTTGGTATTGAGGAAGCAAGTGAAAAGGTTGAAGTCAAGCAAGAGATGAAGGAGCAAACATGCGACAAAGGTAAGTCTATTGGTACCACTACATCCATCATACTACATGAAAAGGTACACAATCCTCTCCCGTTACCCGCAGTAGTAAATATAGCAAAAGTTGATGCAAACTTTGCCAAATTTCTTGATATAATTAAGAATCTGCATATAGACATACCATTCATTGATGTTCTATGACAAATGCCAAATTATGCTAAATTCTTAAAGAAAATATTATCCAAGAAGTGGAAATTGGGAGGGCATGAGACGGCCTGATTGATTGATTTACGTTCAGCAATTTTTCAAAAGAAATCGGCCCCTAAGTTAAAAGCACCAGGGAGTTTCTCTGTACCTTGCACTATTGGGTGTATTTATTTTACTAAATCTTTATGCGATTTGGGTGCAAGTGTTAATTTAATGCATTTGTCTATTTTTAGGCCACTTGGATTAGGAGACCCAAAGCCTACGAGGGTTGTGTTGCAAATGGCGGATAAGTCTATCACATATCCTTGAGGGATCATCTAGGACGTGCCTGTCAAGATAGATCAATTCACATTCCCGGTGGACTTCCTATTGTTAGAGATGGAAGAAAATGTGAGCATACTTTTGATTCTAGGACGACCATTCCTAGCCATTGGAAGGGAACTCATAGATGTTGAAGAAGCGAAGTCGATCATCCGTGTAGGAGAGGATCAAGTCACTTTTAATATGTTTCAATATTCGACACAACGAGCATAATTATTTTAATGTTAATGTAGTTGATGCTTTGCATATTGATGTGGTGCAAGGAAAATGTAAGGATGAAATGAAGACCAAGCTGGGAAATGAAGGAGGCGGAAGCCATGACAAGGTGATTCCAAAGGAAGCCAAAAAGTGAAAAGACATACAAGGGAGAAAGTTCAATGAGGGAGAAACAATCATACTGCATAAGCAAATATGTGTGGATCATACACAATCTCCAAGGTTTACCAATTTGGCGCCATTAAGGTACGTGATTTGATGGAAATACATTCACGGTTAATGGACAGAGGTTGAAGCACCACCACGTGGATAATGTTAATCCATGCAATTAATTTAGTTAAAGCGACTGGGTAAGAAGTCTAGCTAGAGACTGTAAACCAATAACTATTTCTTCATATTTATCTTCGGTTGTTTGAATTTTCATGGTTAATTTTAAATTTTGACTAGTATGATCTTGACTCTAATTTTGAAAAATTTCATAAGTAAGTGTGTGAAACAGTTCAAGCCAAGGACTCCATACCACTCCATTTTTTTCAACATTCCGAGGTACATTGGCTATAGTTTTCTTGGAATTTCAATGTTGATACTTACAATGTGTGGGTGATGAAAAAGTTCGGTTTCTAAGATATTGGTGGAGTTGGGAGTTGACATAAGATAAGCTTGGGGGATTTTGTAGATAATTGGGATATTTAAATATAATTGTTGTTGGTGGGAGTACATTTTGGTGGAATTTTGCGTGAATTGTATGCTTGAGATTGCTATGGCATCCAAAAGGAAGCAGAAATAGGTAGCGTCCACTTCATCTACCCCTCTCGAAGTGGACAGGTGCAAATTTGAGAACGAGGCTGCCTTTGAGTTCTACAAAGCAATGTTAAGGAAGAATATTATCCAAGAAAGAGGCATAAAATTTAACTCCCCAAACAGTGAGTGTTTAGGGAGGCTAGAAGGCGAAATTGGCTGACGTTATTGAGGCCACCAGAGGTTGCAGTGGTACCCATTGTCAGGGAGTTCTATGCAAATTTGACGGTATATCCAGGAGCTGCTAATTCATTTGTCTGTGGGAAGAGTTTGAACTACAACCGCTTTGCAATCAATGCCCTTTACAACATACCAGACTCTGGCGATGATGAATAATAGGTGTACGCAAAGGACCATGTGGACTACACAAAAATGATCCAACTATCTGCGTTGAGGGCACTGAATGGAAGAGAAACAACAAGAGCGAGCCACTATACTTCCTCAAATCTGAACTGACAGAATATGCAAAGGCATGGTTCTCTATTGTGGTTTCACGTTTCATTCCAGCCACCCATACGTCCGAGGTCACTACAAATCGAGCTATTTTGGTATTTTCCATCATCACTGGCAAATATGTTGAACTAGGAAGGCTTGTGGTGTTGTCTATCCGGAACGCCATCCTTGGCTCAACTATCTCCGGCTTGCCATGCTCTTCCACCATTACTGAGTTATGCCGACGACAAGGCGTTGTTTGGGACGGCGATGAGGAAATTTGCCTCCCATGTCTGCTATTGTGATACAAGATTCCACCACCACCACCATACCAAGGTGGGCACATGCTAGACCTTCATGCAGTCGGGCTATATCTAGGCCGACTTCATCATCTGCTACCCTGGGTCTACCCCTATGACACTAGACTCTCTTCAACACGAGGTACATGAAATGCGTCTAGAACATAGGGAGATACATCTACAAAAGAGGGAGTTTATGCAATACCAATTTGCATGGAACAATGCATTGGCACAAGGCTTCCCGGCCATCAAGTTTCCACCACAGCCTACTTTCTCACCATACCAGCCATTCCCATCAGTACCCTCCCAGAGCATGAGGATGAGGGCGACGATTATCGATGATAGTCGTCAAGGTATGTGCTTTGTCATTACTTTTATTATTGATGTACATTTAGGGCAATGCACATGTTAAGTATGAGCAATGTTTACTATCTGCTGCTCGGTTGTTTTACTGTCTTTTGATTGATTATTTCTGCTGGCTATCTACTGCACTATCACTTGTGTTTCTTGAGCACCGACAAAATTTTTGATGGAAAATGAGTGAGTTCAACCTTGAGAAATAATTGAATTAGAATAACGACTGTATTACATGATGAAACTAATCTCGCTTTATATCTTAACTTGAGTCTTGAATTTTTTTGACATGTTTGTGAATATCATTTGTTGAGTTAGTATGTCATGAGAGGAATACTTTGAGCACATTGAGTCATGATTTTGTGATTGCATGTTGAATAGTGAATCTCAGACAAACTCAATGCTGTCATAGTCATCAGTATGAAAGATCAACGACTATTTATTGAAGCATTTAATGATGCATTTAATGCTGAAAGAGACATATTACAACCGTTGACAGAAGTTACCGTAAGTAGTAGAAAGACAGAACAGATCATGTCCGACAAACGCCTAAAGAACATACGAGAATATAAAGTCTTCATCCAGAGACTAAAAAGAAGACTGCAGTCTGTACTAAAGTAGTCAAGGGTCTGAATTGCACCAAATAGGAAATATTGACGTTGGCAAAGACATCTATATAAGAATGCAACTTAAATGCTCAAAGTGACGATGAAAAACACATTATCACCAAGCATTTATTTCGAGCAGAATTATCATTCAAAAGAACCAGTCTTGCCAATCTGCTCAAAGATTTCATAGCACACTTCATTGTATTATCTGATCATTCTAGGATCATTTGTGCTAGAAGAACTTTCATTCTATCATTTGTAATCGTTCTAAGATAGAAGAGTGAGTTCATTGTAACTGTCAGATGACTTGTGTCTGAGCAGATTGAGTGCTAGGAGTTTCAGTATGGTAGCGGGTAAATCCAGCTGAATCGGGGTTGTACATTCTGGCGTATTACTCAAAGTCTTCTAGTGAATCATTCCTTAAATGAAAGAAGGGGTGACGTAGAAGGGATTGCCTTTGAACTTCCAGAAACACATCTTGTTCATTTACTTACTGCAATATTTTGTGTTTATCCATCAGATCGATCTTCCTAACTTAAACAAACCGTTTTCGCACTAACTTAAACAGTGGTCAGTTGAGCTTAGTTTTGATTGAGAAATAGATTTCATCTGCTAATCCAGATGAAATCAATCCGACAAAAGAAAAGGATTAAAAATAGAATTTGGTGGAGTGTTCATTCACACCCCCCCCCCCCCCCCCCGCGCTAAACACTCATATCCGATCTTAACAAGTGGCATCAGAGACATGTTTTCTTGGACAATAGAATACTCAATGGCATCCTTCAGTAAGGTTCCCATGTTCAAGAAAGATGAATACGACGACTGGAGAATACGGATGCAAGCCCATCTGTGTGCACATGACGATGATATGTGGTACGTTATCACTAACGGACCCATGAAGATCCTAAAAGTTAACACATCCACTGAAATAGCAAGCGGAGGACCACAAATGGCTGAAAAGGAAAGAGAAAGATGGTCTAACGAAGAAAAGAAAAAGGCCAACCTAGACAACGTGGCAAATGACATATTGTTCAAGACATTGAACAAGAATATGTTTAACAAGATTAAGATGTGCTCTACTGCTAAGGAAATCTGGGAGAAGATTGCATAACTCTACGAGAGAAATGACAAAACAAAGGAAAACAAGCTAACTGTTGCCATGCAGAAATTTGAAAGCATCAAAATAAAGTCTAGAGAAACTCTGAATGAGTTTGATGAAAGAGTGACTAGCATAGTCAATAAACTGAGTAGTCTTGATGACTATTCCAACAGAGAGATTACTCTAAAAGTTATGAGAGCTTTGCCCAAGGAATATGATGTCAAGACTATTGCCATGAGAGAATCTAAAGATCTGAACAAGATCGAGCTGCATGATATGTTCGCTGATCTAAAAGCCTATGAGTTTGAGATGGCCACCAGAGGGGAAGCAGAACCATCTACTTCCCAGCCAACCAAAGCATTGGCAGCCGTACCAGAGCAATCCAATCCCAATGTAACAAATAAGTAATGACGCTATGTCTTTATTTATTAAGAAATTCAGTAAATTAATGTTTAAGAATAAGAAATTTTTTAAGCCTTCTCATCATTACAAACAAAGGAAAGATACTGCTACTAATGATCAGGCTTGCTACAAATGTGGTAAGACCAGACATTTTATTGCAGACTGCACTAGACCGAAGAAGGATGAGAAGAAGGAAAGACATAGAGATGATCGAAAGAAAAAGCATCACAGAGATCGAAAAGGACACCAAGGAAAAGCGCAGAAAGTACTTGTAACTGACTTAGAGTCAGATAGCTCAGATGAATCATCAAGTGACAGCGAAGATGAAGTTCAATGTCTAATGGCAGACGAGGAAACAAGTCAGACCGATGAGGTATTTGCCTTTGAGTCTGAGGATTTTTCACGAGAAGAACTAGTGTCTGCATTACATAACATGGCCAATGATTATAAACCGCTAACTGAATCATTTGAGAAATTAAAAGCCGAAAACCAAGGTCAAATAGATAAGCACAATACACCAAGCTACTCTAAGCAAGGTGAATGTGACATTCTAAAGACCGAGCTGAGTAAGCTGAATATCTCCTATGAACAGCTCCATGCAGACAATCAGAAACTTAGCACACATAATGCTGAATTTTCTCATATTGTCAAAACATGGAACAAATCAAGGGTTTCATCTAAAGAGTTGCGAGAGATACAGAGAGACATTGGTGATGTCACCGATCTAGGCTCCGGTATCAATGGAAGCACTCAAAGTGGAACCGATCTGTTACTGGAAAAAGGAAAAATCAATCAAGTAAAATTTGTTAAATCCAGTACAAAATATGAACCGGAAGTGTCAATGATTAAAACAACAATCTCATTCGAGAATAAGGATTTGAGAAGTGGAATCGGGTATGCTAACCAAGCTGTAGAAGAGACACAAGCGAGCTATAAGTCTACCAAACTGAGTTCAAAAGTGTCAAATCTAAGGCAAGAAAAACCACCTGGTTACTACAACTCACAACCTGTTCAACGAAGATATAGATTGCCTCAAAAGAATCATATGCCACTACATTACAGGACACAGTACACACAACAAGCATAACATGCTCATTATCACACACACCATAGTATAAACAGATCAGCACATACCAGTCAGGGCACACACAAGCCAATCAGAATAATTCATGTGTGGGTCCCTAAAGGACTAATCCGTTCCGAACCCAAATAGGATTTGGTACCAATATTAATTATTTTTGATGATAGGTACTCAAGAAGCAACAATCAGAATGATATTTAGACAGTGGGTGATGTCTGATATTATAAAATGCACCGGTCCTAAGATCACTTTTGGTTATAATTCAAATGGTATGACTGTGGGCAAGGGTAAGAATGTCCATGGAAATATTATCATAAATGATGTACTACTAGTTGAGAACTTATGCTATAACTTGATTATTATAAGTCAGTTATGTGATAATGGTTAAACCACATAATTTCAAAAGCACACTTGCACGGTGAAGTCATCTGCTGGTAAAACTATTCTAGTAGGAATCAGAACTTGAAATACCTACAAGATAAACTGGAGTTATGATCAACCTGATAATCCTACATGCTTTCTTGCTTCTAATGATAATAAACACTGGCTATGGCATAAACAATTGATCATCTTAACTTTAAGACCATCACTAGCCTGTGTAAGCATGATTTAGTTTTTGGTCTACCCAAGATCGACTTGTTAAGGATAAAATCTATCAAGCTTGCCAAATGGGTAAACAAGTCAGATCATCCTTCAAGAACAAGAATGTCAAAACCTCCTCGCGGTGCTTAGAACTATTGCACATGGACTTGTTTGGTCCTATACCTATAACAAGTTTAGGGGGAATGAGGTATACTCTTGTTGTAATTGACGATTACTCGCGCTTTACATGGACTATATTTTTAAGCAGTAAAGACCAGACCGGCTCGAGATTAATCAAGTGGCTGAAGCGCATACAGAACAAGAAATCCACTGGAATAGATAAGATTCAAAGTGATAAGAGGACTGAATTCTCTAACAAGAACCTTGAATCCTTTCTAGATGATCAAGGGATCAAGCATGAATACTCAACATCCCGCACTCCTCAACAAAATGGTGTTGCAGAAGGACACAACAGAACGCTTAAAGAAGCAGCAAGAACCATGTTAGATGCTTCAGGGATATCTCAAAAGTTTTGGGCTGAAGCTGTCAATACTGCATGCTATACAATTTATCGGTCCATGCTAAACAAAAAACTGAATCAAACACCGTATGAGGTATGGACATGTAGTAAACCTAATGTTTCATACTTTCCCATTTTCGGATGCAAATGTTATGTCCATAACAATTATAAAAATCACTTAACTGCCTAAGCTAAATCTGATAATGATATATTCTTAGGATACTCATCTACAAGCAAGGCATTTCGTGTTTTCAACCATCGCATATTAGATGTTGAAGAATCAATACATGTTGTATTTGATGAATTGTTTGATATTGAAAATCACAAAGATTGAATTCAAAATTAGATGGAAAACATCCATCTCGAAACTAATAGTGATGATGAGATTGAAGTAAATAGGTGAAGAGACAATCCACAAGATCCTGAAGTTCTAGACAAACCATCAGTAGTCACTGAGGATTTACCAGATCAAGTTGGTCCTGCTGATCCGGAGGTAACAATCGTTAATGTCAAAACTAATGATGATGGGATCAATGTTCCATCACAATCAGGTCAAGACACTCTTGGACCAATCAGATCAAGTTCACTCATGATGCATTCATTTCCAATCTAGAGTCAAAACAGATTAACGAAGCTCTAACTGATTCAAATTGGATAGAGGCTATGCAAGAAGAGCTAAACACATTCGAACAAAATCAGATTTGGGGTCTAACTCCCAGACCAAGCGATCAGTCTGTTATTGGAACCAGGTGGGCATTCAGTAACAAGCTTGATGCAAATGGTGTAGTAGTCAGAAATAAGGCCAGACTGGTCGCACAAGGTTTCAGACAAGAAGAAGGAATCAACTTTGATGAATCTTTTGCACCAGTTGCGATACTTGAAGCCATTCGAATCTTTCTCGCCTATGCTGCTTACAAGAACTTCAAAGTATATCAAATCGATGTAAATAGTGCATTCTTGAATGGTAAACTAGAAGGGGAAGTTTACATTGAACAACCTCCTAGGTTTCTAAATCACTCTTTTCCAAATCATGTATATATGTTGAACAAAGCAGTATATGGACTTAAACAAGCCCCAAGATCCTGGTATGACACTCTGTCTCAATTTCTATTGGAACATGACTTCCAGATCGACTCGGTAGATAAGACTCTATTTAAATTTACCAAAGGAGAACATACATTGTTGGTTCAAATTTATGTTGATGACATTATTTTTGGGTCAACTAACCCCAAGATATGTGAAAAATTCTCTAAGCTTATGCAGAGTAAGTTCGAGATGAGCATGATGAGAGAATTATCATTCTTCCTGGGTTTGCAAGTCAAACAACTCGACAATGGAATTTTCATTAATCAAACCAAGTACACAAAGGAATTACTCAAAAGGTTTGGTATGGAAACATGCTCAACTACGTCCTCTCCAATGAGCTCATCAATCAGATTAGACAAAGATGAAGGGGAACTTCAGTTAAGATAACAATGTATCGTGGACTATTCGGATCGCTGTTATATCTAACTGCGAGCGAACCTGATATTATGTTCTCAGTCTGCATGTGCACAAGATTTCAATCTGATCCGAAGCAATCTCATTTCATTGCTGAGAAAAGGATATTAAAATTGTTGGGAAAATTTAAATGGTCCTCTCTGTCGGATGTGTTTGTTGGAAAAACAAAAAAACCTATAAGTCATTGCTTCTGGTAGGTATTTATCTATGTTTTTTTCAGCTGAGTCTTTGTAGTAGCTTCCTAGTGTGATAAGTGTTGCGTATTGCTGCGAATTTGTATGAAATAATTGCATGATATATGAATATCCAAAGTTGAATGCTATAAGTGCACTTAGTTTAATGAGAAAAAAAGATTTAATAGTTGAGTTTTATTACCCAAAACATGCTGTTAAATATATAAGCTATCTTCCCTTTTCATGTCTTGGCAATGTGGTTATTTACAGCAATTACCCAACGGTTAATTATCTATAAGTAATGATAAATCAGTTTCACAGATATGTATAGTGGTTCATGTGCGAGACATGCACCTAATCTCTATCGGTGCATGTCATATACATGACTGATAGATTCACGTGGTACATGTTGGATAAATGTACCTGTTTTTCTATCAGTGAATGTGATATACATGCATCGATAGAAACAAAATGTGAATTAATGTATGTGGAATTACATACATTGTTAGTACATATCAAGTAAAATCATTATAGAAGATATATGCAAGCCTCGCATGTTGGATAAATGCAGCTAATGGTCTATCGGTGCATGTCATGTTGGATAAATGCACTTAATGGTCTATCGGTGCATGTGATATAACCGATAGAAACAACAGATGAATTTGTGCATGTGTAGTTACATGCACCGTTAGCACATATCAAATAAAATCATTAGAAAAGATACATTCAAGCCGTGCATGTCAAACAAAATCATTAGAAAAGATACATTCAAGCCGTGTATGTTGGATAAATTCACATAATGGTCTATCAGTGCATGTGATATACATGCACCGATAGAAACAATAGGTGAATTGGTGCATGTGGAGTTACATGCTCCCTTAGCACATATCAAGCAAATCATTTTAAAAGTATAATGCAATTGACTTACATCTTTGGTAAGGGATATATTGTGAAGGATTTCAGCAACATCCGCTACGAATATTAGGGGTGTTCATTCGGTTAGGTTTGAACCGAACCGAACCGAACCGAATCGAAATTTCGGTTTTGAAATTTCAAAACCGAAAACTGAACCGAAGTTGTTCGGTTTGGTTTCGGTTTTACCCGAACTTTTTCGGTTCGGTTCGAACCATAGTTTTTTTCTTTTTCTTTTTTTTTGAATTTTTCATTTTATTTTGAATTTTTCAATATTTTTTTTTTTGAAATTGTATGATTAATTGATAAATAATCAACGTAAATACAAACATTAGTACATCATTCATTGGATTCAAATGAATTCTGAACATTTGACCTTTTAATTTTAAGGTTCGAATATTATTTTGAAGCTATTTAATACAAAAAATTGAGTTTAAAACAAAATAAATTCTATTATACTTGAAACACGTTGTTAATTTACAAGTACTTATTAATACAATCAAGAGCGAAACCATTAAAAAAATATTTAAACCATAAAAAAAAAGTTTAATTTTTTTTTAAAATTTCGGTTCGGTTAACCGGACCCTGTAACCAAAAACCAAAAATTGAATTTTTTTTTACAAAAAGACCAAAAACCGAACCGAAAATTTTCGGATCGGTTTGGTTTGAACCGAACTTTTCTGTTCGGTCCGGTTCGGTCGGTTAACCGAACAGGTGAACACCCCTAACGAATATCTTCTTGTTGGAGACTTTGTCTTTCCAGATGACTCCCATGCACAGAGTCGAAGAGTCAGTGTCAAGAAAGTGTTGTTTAATTAAATTAGAGTGCCATTTTCCATGTGTTTTGTTTTTATTCATTATGCGAAATTTTTCATCTGGTGTTAAGAGCTTCATGGCAGGCGTTTTAGTTTTGAACTTAAGCGGTCCGTTGTCTTTTTGCCCCTTCCCTTTTTGTTTATTGTCACTGACGAAATCATCATCTCTCATCTCTAGATCTATGGGATCATCATTTGTACCTTTGTCTTCCACATTTTGTTTTGATTCCACTTATGCCTCCTTTATTTCTTCATCTTCCTCGTTTTTCTTGGTCATCTTTGCCTTCCTCTTATCAGGGTATGTGTGGTCCATCTCCATCTTTTGTTGCTTGTCCATCCTTATCTTGATCCTCTTGACAAGGGATGTTTGTTATTGATTTTTAAATATCTATTCTTTTTCTTCATTGATGATGAATGAGGCAGCCTTGACGTTGAGAAACTCATTTTTCAGTGCATTATTCTCTGTATTTACCATTTCAAGGTCTGCATAGCGATGTGTTATTATAGTTTCAAGCTCCTCTTTCTTTCTCTTCATGTCTTCTGTTAGGATCGGTCCGGAGTGTTTAGAGGGGGGGTGAATGAACACTCCTATTAAAAATAATCCTTAGTGATTTCTCTCGGATTAGTGAAAGAAATCTATTTCTTAATCAACTTTTCTGCAGAACAGACCACTGAATATTTTAGTGCGGAACGGCATGTTCTTAGACTAGTAAGAACGGCTCGATGGCTAGAAAAGTATAACAGGTGCAGAAAGATAGAAGATAGAATATGTTTCTTGAAGTTCGAAGGTGGTGTAATCCTTCTACGTCTCCCCTTCTTCCAATTAAGGAAGGATTCCACTAGAAGACTTTGATTTATACAATTCTGTTGTACAAACCCAATTCAGCTGGATTTACCTCATTACCAGACTGAAACTCCTAGTCTCTCGATCTGTTCAGACACACACTGTCTGACAGTTACAATTGATTCTCACTTCTCTATCTTAGTACAGAATACAAAAGATAGACTAATTTAGTCTATGCACACAATGATCCTAAGATGATCAAATATTACAATATGCTTGTGCTTATGAAAACTTTCAGCTCGAGAATGTCTGAGCTTGTAAGCTTATGCTGTTTAGTTTTCTTTTTGCATTTTTTGATTGATCAGACTCTCTCTTGAGCTCTTTAGTTGCCTTCTTATATAGTTGCATGTACCAACGACATTATTTCCCTTTATGTGCAACTCTTGATTCTGCTCAAATTCTGAGTAGGCTACAGTCTTATTCTTTTGGGCGCTTGCCATTCTGGTTCATGCTTTCGGCGACTGTCAGGTAAGCTCTTCTTTGTCTTCTTACCTTTTATGGTAATCTTCAGTCCTTGGTCTTTTTCAGCATTAATTGCAACATTAAATGCTTCAATAAATAGCCGTTAATGATTCGGACTGAAGAGCAAATCTTATTCAACATTGTCTGCTCTTGATCTGATAATAGTTGAGATCGATCTGAAGCTTCGATCTGGTCAGGCTGATGTTCATCGATCCGTTCTGATTTGCGATTTACCATATCAGCTTGATCTGCTTTGAGCAATCGATCTGGTCAGTCTGATTTCTATCGATCCGTTCTTATTTGTTTTGTCATCTTTAAAATCCGGAACTAACAAATTCCCCCTTTTGATGATGACAAAACCTAGTTTCTATGTCTTCTTATTCAGTCTTTTAAGAACTCTGAACTTGTACTTGCGGATCAATTACTTATTCTTGTTCAAAATAAATGAACACAGTTAAGTTGAAGTATGGATTGATTAAGCCAATTTGTTCAAAATAAATGAATGAAGACTTAAAAGAAATTCTGATTTTTATTGAATAAAAATCTGATATACAATTACAGACAAGTCTGACTTATATAGACCGCTATTTTCTTGCTGAAGACTGAGGTGGCTTGAAGTCCTTTCTCTTTTCCCCCTTTTTGTCAGCAGCAATCTCTTGAAGAAAGTCGACAATCTGGGCGAGCTGAGCGCTGATAGCATTAAGACGAGTGTCTTGAGCAATAAGGGACTTTGCGACGGAAGCTCGAACTTCAGTGGTCAGCTTGCTCTGTTCTTTTCTCAGACTGTTTTTATATGTAGCTTGCTGAGAGAACAGATCATTCTGTCCGCACTGAATGCTGCTAATGTTGGCTGTCATCTTCTCTTTGAAAGATTCAAAATCCAAGAATGTAGCCTTCTGACTTTGATGAACTTCTATAACTCGTTGATAGAGAGATAGATAGTTATCAGAAAGGTGTTGAAGTGACTTGGCCAGTGATGGGGCATCATCAGATAGACGGCTCGGAGAGTGATCAGATGGCGATGAAGGATGATCAATCTCTGCGGCAATTGGAACAAGTGAAGACATATCAGATTGGCGTGTTTCGGACCGGATCAAATTGACCAAGTCCGAAGAGAATGCTTCCAAAAATGTCGTATCTTTAGCAGACTGATCTGGAGGAGTGATAGGTCTGGTAGGCTCCTCAACCTGTAATGCGGCAACAACATTTGACACCACCAGATCCGGATCGACGAAGTCTGGAGAGATGACTGTTGTATGTTCGGCGGTTGGACTGTGCTGAATTTGGGAGACTGAGGGTGCAATTGGGGATGGAAGTTGTTGGAGAGTCCAGCAAGACATTCATTGCTTCAGTCTCATCTGCAGAGGGAGCATTAGTCAGTGGTTGCTCTGTTGTCTGCTTCGCTGAATCAGAAGGCATTTGCTCAAGGAAAGGTTCGGCCAAAGTCTTGCTCAGAGATGGGTGATCCGGGCTGGGAACTGGAGTGGATATCTTGAGCTTCTGTTGTTGAAAACGAACAGCCAAGTGAAGATCATGAACATCCATCTCCAGCTGAGCAATGACGGCACCATCATCTTTGGCAGTCGGATTGCTCGGATCAAAATTCGCCTTCTTAGCTGCAATGAGCAAGTTTTCCAGTCTGAATCTTTGGTTAGCCTGGAACAGATCTTTGCAATGCATAGCAATTCGGACGTCATCAGTCTCTGTCCCCTTAAGAACTTTTTTTTCCATCTTTTGGAGTCTTCTCAGCTTGCCGAAGAACAGATCAATGTGGTTGATCGTTCTGTATTCAACATATTAATCGAACACCACAGTGAGCTCCTTTACCTTTTCCTCAACATCTTCCATGGCGATGTCGATGGCTGTTTGAGCGGCTGATTTGGGTTTTGAAGAGAGGGGTTCTGTGAGGATTGCCTTGCCTTTGCCGGTGGGAGATGAGGTCTTGATCCCCGATTGGGTGTAGTCTCCCAACTCGGTGATAACAATGCCTTTGACTACAGGGATGGCAGAGGGCACTCGGATAGTGACTTTGGGTACACTGACTGGAGTGGATAAAGGTGGGGTTGTAGTTTGGGGTGCAGGGGTGGCTTTTGTGGAGGGCAATATAGGTAAGGTTTTAAGAGGTAAGGTTTTGATTGGCTTGGTGATCTGGGTTCTTGGCTTCTTTGGAGAGGGCTTGGCGGGAGATGAAGGAGCAGACTGAGTTTCCTCTGAGTCAGTCTGGATAGTCAGTTTGTGCTTGACTCGAGTTTTTCGAGCAGCAGCCTGTTCTTCTCCTTGTTCAATTTTGACAGCCACTAGATCGGAAGAAGTGGGTGGAGCACCTTTGGATTTCAGTAGTGCCAATCCCTTGGGGTTGATAATTTTAAAGGGACTCAAAGCAGACGGCTTCCCCAGCTCGATGTTCAAAGTCTCCAACAACTTGCTGAGGGGAACTGCAAAGCACACAGCCTGTTTGGAGGCGATAACCGTTTCAAGCAAAACTCCAAACAAGATCGCAGACCAATTCATCTTTTGTCCTGAGTGAATAGCAGCCATGGCCCGGAATTTCTCGGCAGTGACAGCGTCTTAGCTTCCGTCTTTGCCCAACAGTGGCTTGCCAACAATCTCGCACAAGACTTGGAAATGAAAGAGCATTTCCTTCTTCTTGAATGATGGCTGCAGTCGGTGGCCAAAAATGGATACCTTCCCCTGAAGATCGGTGATAGTGGCCTGAGGAATGTGGCCAAACTCAGTCAGTCCGGTGTTGGGAAGACCAAAGGTCTTTGACAGCGTCGACTGAGAGATGTCAAATGATTTGCCTTAGACGGTGGTGGAGATGAACGTCTTCTGAGACACAACATTTGTTGGGATATGCCCTAAGACAAGTCATTAGATGAGTGTTTATGAAATACAATGTATTGTGATTTTATAAATGGCAAATCATTATTATATATTATTCGAATATCGGTGCAATATGAATTGATATATAAGTTAATGTCCTTAGAATAATATTGTATTATTCTTAAAGATTGTCCCTAGTCAAGTATTATCATAAATCAGGATAATGATAATACATTGAGACTAGTATGTTTTGATTGATGAATTAATTCATGGATATGAGATATCAAATCAACACATGGGTACATGTTAGAGAACAATGTACTGGACAGACCCACCATGAGAATGCTACATGGATAGTTATATGAGTGTCATAAGCAATTCTCATAGTGATAATAATGTATGTAATCCTTACGACTTGAGATCATCATAGATCCCAACATAAGGAGTTATGTATCTTGATATTGTCAAACGTTACATGTAACATGGTAAACTATAAAGGAAGCTATTGGATACACTACGAATTATGTATAGGGATGTTGATTGATCAAGATAGGATTTGTCCCTCATATATAACAGGAGAAGTGTTTGGGCCCTTGATCAAGTAAGACTAAAATGCATGGCCGTGCTCGAATGAGTCGATATGTGATATCGAGCTTATTCGTTTATTCTAGTTCTACTTGGGGATCAAGAAATAGAGATTGAATATATTTACGAGTATGACTATTCCATGACTCGTGTTCAATCTAAACACATGGACAAAGGGATTAAGTTACATGGTTAATATTATCACAAGTTCTAAGGTTATGTCGAGTCAATGACATTCTTGTAATTTGGGTAGCCTTAATGTGTTGCTAGATACCGCTCATTGCTTGTGACATAAAATGAGATTTTATGTCACTGCCAACATTACAAGATCCTATCGGGTCGCACAAAAGATTAAATCGATAAAGGGAATTAAATTCATGGGATGAATTAAATAATTAAGAAGAGTCTTAATTAAATGATTATAAGGATTTAATTAATCATGGGTTTGGGCCCATGAGACTTTAAGAAAGTCTTGAACCTTAATTAAATCTTATAATATAAATACAAGGTTATAATTAATTGTAAGACACTACAATTTATAATCACAAAACCTAGCCACCAAAGAGCTCTCGGCCGCCTACTCTTCCTCACGGCCGCCGTCGATTCTTTGTTGGTGGTGTTAGGCTGCCGTTAATCGGTTTTGAACCGAGAATTCGGTTTTGGTTCAAGAATAAGTCTAGCAACTTGTTCTTGAACGTCCCTTGTTCGATTTGATCGTGTGGATACCGTAGAGGCAAGATCTTTAAAAGAGGTGTTGCTCGTGACTCGTGATTTGGCATCGTTTCTGCATCAAACACGCTACAAGGGTGAGACTCTTTAATCATTCCGATATGAATACTCTGTATAGTTCCATGGTTAGGGAATCCAAATTTTATTTCCGCTGTGCATTGCTTGTTGGATTCCTTACAGTGGTATCAGAGTCGTGTACAAAGCTCATATCGGAATTATGTGGTTAATCGTTTAATCATATTTAGAATTATATTGCATGCTTTAAAACTGTATAATTCATATATGATATGGAATAAATCGGTTTTGTGAAATCATCGTATAATTGTATTTGATATAAATTTGCGAATTATTGTATATGATACAAGAAGGCGAAAATCGAACCTTGAACCATGATGGTTCGGCCACCACCATCGCAAATGACCCACGGCTGCCACATGAGGGCTAGGGTTTTCGAACCCTTGGCTCGAGATGGTCTAGCCGTTGTGGCTCATGGTTGTGCATGGAGGTGTCAAAACATGGCTAGGGGTTAGAATTTTTTTGCTCGATTAGATGGTTGGCGGCTACATCCACGTGAGAGCTAGGGTTTTTCGAACCCCTTGGCTCGAGATGGTCAAGCCGCCACCGTCATGAATCGTGCATAAGCCGAGCCACCGCCGAAGGACTAGAGTTTCGAACCCTAGGGTTTGTAGGCTCAAGGCCGCCGCATGTGAAGAGGCTAGGGTTTCGAACCCTTAACCACATTCGGTCCATGAAGGGGCCGAGGTGGCTAGGGTTTCGAACCCTAGTCACATGCGTGGTGGGCCGTGGTTTTGGGCTAAGGATCCGTGACATGTGATGTCCCGAGCGTACGATAATTTTCATAAAATTTATTTTACAGTTTTATTGGGATTAAATTTTAAAATGTTTAGAATTTAATTCATTAATTGTTATAGCATGTTTTATGTGTTGTTTGAGCATGGTGCATGGTTATAGCCCTATGCCCTATTAGATAGGAGTTTGTGAATGTTTGTAATTTAATACGGCCTACGAGTCGTGCCTTCTCTATTTTTCTGAATGTATTCCCTCCCCTATGCTCCCCCTCGAATGTAACTCGAGGAATTCTCTAAATCATGTCATTGTTATATAGTTTAGTTAGAGTTTTATTGATGGAGATCAATGAAGATGGACCATGGTGCCGGATGAGAAGGCCATTCACAAAAGGGAGTCAAAGAGGTGCTTGGAGAAGTTACCCTTAGGTTGACCTTTTAGATTTTCTCATTGGCTTGAGAAATCTTTAGTTGGGGCTATAACCATGTCACGTTTATTTTATGTTGATGTATGAGATGCTTGTTTAATGTTTTATTTAATATTGATGCTTGATATACATATATGTAGATATATATATATTCATATAAGTACCAGACATATTTTCAATATTAATAAAATCATGAGATCAATAAATCCATCTTATAATATTAAGTTTCAAGATGCCTTCCAATTAAAAATACTCGTCAAGACTTTGATTGAACATGTGTGGGTTTGCCAAAGCAAAGCACCGCGACAATCTTAGTAAGGCGCGAAAGGATAAAAGTGATATCCGTGTTATTTTAAAATTGGGTTCGACTTAACTAGCGTTATCTCAATAGGATTGGGAACCTAGAGGCATGGGGTTGGAAAATAATTCATTAGATGAATTTGAACAAAGCGTTGTTCGTCCAACCATCCAAGAATTGCATGTGATTGTAATTGACAAAGAGTTGTCTACCTAAATAACCGAGTCTTGGGCGATTAGCCAAAGCTAACTCAAGATTAAGTGAAATATGGATCTTGGCCCACTAACGTTTTCGAGGGTTGATAATTTTAAACAAAATAGTGGGAGTATAATTTAATATAAGACCATATTAAATGATTAATATCATAAACTTATTTTGCATATTTATATTGTAGATATCCATTGCAACCAACAACGTTACAAGCACACTATCATTACGATCGGTCCTTGAGAAGGACAAACTTAATGGGACAAATTTCCTAGACTGGTATAGGAATTTGAGGATTGTCCTCAAACAAGAAAAGAAGCAATATGTCTTATAGGAACCCTTACCTGCTGAGGAACCTCCCTTGACGGCTGCTAAAGCCGATAAATATGCTTACAAGAAGCATCAAAATGACGCACTTGATGTTAGGTGCCTTATGCTTGCCACCATGAGCTCTGAGCTTCAGAAGCAACATGAGGAAATGGAGGCGTTCGATATGATCGGGCATCTAAAGCAACTGTACCAACAACAAGCAAGACAAGAGAGGTATGACGTCTCTAAACCATTATTCCAGTGTAGAATGGTAGAAGGAAGTCTGGTTGGAACTCACGTGCTCAAGATGATTGGGTACATTGAGAATCTGGAGAAGCTGGGTTTTTCCTTTGGACCAAGAGTTGGCCACTGACGTGATCTTGCAATCGTTGCCTGAAAGCTTCAGTCAATTTGTCTTGAATTACAATATGATTGAAATTGAAAAGACTCTACCACAGTTGTTTGGCATGCTGAGAACTTTTGAAGCTAACAGCAAGAAGTCTAAGCCTACTAATGTTCTTATTGTGAATAAGAGCAAAGGAAGGGCTAAAGCAAAAGGCTTCAAGAAGAACAAGAAGGTTCTTGTTAAGTCTAAGCCACATGTTTCTGCACTAAAGCCAAAGGGAGGAGTGGCAAAAGAGGGGAACTATTTCCATTGAGGTGAGACCGGACATTGGAAAAGAAATTGCAAAGTTTATCTGGAGGATCTTAAGAAGACGAAGGGAAGTGTGACTTCCACTTCAGGTATTTTTGTTATAGAAGTCAATTTATCTACTTCTTCATCATGGGTATTAGATACTAGATGTGGATCTCACATTTGTGTTAATGTGCAGGATCTTAAAAGGAGTAGGACATTGGCAAAAGGCGAAGTAGATCTCCGAATAGGAAATGGAGCAAGAGTTGTTGCATTAGCTATAGGAGATTATTCATTCTCTTTGCCTTCCGGTTTATCTTTAGATTTAAAAGACTGTTATTTTGTGCCTTCAATTACTAGAAACATTATCTCTATTTCTTGTTTGGACAAGTTTGGATTTTCATTTATTATAAAGGACAATTGTTGCTCCATTTATTTAAATGATATGTTTTATGCTAGTGCACAAATGTTTAATGGTCTTTATGTATTAAATCTTGATATGCCTGTCTATAACATAAATACTAAAAGGATTAAGAATAATGATTCTAATCCAACTTATCTCTGGCATTGTCGCTTGGGCCATATAAACGAGAATCACATATCAAAACTTCATAAGGATGGAGTATTGGATTCATTTGATTTTGAATCATATGAAACATGTGAATCTTGTTTAATGGGCAAGATGACTAAAGCTCATTTCAAGGGACATGTTGAAAGGACAAAAGATTTATTGAGTCTCATACATAGTGATGTATGTGGGCCAATAAGTACACATGCTAGAGGTGGTTTTCAATACTTCGTTACATTTACTGATGACTTCAGTAGATATGGGTATGTGTACCTAATGAAACATAAACATGAAACCTTTCAAAAGTTCAAGGATTTCAAGATTGAAGTACAAAACCAACTTGGTAAAAGTATAAAAATCATTCGATCAGATCGAGGAGGTGAATACATAAGCCAAGAGTTTCATGACTATCTAAAGGAGTGTGGGATAGTCCCACAACTCACTCCTCCGTATACTCCACAATGGAATGGTGTATCCTAGAGGAGAAATCGAACCTTGTTGGATATGGTTAGATCAATGATGAGTCATACAGATCTTCCGATATCCTTTTGGGGACATGCTTTAGAAACAGCAATATTCATACTGAACCGTGTTCCATCTAAATCAGTGGAAAAGACACCATATGAGATATGGACTGGGAAACGTCCTAGTATGTCTTTTATGAAGATTTGGGGTTGTGAGGCTTTCGTGAGACGTCACGCCTCTAACAAACTTGGACCCAAATCTGATAAGTGTTTATTTGTGGGGTATCCTAAGGAAACGAAAGGATACTATTTCTATTATCCCACCGAGAACAAAGTGGTTGTTGCTCGAACTGGTGTCTTTCTTGAAAGAGAATTTATTTCTAGAAAAACCAGTGGGAGACATATAGAACTTAGTGAAGTTCAACCACAAGAAAACACTGAACATGAGATTGAGATGGAAACAGAGCAGTCACCACAAGCTGTTGTGGATGAAGTGCCTGCTCAAGAGACACAAGCCCAGCGTAGGTCTGTAAGAGAACACCGGGAGCCATAGAGATATGGATTTCTTGTGACTCAACAAGGTGACTTACTACTTATTGATGAGGATGAACCGTCATCTTATCAAGAAGTTATAATGGGCACTGATTCTAAGAACTGGCAAGAAGCCATGAAATCTGAAATGGAATCCATGTATGCAAACCAAGTATGGACTTTGGTTGACCCACCTGAAGGGGTGAGACCCATAGGGTGCAAATGGATTTTCAAGAAGAAGACCGACATAGATGGTAATGTACAAACCTGTAAAGGTCGACTGCTAGCAAAAGGTTTCAAACAAATTCATGGTATTGACTATGATGAAACCTTTTCACCAGTTGCCATGGTTAAATCCATTAGGATCTTACTTGCAATAGCTGCATTTCATGATTATGAAATCTGGCAGATGGATGTCAGAACAGCTTTCCTTAATGGAAATCTGCTTGAGGATGTGTACATGACACAGCCCAAGGGTTTTGTCGATCCAAAGGATGCTGGAAAGATATGAAAGCTACAACGATCCATTTATGGATTGAAGCAAGCTTCTCAGAGTTGGAATCTTTGTTTTGATGATGCAGTCAAAGAGTTTGGTTTCATCAAAACGTAGATGAACCTTGTGTCTACAAGAAGGTCAGTGGGAGCATAATTATCTTCCTAATATTGTATGTAGATGACATACTTCTAATTGGGAATGATATCCCTACCTTACAATCTGTAAAGATTTGGCTAGGGAATTGCTTTTCTATGAAAGACTTGGGTGAAGCCACCTATGTATTAGGAATCAAGATCTATAGAGATAGATCGAGAAGATTACTTGGCCTAAGTCAAAGTACATACATAGACAAAGTGCTAAAACGGTTTAGCATGCAAGAATCAAAGAAAGGACTCGTGCCTATGACACATGGGATACATCTCTCGAAGGATCAGTGTCCTTCAACACCAAATGAGAGACAACGCATGAGTAACATTCCATATGCGTCAACTATTGGATCTATCATGTATGCCATGATATGTACTCGTCCCGATGTTTCGTATGCTTTGAGCATGACGAGCAGATATCAAGTTGATCCAGGTGAAAGTCACTGGATTGTAGTCAAGAACATCCTGAAGTACTTGAGAAGAACTAAGGATACATTCTTGATTTATGGAGGTGAGGAAGAGCTCAATGTAATAGGTTACACTGATGCAAGTTTCCAAACCGACAAAGATGATTTTCGATCGCAATCAGGATATGTGTTTTGCCTTAATGGAGGTGCTGTAAGCTGAAAGAGTTCAAAGCAAGAGACAGTAGCCGATTCTACAACAGAAGCTGAGTATATTGCTGCCTCAGATGCAGCAAAGGAAGCTGTTTGGATCAAGAAGTTCATCTCTGAACTTGGGGTGATGCCTAGCATTCTAGATCCAATTGAACTCTATTGTGACAACAATGGAGCCATCGCATTGGCTAAGGAACCTAGATCTCACCAAAGATCCAAGCACATACTTCGGCGCTTTCATTTCATTCGAGAAATCGTTGAAAGAAGAGATGTGAAAATATGCAAAGTACCAACAGATGATAATGTATCTGACCCATTGACGAAGCCACTGTCACAGCAGAAGCATTATCGTCATACTAGATCTCTAGGCATTAAGTATATGTATGATTGGTCTTAGTGCAAGTGGGAGATTTGTTGGGATATGCCCTAAGACAAGTCATTAGATGATTGTTTATGACATACAACGTATTGTGATTTTATAAATGGCAAATCATTATTATATATTATTCTAATATATGTGCAATATGAATTGATATATAAGTTAATGTCCTTTGAATAATATTGTATTATTCTTAAAGATTGTCCCTAGTCAAGTATTATCATAAATCGGGATAATGATAATACATTGAGACTAGTATGTTTTGATTGATGAATTAATTCATGGATATGAGATATCAAATCAACACATGGGTACATGTTAGAGAACAATGTACTGGACAGACCCACCATGAGAATGCTACATTGATAGTTATATGAGTGTCATAAGCAATTCTCATAGTGATAATAATGTATGTAATCCTTACGACTTGAGATCATCAGAGATCCCAACATAAGGAGTTATGTATCTTGATATTGTCAAACGTTACCTGTAACAGGGTAAACTATAAAGGCAGTTATTGGATACACTACGAATTATGTAGAGGGATGTTGATTGATCAAGATAGGATTTGTCCCTCCTATATAACAGGAGAAGTGTTTGGGCCCTTGATCAAGTAAGACTAAAATGCATGGTCGTGCTCGAATGAGTCGATATGTGATATCGAGCTTATTCGTTTATTCTAGTTCTACTTGGGGACCAAGAAATAGAGATTGAATATACGAGTATGACTATTCCATGACTCGTGTTCAATCTAAACACATGGACAAAGGGATTAAGTTACATGGTTAATATTATCACAAGTTCTAAGGTTATGTCGAGTCAATGTCATTCTTGTAATTTGGGTAGCCTTGATGTGTTGCTAGATACCGCTCATTGCTTGTGACATAAAATGAGATTTTATGTCACTGCCAACATTACAAGATCCTATCGGGTCGCACAAAAGATTAAATCGATAAAGGGAATTAAATTCATAGGATGAATTAAATAATTAAGAAGAGTCTTAATTAAATGTTTATAAGGATTTAATTAAATCATGGGTTTGGGCCCATGGGACTTTAAGAAAGTCTTGAACCTTAATTAAATCTTATAATATAAATACAAGGTTATAATTAATTGTAAGACACTACAATTTATAATCACATAACCTAGCCACCAAAGAGCTCTCGGCCGCCTACTCTTCCTCACGGCCGCCGTCGATTCTTTGTTGGTGGTGTTAGGTTGCCGTTAATCGGTTTAGAACCAAGAATTTGGTTTTGGTTCAAGAATAAGTCTAGCAACTTGTTCTTAAACGTCCCTTGTTCGATTTGATCGTGTGGATACCGTAGAGGCAAGATCTTTAAAAGAGGTGTTGCTCGTGACTCGTGATTTGGCATCGTTTCTGCATCAAACACGCTACAAGGGTGAGACTCTTTAATCATTCCGATATGAATACTCTGTATAGGTCCATGGTTAGGGAATCCAAATTTCCACTGCGCATTGCTTGTTGGATTCCTTACAGCATTGGCAAACAATTCCCGAATCTCCGACTCGTAAACCACCGTTCCGTATTCCAGAAAGTTCCTTAATCCATAAGACTCCAAGGATTTGAACATGGAGACCGTTTCTGGATCTTCAGCCCTGTAGATTTCATCGAACTCAACAGATAGAGAATTGTGAGTGATAGTAGCCATTTGAGTGAAATGAAGGATACGGAGAAATTGAAAATATTTGAGAGTTAGAAAACAGACAGCAGTAATTCGTAAAAAGTGAAATGAAAATGAAATGTTCAGCCCGCTAAATAGGAGAGAAAAGACACGTGTATGTATCTCGGTGGCTGATATTTAAATAATTCAAAATAAACGAACAGGATGATAGAGATAAGGCGGTTAAAATTGCAATCAGTTCGGGCTGGTTTAAATAATTACTTTATTTAAAGATTTGTTGACCAGACAGATCATGGGATAATATCAGATTTGACAGAGATCGGTCTGAAAGTTCGGACCGATCTGTGTCTTTCTGATCATTGTATTATCGATCTGTGCCAGTATATAATCTTTAAAAGCGAAAAGAAAGATACATCTAAAATATCAAGATAAGTCTATTAAACCAAGAATTTGGCGAAAATAATTAAACTTAGCCTCAGGAAGTGGTTTGGTGAAGATATCTGCTGCTTGCTGGTCTGTTGAAATATGCTCGATCCGAATTTCCTTTTTGCCAACATGATCTCGAATAAAATGATGTCTGATATCAATATGCTTTGTTCGAGAGTGCAAACTGGATTATACGTTATAGCAATTGCACTGGTGTTGTCACAGAATATTGGAGATTCAACAGCTTGAATGCCATAGTCTTTGAGCTGATGTTGAATCCAGAGCATTTGAGCGCAACAGCTTCCAGCGGCAAGATATTCTGCTTCATCTGTAGATGTGGCAATGGATGTTTGCTTCTTGCTAAACCATGATATCAATCTTTCACCTAAGAATTGACAGGTTCCACTGGTGCTTTTGCGATCAATCTTACACCCAGCATAGTCAGCGTCTGAATATCAGACTAGACTGAAATTTGGATCTTTGGAGTACCAAAGACCAACGTTCTAAGATCCTTTTAAATATTTAAGAATGCGCTTAGCAGCAATAAAGTGTGATTGCTTTGGATCTGACTGAAATCTAGCGCACATGCAAACTGAGAACATTATATCAGGCCGGCTCGCTGTAAGATACAAGAGCGATCCGATCAGTCCTCGATACATAGTTACTTCAACTGCTGTTCCCCCTTCGTCTTTATCTAGCTTCATTGAACGACTCATTGGAGTTGACGCAGTTGAACAAGTCTCCATACCGAATCTTTTGAGAAGCTCTTTGGTATACTTGGTTTGATTTATAAAAATACCATTGCTGAGCTGTTTGACTTGGAGACCCAGAAAGAATGAAAGTTCTCTCATCATACTCATCTCAAACTGTCCCTGCATTAACTTAGAGAATTTCTCGCATAATTTGGGGTTAGTTGACCCAAAAATGATATCGTCAACATAGATTTGAACTAATAAGGTATGTTCCCCCTTAATAAATTTAAATAGAGTTTTATCCACTGAGCCGATCTGAAAATCGTGGTCCAACAGAAATTGAGACAAAGTGTCATACCAGGCTCTTGGAGCTTGTTTCAGTCCATATACTGCTTTATTCAGTAGATATACATGATCTGTAAATGAGTGGTTTTGAAATCCAGGAGGTTGCTCATTGTAAACTTCCTCCTGAAGCTTACCATTAAGAAAAGCACTCTTAACGTCCATTTGATATACTTTGAAGTCTTTAAAAGCAGCATAAGAAAGAAAGATTCGGATTGCTTCAAGTCTGGCGACTGGTGCAAAAGATTCATCGAAGTCAATTCCTTCTTCTTGTCGGAATCCTTGCGCCACCAGTCTGGCCTTGTTTCTAACCACAATCCCATCTGCGTCTAGCTTGTTTCTGAAAACCCATCTGGTTCCAATAACAGGCAGACCACTTGGCCTGGGGGTTAGACTCCAGACTTGATTTTGTTCAAATTGATTAAGCTCTTCTTGCATGGCTTTAATCCAGTTGTAATCAGTCAAAGCTTGTTGAGCCTTAAACACATGGTTGTGTTTAATGCTTAATTTATCTCCGAATTATTTATGGGTTTTGATGATCAACAAAACTTGCATTTGTTGTACTAATATGTCTACTTAGTGTACAGGGTTATATTGATAAATTGGTTGGGAAGACCAATGGAAGAGAACCCAAGTTATACAATAACATATGCGAGTTCATAGGACAAGCGGTGATTTTTATCAAGGAATCTATTGAGCTTGGACGAGAAGGAATGACATCTATGAACAACCAATTTAAGTGTTCAACATGTGTGGAATGATGTTGGAACAATTTCTTATGATGGGATGAAGACCCACAAACCAATGGTCCGTTGGTGGGCAAATTCGTTTAGAAGCCAATTGGAGTGCAGTGCAATGTTTTGATTATATCTCTTGGTTCGATGCTCCGAACAATGTGAATCTAAATAGGTTGGAAAGCCAACTCAATATTCTAGATTTCATATTCAAACATATTAGTCCAATTCGGATTGCGTCATGGAGCAAAATGTCATGGAAGTCATAACAAGTGCAGATTGTAGCAAGGTTTGAGCGACTGTAGCATTTTAGGCATAACTTCTTCATACATTAATGAAATGCAATGAAATTTTGTCCACACCTAGATAAGAGGAAGGGCTACAACTTTCATGTTTACCACTTTCCCAGAAACGAGTTTAAGATGGTCGAAAAGTACAAAGTTTGAGAGTGTTGAAATCTGGGAGATAGTATGAGGCGATCCGAGCCATAGTTTGAGGCGATCCGAGCCATGTTGCGCACCATCGACTGAAGCGATGGCACGGTGTGCACGCTGGCGATCAGATCGCCCCAGGCGATGGTCAAGCTCGCCCCAGGCGATCCAGAATGCTTCCTAGGCCATTTTTTTGAGGGCGATCGCCCCAGGCGATGCACGGAACGCCAGAGGCGATCCAGAATTTTACCTACGGCCTTGTTTATCATTGACGATCGCCCCAGGCAATGGGGAGATCGCCCGAGGCGATCTGGGCCAGATTTGACCGTTAAAGGGTGGCGATGGGTGATCGCCCGAGGCGATTTCCGAGGCGATCGAGGCGTGATTCAAGCCTTATGTGTAGCAACGGCTAGTATGAGCTTTGGGGGCCTCCTACACTATAAATATGGATCTTTTGGAGCTTTTTGAAGGCAAGAAACAAGACTATAAACTACAAGAAAGCCTTGATCAATTCAAATTACTTTAGCATTGCAAACTTCATACATTTGTGTGTATTGGAGTTTGTAATTCATTTCTTGTTGTGTGAGTTTTGATTCTTCGTATTGGTACACCTTGAAGGTGTTTGATTGAGTTTCTTGTAAAGGTCCTCCAACACCAAAGCAAGTTGGAAAATTGTAAAGTCGCCAACAAGTAAAGTTGGTGCATGTGTTGTGGCTATCCTTGGAGCCCTTAAGGCCAAGAAGACTCGTGAAGAGTGTTGGTAGCTCGTGAAGAGCTTTGTGTACTCGTGAAGAGTATTGTGCTCGGGAAGAGCTTTGTAAACTCGGGAAGAGTTGGGTTGTGGCTAACTTGGAGCCCTCAAGGCCAAGATCATTTATTCTAGTGGAACCTCGGTTGGAGGTTATCTAACCGGGAAGAGGAGACGTAGGCGATTTATCGCCGAACTTCTATAACAAATATCCTTGTCATTTACCGCTTTATTTCATTACGCATTTATTTATTTGTTTACTTCTTTATTTCTTTTATTTATCGATTGACTTAAGCCTTCCGCAAGCGCAAACTCTTTTATTTTGCAAACTCATTTTAAAAAGCTAAAGTAGCCAAGGAATCTCATTCACCCCCCCTCTTCGATTCCAACAAGTGGTATCAGAGCCATTTGATTTTTGTTTTTAAATCAAAATCTTTTATGGCTAATCTAGCAAATGAGTTTGCTCAAGGTCAATCGACAAATCGCCCTCCGCTTTTCACGGGTGATAACTACGGTTATTGGAAGAATAGAATTTCTCTATACATCCAATCCGTAGATTATGATCTATGAAAAATCATTGTGAAAGGTCCACATACTCCTTTAAAGGATGTTGGGGAAATAAGTGTTCCCAAAGAAATGGACGACTTCACAAAAGCGGATATGATGTTAATTTCTCAAAATGCTAAAGCTATTAATATTTTGCATTGTGCTTTAGATATGAAGGAGTACAACCGGATCTCAATGTGCTCAACCGCTAAGGAAATATGGGACAAATTGAAAATTTGTCATGAAGGAACAAATCAAGTGAAAGAGACCAAGATTGATCTTCTACAACTCAAATACGAGACATTTGAGATGGAGTCCGGAGAAGAGGTGGATTCCATGTTTAGGAGGCTCACCCAAATTATCAACGAGCTTGCTCAACTTGGAGAGAAGTATCCTCCAAAGCAAATATGGAGGAGAGTCTTAAGAGCCTTACCAAAGGAATGGGACGCAAAGAGGACGGCCATCATCGAGTCCAACAAAGGAGAAAATGCCTCCTATGACCTTGATGAGCTCCATGGCACATTGGTGACTCATGAACTTGAAGTTGCAACAAGGAGAGAAGTAAAGGAGGAGGATAGATCCAAAAGAAATGGAATTGCCTTGGTTGGAAAGAAAGACAATTCCGATGATGAAGAAGACGATGATGATGAAGAGATGATCTTGTTCACAAAGAAGTTCAAGAAGTTCTTCAACAAACATAGCAAGTCAAAGACCTCCAATGCTACCAAACAAGAATCCAAAAATGAGGTAACTTGCTATAATTGTCAAGATAAAGGCCATTATGCTAACAAATGTCCTAGGAAGAAGAATGAGGACAAAAGGGAAAAAGAAGGCGTTTATAGCCACATGGAGTGATAGCGACTCCGATGAAGAAGAACCCACAAATCTTTGTTTAATGGCTCTTGGAGATGAAGGAGATGAAAACGACGATGAGGTACCTTCATTTAATGAAGTATTAGATTCCTACCATGAGCTTATAGATGCTCTTGGCAAATCCAAGATGAGTAACAAATTACTCAAACTTGAGATTGCTGAGAAAGATGAAGAAAATAATTCATTGAAAAATGAATTAAATTCTTTAAAGGTATCATTTTGCAAATTTAGTGAAAGTAGTTTAAAAATGAATGAATTGCTTGGCTTGCAACGTTGTAGCTTTGATAAAGCCGGTTTAGGCTTCTCAAGCAAATCAAAAACATTTTCAAGCTTGTTTGCCAATGCTAAGCATGATTCTCCTACTTGTAACTATTGTTGTAAAAAGGGCCATACCAAGAACAAATATAGATTTGCTAGAATCCAATACCAACCTAACAAAAAGTGGAAATGGATTCCAAAGGTGCCAAATGAAGCTAACCCTCTAGGACCCAAAAATCAAATGGGTACCAAAGATCCTCCTATTGGAAATTTATTTTGTAGGAACAACCATGGGAAGGAGGATGAAGGGCCAAGCAACTCAAAGGAGGAGTTTATCTTGTTCACCACCATAGAAGAAGCAAGAGGCATTGGGCCAATGACATGAACGAACTCTTGTCATCGAGGGTAAAATTTATTTTTACATGTTATAAGAGCAATTCAAAATTTAATTGGCACAAATTAATTGTGACCAATAAATTATTAAGCTCAATATTCATTGGAGTAAAATGCATAACCCCTTAGCATAATTGTTTAATGCATGATGTATGCTTATCTTTTTATAGTAAGTAACTTGACATGCCATGTATTCAAATTTGAATTTGCTATGTGGAAATGTGCTATTATATGTTTTAACAAACTTATCTAATGATGCTTGAGAATTATCTTTTTTGGCATAGGTGCATGAACTCTTGGTAGAACATATGAACACTTTGCAAAATTTAGAATTCATTGTTGATTGTCTTAAACACATGTTTGTCTTTCTCTAAATGATCTTATCTTATGCTTGTTATGGCTATTACATACTTGATGAGGAACATGTGTAAAGTGTTAAAATATGACTTTGTGTCAACATATACTTGTGATTATTTGAATTTTGTGCTTTTTGATTATCACAAAAAGGGGGAGAATTTTGTGATAAACTTGAAGCTTTATACATGCATGGTTTGAGGGGGAGAGCTTTTGTATGCATGGTTTGAGGGGGAGAGTTGTTTGTTTTATGCATTACTTGGTTTAATCTTGTATGTGCTATGCAATTGTTAAGGGGGAGTCTTGTCTACTCACATTTCATGCATATTACATATTCAAGTTTATCAAGTTTTGTGATCATCAAAAAGGGGGAGATTGTTGAGCCTTAAACACATGGTTGTGTTTAATGCTTAATTTATCTCCGAATTATTTATGGGTTTTGATGATCAACAAAACTTGCATTTGTTGTACTAATATGTCTACTTAGTGTACAGGGTTATATTGATAAATTGGTTGGGAAGACCAATGGAAGAGAACCCAAGTTATACAATAACATATGCGAGTTCATAGGACAAGCGGTGATTTTTATCAAGGAATCTATTGAGCTTGGACGAGAAGGAATGACATCTATGAACAACCAATTTAAGTGTTCAACATGTGTGGAATGATGTTGGAACAATTTCTTATGATGGGATGAAGACCCACAAACCAATGGTCCGTTGGTGGGCAAATTCGTTTAGAAGCCAATTGGAGTGCAGTGCAATGTTTTGATTATATCTCTTGGTTCGATGCTCCGAACAATGTGAATCTAAATAGGTTGGAAAGCCAACTCAATATTCTAGATTTCATATTCAAACATATTAGTCCAATTCGGATTGCGTCATGGAGCAAAATGTCATGGAAGTCAGAACAAGTGCAGATTGTAGCAAGGTTTGAGCGACTGTAGCATTTTAGGCATAACTTCTTCATACATTAATGAAATGCAATGAAATTTTGTCCACACCTAGATAAGAGGAAGGGCTACAACTTTCATGTTTACCACTTTCCCAGAAACGAGTTTAAGATGGTCGAAAAGTACAAAGTTTGAGAGTGTTGAAATCTGGGAGATAGTATGAGGCGATCCGAGCCATAGTTTGAGGCGATCCGAGCCATGTTGCGCACCATCGACTGAAGCGATGGCACGGTGTGCACGCTGGCGATCAGATCGCCCCAGGCGATGGTCAAGCTCGCCCCAGGCGATCCAGAATGCTTCCTAGGCCATTTTTTTGAGGGCGATCGCCCCAGGCGATGCACGGAACGCCCGAGGCGATCCAGAATTTTACCTACGGCCTTGTTTATCATTGACGATCGCCCCAGGCAATGGGGAGATCGCCCGAGGCGATCTGGGCCAGATTTTACCGTTAAAGGGTGGCGATGGGTGATCGCCCGAGGCGATTTCCGAGGCGATCGAGGCGTGATTCAAGCCTTATGTGTAGCAACGGCTAGTATGAGCTTTGGGGGCCTCCTACACTATAAATATGGATCTTTTGGAGCTTTTTGAAGGCAAGAAACAAGACTATAAACTACAAGAAAGCCTTGATCAATTCAAATTACTTTAGCATTGCAAACTTCATACATTTGTGTGTATTGGAGTTTGTAATTCATTTCTTGTTGTGTGAGTTTTGATTCTTCGTATTGGTACACCTTGAAGGTGTTTGATTGAGTTTCTTGTAAAGGTCCTCCAACACCAAAGCAAGTTGGAAAATTGTAAAGTCGCCAACAAGTAAAGTTGGTGCATGTGTTGTGGCTATCCTTGGAGCCCTTAAGGCCAAGAAGACTCGTGAAGAGTGTTGGTAGCTCGTGAAGAGCTTTGTGTACTCGTGAAGAGTATTGTGCTCGGGAAGAGCTTTGTAAACTCGGGAAGAGTTGGGTTGTGGCTAACTTGGAGCCCTCAAGGCCAAGATCATTTATTCTAGTGGAACCTCGGTTGGAGGTTATCTAACCGGGAAGAGGAGACGTAGGCGATTTATCGCCGAACTTCTATAACAAATATCCTTGTCATTTACCGCTTTATTTCATTACGCATTTATTTATTTGTTTACTTCTTTATTTCTTTTATTTATCGATTGACTTAAGCCTTCCGCAAGCGCAAACTCTTTTATTTTGCAAACTCATTTTAAAAAGCTAAAGTAGCCAAGGAATCTCATTCACCCCCCCTCTTCGATTCCAACAAGTGGTATCAGAGCCATTTGATTTTTGTTTTTAAATCAAAATCTTTTATGGCTAATCTAGCAAATGAGTTTGCTCAAGGTCAATCGACAAATCGCCCTCCGCTTTTCACGGGTGATAACTACGGTTATTGGAAGAATAGAATTTCTCTATACATCCAATCCGTAGATTATGATCTATGGAAAATCATTGTGAAATGTCCACATACTCCTTTAAAGGATGTTGGGAAAATAAGTGTTCCCAAAGAAATGGACGACTTCACAAAAGCGGATATGATGTTAATTTCTCAAAATGCTAAAGCTATTAATATTTTGCATTGTGCTTTAGATATGAAGGAGTACAACCGGATCTCAATGTGCTCAACCGCTAAGGAAATGGGACAAATTGAAAATTTGTCATGAAGGAACAAATCAAGTGAAAGAGACCAAGATTGATCTTCTACAACTCAAATACGAGACATTTGAGATGGAGTCCGGAGAAGAGGTGGATTCCATGTTTAGGAGGCTCACCCAAATTATCAACGAGCTTGCTCAACTTGGAGAGAAGTATCCTCCAAAGCAAATATGGAGGAGAGCCTTAAGAGCCTTACCAAAGGAATGGGACGCAAAGAGGACGGCCATCATCGAGTCCAAAAAAGGAGAAAATGCCTCCTATGACCTTGATGAGCTCCATGGCACATTGGTGACTCATGAACTTGAAGTTGCAACAAGGAGAGAAGTAAAGGAGGAGGATAGATCCAAAAGAAATGGAATTGCCTTGGTTGGAAGGAAAGACCATTCCGATGATGAAGAAGACGATGATGATGAAGAGATGATCTTGTTCACAAAGAAGTTCAAGAAGTTCTTCAACAAACATAGCAAGTCAAAGACCTCCAATGCTACCAAACAAGAATCCAAAAATGAGGTAACTTGCTATAATTGTCAAGATAAAGGCCATTATGCTAACAAATGTCCTAGGAAGAAGAATGAGGACAAAGGGAAAAAGAAGGCGTTCATAGCCACATGGAGTGATAGCGACTCCGATGAAGAAGAAGCCACAAATCTTTGTTTAATGGCTCTTGGAGATGAAGGAGATGAAAACGACGATGAGGTACCTTCATTTAATGAATTATTAGATTCCTACCATGAGATTATAGATGCTCTTGGCAAATCCAAGATGAGTAACAAATTACTCAAACTTGAGATTGCTGAGAAAGATGAAGAAAATAATTCATTGAAAAATGAATTAAATTCTTTAAAGGTATCATTTTGCAAATTTAGTGAAAGTAGTTTAAAAATGAATGAATTGCTTGGCTTGCAACGTTGTAGCTTTGATAAAGCCGGTTTAGGCTTCTCAAGCAAATCAAAAACATTTTCAAGCTTGTTTGCCAATGCTAAGCATGATTCTCCTACTTGTAACTATTGTTGTAAAAAGGGCCATACCAAGAACAAATGTAGAATTGCTAGAATCCAATACCAACCTAACAAAAAGTGGAAATGGATTCCAAAGGTGCCAAATGAAGCTAACCCTCTAGGACCCAAAAATCAAATGGGTACCAAAGATCCTCCTATTGGAAATTTATTTTGTAGGAACAACCATGGGAAGGAGGATGAAGGGCCAAGCAACTCAAAGGAGGAGTTTATCTTGTTCACCACCATAGAAGAAGCAAGAGGCATTGGACCAATGACATGAACGAACTCTTGTCATCGAGGGTAAAATTTATTTTTACATGTTATAAGAGCAATTCAAAATTTAATTGGCACAAATTAATTGTGACCAATAAATTATTAAGCTCAATATTCATTGGAGTAAAATGCATAACCCCTTAGCATAATTGTTTAATGCATGATGTATGCTTATCTTTTTATAGTAAGTAACTTGACATGCCATGTATTCAAATTTGAATTTGCTATGTGGAAATGTGCTATTATATGTTTTAACAAACTTATCTAATGATGCTTGAGAATTATCTTTTTTGGCATAGGTGCATGAACTCTTGGTAGAACATATGAACACTTTGCAAAATTTAGAATTCATTGTTGATTGCCTTAAACACATGTTTGTCTTTCTCTAAATGATCTTATCTTATGCTTGTTATGGCTATTACATACTTGATGAGGAACATGTGTAAAGTGTTAAAATATGACTTTGTGTCAACATATACTTGTGATTATTTGAATTTTGTGCTTTTTGATTATCACAAAAAGGGGGAGAATTTTGTGATAAACTTGAAGCTTTATACATGCATGGTTTGAGGGGGAGAGCTTTTGTATGCATGGTTTGAGGGGGAGAGTTGTTTGTTTTATGCATTACTTGGTTTAATCTTGTATGTGCTATGCAATTGTTAAGGGGGAGTCTTGTCTACTCACATTTCACTGCATATTACATATTCAAGTTTATCAAGTTTTGTGATCATCAAAAAGGGGGAGATTGTTGAGCCTTAAACACATGGTTGTGTTTAATGCTTAATTTATCTCCGAATTATTTATTGGTTTT
The DNA here is from genome assembly GCA_907163345.1 of Haberlea rhodopensis. Taxonomy (NCBI): domain Eukaryota; kingdom Viridiplantae; phylum Streptophyta; class Magnoliopsida; order Lamiales; family Gesneriaceae; genus Haberlea; species Haberlea rhodopensis. Next base: position 1,990,078 of record CAJQUN010000007.1, on the reverse strand, counting down.
GATGATCAACAAAACTTGCATTTGTTGTACTAATATGTCTACTTAGTGTACAGGGTTATATTGATAAATTGGTTGGGAAGACCAATGGAAGAGAACCCAAGTTATACAATAACATATGCGAGTTCATAGGACAAGCGGTGATTTTTATCAAGGAATCTATTGAGCTTGGACGAGAAGGAATGACATTTATGAACAACCAATTTAAGTGTTCAACATGTGTGGAATGATGTTGGAACAATTTCTTATGATGGGATGAAGACCCACAAACCAATGGTCCGTTGGTGGGCAAATTCGTTTAGAAGCCAATTGGAGCGCAGTGCAATGTTTTGATTATATCTCTTGGTTCGATGCTTTGAACAATGTGAATCTAAATAGGTTGGAAAGCCAACTCAATATTCTAGATTTCATATTCAAACATATTAGTCCAATTTGGATTGCATCATGGAGCAAAATGTCATGGAAGTCATAACAAGTGCAGATTGTAGCAAGGTTTGAGCGACTGTAGCATTTTAGGCATAACTTCTTCATACATTAATGAAATGCAATGAAATTTTGTCCACACCTATATAAGAGAAAGGGCTACAACTTTAATGTTTACCACTTTCCCAGAAACGAGCTTAAGATGGTCGAAAAGTACAAAGTTTGAGAGTGTTGAAATCTGGGAGATAGTATGAGGCGATCCGAGCCATAGTTTGAGGCGATCCGAGCCATGTTGCGCACCATCGACTGAAGCGATGGCACGGTGTGCACGCTGGCGATCAGATCGCCCCAGGCGATGGTCAAGCTCGCCCCAGGCGATCCAGAATGCTTCCTAGGCCATTTTTTTGAGGGCGATCGCCCCAGGCGATGCACGGAACGCCCGAGGCGATCCAGAATTTTACCTACGGCCTTGTTTATCATTGACGATCGCCCCAGGCAATGGGGAGATCGCCCGAGGCGATCTGGGCCAGATTTTACCGTTAAAGGGTGGCGATGGGTGATCGCCCGAGGCGATTTCCGAGGCGATCGAGGCGTGATTCAAGCCTTATGTGTAGCAACGGCTAGTATGAGCTTTGGGGGCCTCCTACACTATAAATATGGATCTTTGGAGCTTTTTGAAGGCAAGAAACAAGACTATAAACTACAAGAAAGCCTTGATCAATTCAAATTACTTTAGCATTGCAAACTTCATACATTTGTGTGTATTGGAGTTTGTAATTCATTTCTTGTTGTGTGAGTTTTGATTCTTCGTATTGGTACACCTTGAAGGTGTTTGATTGAGTTTCTTGTAAAGGTCCTCCAACACCAAAGCAAGTTGGAAAATTGTAAAGTCGCCAACAAGTAAAGTTGGTGCATGTGTGTGGCTATCCTTGGAGCCCTTAAGGCCAAGAAGACTCGTGAAGAGTGTTGGTAGCTCGTGAAGAGCTTTGTGTACTCGTGAAGAGTATTGTGCTCGGGAAGAGCTTTGTAAACTCGGGAAGAGTTGGGTTGTGGCTAACTTGGAGCCCTCAAGGCCAAGATCATTTATTCTAGTGGAACCTCGGTTGGAGGTTATCTAACCGGGAAGAGGAGACGTAGGCGATTTATCGCCGAACTTCTATAACAAATATCCTTGTCATTTACCGCTTTATTTCATTACGCATTTATTTATTTGTTTACTTCTTTATTTCTTTTATTTATCGATTGACTTAAGCCTTCCGCAAGCGCAAACTCTTTTATTTTGCAAACTCATTTTAAAAAGCTAAAGTAGCCAAGGAATCTCATTCACCCCCCCTCTTCGATTCCAACAAGTGGTATCAGAGCCATTTGATTTTTGTTTTTAAATCAAAATCTTTTATGGCTAATCTAGCAAATGAGTTTGCTCAAGGTCAATCGACAAATCGCCCTCCGCTTTTCACGGGTGATAACTACGGTTATTGGAAGAATAGAATTTCTCTATACATCCAATCCGTAGATTATGATCTCTGGAAAATCATTGTGAAAGGTCCACATACTCCTTTAAAGGATGTTGGGAAATAAGTGTTCCCAAAGAAATGGACGACTTCACAAAAGCGGATATGATGTTAATTTCTCAAAATGCTAAAGCTATTAATATTTTGCATTGTGCTTTAGATGTGAAGGAGTACAACCGGATCTCAATGTGCTCAACCGCTAAGGAATATGGGACAAATTGAAAATTTGTCATGAAGGAACAAATCAAGTGAAAGAGACCAAGATTGATCTTCTACAACTCAAATACGAGACATTTGAGATGGAGTCCGGAGAAGAGGTGGATTCCATGTTTAGGAGGCTCACCCAAATTATCAACGAGCTTGCTCAACTTGGAGAGAAGTATCCTCCAAAGCAAATATGGAGGAGAGCCTTAAGAGCCTTACCAAAGGAATGGGACGCAAAGAGGACGGCCATCATCGAGTCCTAACAAAGGAGAAAATGCCTCATATGACCTTGATGAGCTCCATGGCACATTGGTGACTCATGAACTTGAAGTTGCAACAAGGAGAGAAGTAAAGGAGGAGGATAGATCCAAAAGAAATGGAATTGCCTTGGTTGGAAGGAAAGACCATTCCGATGATGAAGAAGACGATGATGATGAAGAGATGATCTTGTTCACAAAGAAGTTCAAGAAGTTCTTCAACAAACATAGCAAGTCAAAGACCTCCAATGCTACCAAACAAGAATCCAAAAATGAGGTAACTTGCTATAATTGTCAAGATAAAGGCCATTATGCTAACAAATGTCCTAGGAAGAAGAATGAGGACAAAGGGAAGAAGAAGGCGTTTATAGCCACATGGAGTGATAGCGACTCCGATGAAGAAGAAGCCACAAATCTTTGTTTAATGGCTCTTGGAGATGAAGGAGATGAAAAGCGACGATGAGGTACCTTCATTTAATGAATTATTAGATTCCTACCATGAGACTTATAGATGCTCTTGGCAAATCCAAGATGAGTAACAAATTACTCAAACTTGAGATTGCTAAGAAAGATGAAGAAAATAATTCATTGAAAAATGAATTAAATTCTTTAAAGGTATCATTGTGCAAATTTAGTGAAAGTAGTTTAAAAATGAATGAATTGCTTGGCTTGCAACGTTGTAGCTTTGATAAAGCCGGTTTAGGCTTCTCAAGCAAATCAAAAACATTTTCAAGCTTGTTTGCCAATGCTAAGCATGATTCTCCTACTTGTAACTATTGTTGTAAAAAGGGTCATACCAAGAACAAATGTAGATTTGCTAGAATCCAATACCAACCTAACAAAAAGGTGGAAATGGATTCCAAAGGTGCCAAATGAAGCTAACCCTCTAGGACCCAAAAATCAAATGGGTACCAAAGATCCTCCTATTGGAAATTTATTTTGTAGGAACAACCATGGGAAGGAGGATGAAGGGCCAAGCAACTCAAAGGAGGAGTTTATCTTGTTCACCACCATAGAAGAAGCAAGAGGCATTGGACCAATGACAATGAACGAACTCTTGTCATCGAGGGTAAAATTTATTTTTACATGTTATAAGAGCAATTCAAAATTTAATTGGCACAAATTAATTGTGACCAATAAATTATGAAGCTCAATATTCATTGGAGTAAAATGCATAACCCCTTAGCATAATTGTTTAATGCATGATGTATGCTTATCTTTTTATAGTAAGTAACTTGACATGCCATGTATTCAAATTTGAATTTGCTATGTGGAAATGTGCTATTATATGTTTTAACAAACTTATCTAATGATGCTTGAGAATTATCTTTTTTGGCATAGGTGCATGAACTCTTGGTAGAACATATGAACACTTTGCAAAATTTAGAATTCATTGTTGATTGCCTTAAACGCATGTTTGTCTTTCTCTAAATGATCTTATCTTATGCTTGTTATGGCTATTACATACTTGATGAGGAACATGTGTAAAGTGTTAAAATATGACTTTGTGTCAACATATACTTGTGATTATTTGAATTTTGTGCTTTTTGATTATCACAAAAAGGGGGAGAATTTTGTGATAAACTTGAAGCTTTATACATGCATGGTTTGAGGGGGAGAGCTTTTGTATGCATGGTTTGAGGGGGAGAGTTGTTTGTTTTATGCATTACTTGGTTTAATCTTGTATGTGCTATGCAATTGTTAAGGGGGAGTCTTGTTTACTCACATTTCATGCATATTACATATTCAAGTTTATCAAGTTTTGTGATCATCAAAAAGGGGGAGATTGTTGAGCCTTAAACACATGGTTGTATTTAATGCTTAATTTATCTCCGAATTATTTATGGGTTTTGATGATCAACAAAACTTACATTTGTTGTACTAATATATCTACTTAGTGTACATGGTTATATTGATAAATTGGTTGGGAAGACCAATGGAAGAGAACCCAAGTTATACAATAACACATGCGAGTTCATAGGACAAGCAGTGATTTTGATCAAGGAATCTATTGAGCTTGGACGAGAAGGAATGACATCTATGAACAACCAATTTAAGTGTTCAACATGTGTGGAATGATGTTGGAACAATTTCTTATGATGGGATGAAGACCCACAAACCAATGGTCCATTGGTGGGCAAATTCGTTTAGAAGCCAATTGGAGCGCAGTGCAATGTTTTGATTATATCTCTTGGCTCAATGCTCCGAACAATGTGAATCTAAAGAGGTTGAAAAGTCAACTCAATATTCTAGGTTTCAAATTCAAACATCTCAGTCCAATTCGGATTGCATCATGGAGAAAAATGTCATGGAAGTCATAACAAGTGCAGATTGTAGCAAGGTTTGAGCGACTGTAGCATTTTGGGCATAACTTCTTCCTACATTAATGAAATGCAATGCAATTTTGTCCACACCTAGATAAGAGGAAGGGCTACAACTGGTATGTTTACCACCTTTCCCAGCAACGAGCTTAAGATGGTCAAAAAGTACAAAGTTTGAGAGTGTTGAAATCTGGGAGATAGTATGAGGCGATCCGAGCCATAGTTTGAGGCGATCCGAGCCATGTTGCACACCATCGACTGAAGCGATGGCACGGTGTGCACGCTGGCGATCCGATCGCCCCAGGCGATGTTCAAGCTTGCCCCAGGCGATCCAGAATGCTTCCTAGGCCATTTTTTGAGGGCGATCGCCCCAGGCGATGCACGGAACGCCCGAGGCGATCCAGAACTTTACCTACGGCATTGTTTATCATTGATGATCGCCCCAGGCGATGGGGAGATCGCCCGAGGCGATCTGGGCCAGATTTGACCGTTAAAGGGTGGCGATGGAGATCCCCCGAGGCGATGTCCGAGGCGATCGATGAGTGATTTCAGCCTTATGTTTAGCAACGGCTAGTAGGAGCCTAGGGGGCCTCCTACACTATAAATATGGATGCTTTGGAGCATTTTGAAGACAAGAAACAAGCCTACAAACTTCATCAAAGCTTTGTCAATTCAAATTTCAATTAGCTTTGCAATCTCCATACATTGTTGTTGTATTGGAGCTTGTAATTCTTTTATTTTGATAGAGTCTTGTTTTCTTCGTGTTGGTACACCGTGAAGGTGTGTGTTGAGTTATTGTAAGGTCCTCCAACACCAAAGCAAGTTGGTAAATTGTAAAGTCGCCAACAAGTGAAGTTGGTGCATGTGTTGTAGCTATCCTTGGAGCCCTTAAGACCAAGAAGACTCGTGAAGAGTGTTGGTAGCTCGGGAAGAGCTTTGTGTACTCGGGAAGAGTAGTGTGCTCGGGAAGAGCTTTGTAAACTCGGGAAGAGTGTGTTGTGGCTAACTTGGAGCCCTCAAGGCCAAGTTCTTTTTCGTTCTAGTGGAACCTCGGTTGGAGGTTATCTAACCGGGAAGATGTGATGTAGGCGATTCATCGCCGAACTTCTATAACAAATATCCTTGTCATTTACCGCTTTATTTCGTTACGCATTTATTTATTTGTTTACTTCTTTATTTCTTTTATTTATCGATTGACTTAAGCCTTCCGCAAGCGCAAAACTCATTTTAAAAAGCTAAAGTAGCCAAGGAATCTCATTCACCCCCCCTCTTCGATTCCAACAAGTGGTATCAGAGCCATTTGATTTTTGTTTTTAAATCAAATCTTTTTATGGCTAATCTAGCAAATGAGTTTGCTCAAGGTCAATCGACAAATAGACCTCCGCTCTTCACGGGTGATAACTACGGGTATTGGAAAAATAGAATTTCTCTATATATCCAATCCGTAGATTATGACCTTTGGAAGATCATAGTGAAAGGTCCACATATTCCTTTAAAGGAAGTTGGGGGATAAGTACTCCCAAAGAAATGGACGATTTCACTAGAGCGGATATGATTTTAATTTCTCAAAATGCTAAAGCTATTAATATTTTATATTGTGCTTTAGATATGAAGGAGTACAACCGGATCTCGATGTGCTCAACGGCAAAGGAGATATGGGACAAATTACAAATTTGTCATGAAGGAACAAATCAAGTGAAGGAGACCAAGATTGATCTTCTACAACTCAAATATGCGACATTTGAGATGGAGTCCGGAGAAGAGGTGGATTCTATGTTTAGGAGGCTCACCCTAATTATCAACGAGCTTGCTCAACTTGGAGAGAAGTACCCTCCAAAGCAAATATGGAGGAGAGCACTAAGAGCCTTGCCTAAAGAATGGGACGCAAAGAGGACGGCCATCATCGAGTCTAACAAAGGAGAAAATGCCCCATATGACCTTGATGAGCTCCATGGCACATTGGTGACTCATGAACTTGAAGTTGCAACAAGGAGAGAAGTAAAGGAGGAGGATAGATCCAAAAGAAATGGAATTGCCTTGGTTGGAAGGAAAGACCATTCCGATGATGAAGAAGACGATGATGATGAAGAGATGATCTTGTTCACAAAGAAGTTCAAGAAGTTCTTCAACAAACATAGCAAGTCAAAGACCTCCAATGCTACCAAACAAGAATCCAAAAATGAGGTAACTTGTTATAATTGTCAAGATAAAGGCCATTATGCTAACAAATGTCCTAGGAAGAAGAATGAGGACAAAGGGAAGAAGAAGGCGTTTATAGCCACATGGAGTGATAGCGACTGCGATGAAGAAGAAGCCACAAATCTTTGTTTAATGGCTCTTGGAGATGAAGGAGATGAAAGCGACGATGAGGTACCTTCATTTAATGAATTATTAGATTCCTACCATGAACTTATAGATGCTCTTGGCAAATCCAAATGAGTAACAAATTACTCAAACTTGAGATTGCTAAGAAAGATGAAGAAAATAATTCATTGAAAAATGAATTAAATTCTTTAAAGGTATCATTTTGCAAATTTAGTGAAAGTAGTTTAAAAATGAATGAATTGCTTGGCTTGCAACGTTGTAGCTTTGATAAAGCCGGTTTAGGCTTCTCAAGCAAATCAAAAACATTTTCAAGCTTGTTTGCCAATGCTAAGCATGATTCTCCTACTTGTAACTATTGTTGTAAAAAGGGTCATACCAAGAACAAATGTAGATTTGCTAGAATCCAATACCAACCTAACAAAAGGTGGAAATGGATTCCAAAGGTGGCAAAGGAAGCTAACCCTCTAGGACCCAAAAATCAAATGGGTACCAAAGATCCTCCTATTGGAAATTTATTTTGTAGGAACAACCATGGGAAGGAGGATGAAGGGCCAAGCAACTCAAAGGAGGAGTTTATCTTGTTCACCACCATAGAAGAAGCAAGAGGCATTGGACCAATGACAAGAACGAACTCTTGTCATCGAGGGTAAAATTTATTTTTACATGTTATAAGAGCAATTCAAAATTTAATTGGCACAAATTAATTGTGACCAATAAATTATGAAGCTCAATATTCATTGGAGTAAAATGCATAACCCCTTAGCATAATTGTTTAATGCATGATGTATGCTTATCTTTTTATAGTAAGTAACTTGACATGCCATGTATTCAAATTTGAATTTGCTATGTGGAAATGTGCTATTATATGTTTTAACAAACTTATCTAATGATGCTTGAGAATTATCTCTTTTGGCATAGGTGCATGAACTCTTGGTAGAACATATGAACACTTTGCAAAATTTAGAATTCATTGTTGATTGCCTTAAACGCATGTTTGTCTTTCTCTAAATGATCTTATCTTATGCTTGTTATGGCTATTACATACTTGATGAGGAACATGTGTAAAGTGTTAAAATATGACTTTGTGTCAACATATACTTGTGATTATTTGAATTTTGTGCTTTTTGATTATCACAAAAAGGGGGAGAATTTTGTGATAAACTTGAAGCTTTATACATGCATGGTTTGAGGGGGAGAGCTTTTGTATGCATGGTTTGAGGGGGAGAGTTGTTTGTTTTATGCATTACTTGGTTTAATCTTGTATGTGCTATGCAATTGTTAAGGGGGAGTCTTGTTTACTCACATTTCATGCATATTACATATTCAAGTTTATCAAGTTTGTGATCATCAAAAAGGGGGAGATTGTTGAGCCTTAAACACATGGTTGTATTTAATGCTTAATTTATCTCCGAATTATTTATGGGTTTTGATGATCAACAAAACTTGCATTTGTTGTACTAATATATCTACTTAGTGTACATGGTTATATTGATAAATTGGTTGGGAAGACCAATGGAAGAGAACCCAAGTTATACAATAACATATGCGAGTTCATAGGACAAGCGGTGATTTTTATCAAGGAATCTATTGAGCTTGGACGAGAAGGAATGATATCTATGAACAACCAATTTAAGTGTTCAACATGTGTGGAATGATGTTGGAACAATTTCTTATGATGGGATGAAGACCCACAAACCAATGGTCCGTTGGTGGGCAAATTCGTTTAGAAGCCAATTGGAGCACAGTGCAATGTTTTGATTATATCTCTTGGCTCGATGCTCCGAACAATGTGAATCTAAAGAGGTTGGAAAGCCAACTCAATATGCTAGATTTCATATTCAAACATCTCAGTCCAATTCGGGTTGCATCATGGAGCAAAATGTCATGGAAGTCATAACAAGTGCAGATTGTAGCAAGGTTTGAGCGACTGTAGAATTTTAAGCATAACTTCTTCCTACATTAATGAAATGCAATTAAATTTTGTCCACACCTAGATAAGAGGAAGGGCTACAACTTTAATGTTTACCACTTGTCCCAGAAACGAGCTTAAGATGGTCAAAAAGTACAAAGTTTGAGAGTGTTGAAATCTGGGAGATAGTATGAGGCGATCCGAGCCATAGTTTGAGGCGATCCGAGCCATGTTGCGCACCATCGACTGAAGCGATGGCACGGTGTGCACGCTGGCGATCCGATCGCCCCAGGCGATGGTCAAGCTCGCCCAGGCGATCCAGAATGCTTCCTAGGCCATTTTTTTGAGGGCGATCGCCCGAGGCGATGCACGGAACGCCCGAGGCGATCCAGAACTTTACCTACGGCCTTGTTTATCATTGATGATCGCCCCAGGCGATGGGGAGATCGCCCGAGGCGATCTGGGCCAGATTTGACCGTTAAAGGGTGGCGATGGAGATCGCCCGAGGCGATGTCCGAAGTGATCGATGAGTGATTTCAGCCTTATGTTTAGCAACGGCTAGTATGAGCCTAGGGGGCCTCCTACACTATAAATATGGATGCTTTGGAGCATTTTGAAGACAAGAAACAAGCCTACAAACTTCATCAAAGCTTTGTCAATTCAAATTTCAAATAGCTTTGCAATCTCCATACATTGTTGTTGTATTGGAGCTTGTAATTCTTTTATTTTGATAGAGTCTTGTTTTCTTCGTGTTGGTACACCGTGAAGGTGTGTGTTGAGTTATTGTAAGGTCCTCCAACACCAAAGCAAGTTGGTAAATTGTAAAGTCGCCAACAAGTGAAGTTGGTGCATGTGTTGTGGCTGTCCTTGGAGCCCTTAAGGCCAAGAAGACTCGTGAAGAGTGTTGGTAGCTCGGGAAGAGCTTTGTGTACTCGGGAAGAGTAGTGTGCTCGGGAAGAGCTTTGTAAACTCGGGAAGAGTGTGTTGTGGCTAACTTGGAGCCCTCAAGGCCAAGATCTTTTTCGTTCTAGTGGAACCTCGGTTGGAGGTTATCTAACCGGGAAGAGGAGATGTAGGCGATTCATCGCCGAACTTCTATAACAAATATCCTTGTCATTTACCGCTTTATTTCATTACGCATTTATTTATTTGTTTACTTCTTTATTTCTTTTATTTATCGATTGACTTAAGCCTTCCGCAAGCGCAAACTCTTTTATTTTGCAAACTCATTTTAAAAAGGTAAAGTAGCCAAGGAATCTCATTCAACCCCCTCTTCGATTCCAACAACATTTTTAAGGATTTGGGGTTGTCTAGCAAAGGTACAAATTTCTCCTCCTAAACGGACTAGGATATGACCTAAGACAGTGGATTGTGTATTTATCGGATATGCGCAAGATAGTAGTGCCTATCGTTTTCTAGTACACAAGTCAGATAATGCAGAAATGCATGTAAATACTATCATTGAGGCTATGGATACTTCATTCTTTGAGGAAATTTTTCCACACAAAACTCAAGACATTAAAACAACCAATGTTGAGAGATATTTAATTGTTTTAAAAATGTTAATTTTGACACTTCAGATAGCTGTCAATTCTTTTACCAAAATCAGTGTTCTAAAAAGCACAGATTAAACACGAAGCATGAAACAAAAACGAGAAAAAAAAGAAGGTAACCTAAGGTTGACCATATTAGCTACGAAAAAACTCAGTTTTTTAAATAAAATTTTAAATTAGACTTTTAATTTTTTTTGAATCTCCGCAAGAGTCTATCTGAGTAGTCTATCAAAGCACAACGAGAATGGCTCTGACTAAGCATCTGCTGAGGGATCAGCTGTGAAACTAGAAAAGCCAGTTGAGGCTGGTGACAAATTCAAATTGTTGTCTTTCTTTCAGCTTATGGTTATATACCATTTTAAGCTAATTCAAAGGGAATCCGCATCGGTATTAGTGTCCCATATTAAGTTAAATTTTAATTTTTTGTTATAAAGGTTAACTTCAATTTTAAACAATATATATTTGATGGATACCACGTAGTCACCTAATAAAACCCGAGATAGTAAGAAAGTTTTTGAGATTTATGTATTTATTCTTTAAATTTTGTATGTTATTTGTTATTTAATCTATTAATTAACTTGATATAACTAAAGTTATAGTTGAAACAAAAATATTTTTTCAAGCTTAATCTCGCATTAAACCCACTTAACCTTGTAAAACTTGAAGCTTGACCATGACACTTTGTCATAAGTGTCACGTTTTTTAGAACCTGGATCAAAATACATAGGTTCACCTCAGAATTCAGCTCGTTTATTTCCATATGTTAGTTCACATAATCACATTTCACTTCATAGAATACTAAAAACGGAATGAAATCCTGAAACTTGAAATACAAACATGGAAAAGAATCCTAGAGATCCATAAATATACATGCGCTGCTCATTAACTGTATAAATAACTAATACATAGAAACAACAAATCGGCAAGCATACTACACATCACAGACCCCTTCATCTATGACTACATAGGAGTTGAAAGATGGATAAAAACAAAGTGAAGCCTCTTGAAAAGAGAATAAGACAAAAAAAGAAAGGAGGGAGATCGAATCTACATAACATAATTACACACAACCAAACACTTCCTCAAACGGGTACAAGGTTTAGCCGTCTTTCTAACAAGATAGACACATTGCCATCACTGCCCTGGAGTTTGTTTGCATCCTATGTGAACATACAGATTCATATATTCAGTATTCTTACATCCGGCAGCGCTTTATATCCACCTGAAAAACCCAAATCGACATATATTTGAAAACGCAAAAAAACTAAATGTAATGATTAATGTAAGATTCGAGCATCATTACAGCCGTAAAATATTTCTATGTAAAGATGTGTTGATGTGTGTGAACAGATACCTGAGTCAGGGCTTAAGAAATGAAAATAGGTTTTATCAAACTTCACAGCTAAAATTATTTTCCCTATTTCACGCCTACAGAATCTAAATAACTCCTCCAACAATTGCTGACGAGCTCTGATAGGGGAATAAAATTGGCCATCTTATGAAGGAAAGAGGCATACGTAGTAATTTCTATTTTCTAACAAACATATATGTTCATTTTTTTTCACTTCTTAAGTGGAGGGAGTCGGACTATTCTTGGAGCAACGTCAGTACACATTACACAGAAACACTTGAGCTCTAAGTCTCCCATTCTATCCTCATGGCAGACGGTTACTCTGCAATTTTATAAAAGCAAACTGGAATCTTTGAATGAAGTTGATCAATAGCTATATTGCTCATTTTGGCAGCAGGCCAAAAAAAATTGAAGATGAGATATACAGCACACATTCGATCAAAATGGACTAAGATGCATGGAAGAAGATACTAAAACGGATTTAAAACTTAATTTTATAATAGAACCTTTTTAGATTGCTAAAAATTTGGCAAAATATAGAGATAATTATTTTAATATGGTGCGACAAAGCATGAGAGAAACTGAGGACCTGATTAAGGGTCAAAAGAGTCGGTGTTACAAATGTTTGAAGCTTTAAGACAGCATATAATACCATAAAATACTAACCTAAATATTTACTGTGCTGCATATAGGTTCTGAAATTCTATTATCGATTTAATCTGAAAATCAAGAATAAACCAACAATAAAAGAATCCACCTAGAATTTTGATGATCTTGCAATTAAGATGGAATGCATTTTGACTTGAAATCATTCAAAATTTATTTTTTTGGCAAAACAGAGCTAATGTCTATCCTCATCTTTCACACTATCTCAAGTTTAGTCAATAAAATTCACGAATAACTGACAGAACATATGAATTCAAGATCTATCTTTTCTAGTAATCTCTTCCTCTTTATAAAGAGGCGTTACAGCTATAACACTGAAGGGAACCACGACTGTGAGGCTTGCCGTGTGCAGCATAAGCAACATTAACAACTTCAGAAGCAGCTGGAGAAGAATTAAGAGTGGCATGAGTGGCCAAACGTTGCTCTTCCCGCATTAGTTCGCCAAAACACACATCTAAAGATGGAACAGGGTCGCGGTTCAGCAAGCCAGCATGAGTATTCTCATATTCAGGACGCAGTTTCATGAGAAACTGATCGCGTTGACTAACCTCATGAATTTCTTGAAGAGCAGGGAGAGCTTCTTGGGGCACAGTAGTATAGAGAATGTCAGTATACTCGCGCCACAAGTTGAGAAAGCCAGAGTAATATTGCTCCATGGCCAGAGAGCCGTGCGAATAATTCGCAATGTCAAGTTCAAGTTGAAACCGCCGAGCGGTGTTGCCTTGGTAGTAGATCCGTTTCAAATAATCCCACATGGTTTTGGACGTGGTGAAGCAGCGGAGATTGTTAACCATATGAGAATCAATGGACCCAAGAATCCATGAAATAATCCGAGCATCATTCGTTTCCCATTGAGACAATTCTTTGCCCTCAGTAGGAGCTTTAGAGGAACCATCAAGATGTCCCCAAAGTGCCTTGCCCTTGAGAAACATGCGGAATTGAAACTCCCAGGCAGAATAATTCTTGCCCATAAGTTTGATAGAGAGAGTGTCATTAGACATGGTGCACACCAAAAGAAATAGAAGGTAAATCCACTGTCCACAAAAAAATTACCCAACAAACAGTACTTAAACCCAACAAACAGTACTTCAACGTACAAATCAAGAGACAAAAGCTGAACCCCACGAAGGAAAATCAACGCAAGAAGTCTTCGAAACAAAAGACACACAAAGCTGCCACAATCGACCAAGAAAGAAGAAGCGATGGTACGAAAATCTGAAGGAAAGCCGCTGCCACGTTCAACAGAAGAAAAATATCGGAAATCGTGGGAACCCACAGAGCGTGCGAAAAACAACAATGCACCGAGAAGAAATCCAGAGATCGGCGAACGAAGATCCAAAATCAGCGACCCACGTACGAGGAAGATGGGTCCCAAACGCAAATCCACGATTTGCAAGCCACGTAAGTTATCCAAGAATCGAAAAAAAATTTATCAGAATGTTGGCTCTGATACCATGACAGAACATATGAATTCAAGATCTATCTTTTCTAGTAATCTCTTCCTCTTTATAAAGAGGCGTACAATATACATAATTGGAAACCTAATACACTTTCCTAACATACAATATTGACTTTCCTAACACAAAATGTACAATAATGGTAAATATATGAATACATGGAAGTTCCCATATAGCACACAATCTTTCCTTGTAACAATAACGTTACTTGACTGGATTTTTTAAAACTAGAATTACAAGGGGATCACTAATTAAAGCAGCAGCGACTGTGTTACCTTTGCATCAGCATGTCTTGTAGAAACATGAGAATTATGTCATTTCTACTGATCCTCGGAGGAACAATTATGACAGAAAAAGTGGTCAAGTCTTTTGGCGTCCTCAGGGGTCATGTCTATACAAATTGGATGGAACCTGAACAAAGCAAGAATGTTTATTTCACTGCCGTGTATGCAAGTTTTTGGTTCAAGAATCTACTAAACACAATGTTCATTGTAGGATTAGAAGCATTAGCAGAATATCAGTATCACCTATTGACGCTGCAAGAGTTGCAATTAAATGTTAATCCTTTCAACAGACACTATTTTCAAAACAAATTGTGCTCTCCACCACATAAGTTTTTATTATTATGTACTAAGGCATTTAAATATCTAATGTAAGCCCCAATTCTTTCCCCAGACAAACATGGTAAAAATCTACGTTCTCCATTGCAGTCGGCAACTAAGATAACTTTAACAAAACCGGGTTGTAGCATGCTCCTAAAGGTCATTTTTATGAATTTCAATTTCAGTCAATTCCTAATTTAATAACTCCTTTTGAGACCTGCTGGTCGGAGAAATATCTGAGTTGTCTTAAAGCGGGGGGCAAAAGAGTAAATCTTTAAAGAAACACTATGTTTAATATATTACCTAATAGCATCCCAAGAATGTGCTTAGGAGCATCCCATGGCCTTGCCAAATATCAACATATATAATCCTACATATAGTTTGCAAATTTTTAAATCCTGCTTTTCGTTCTGAGCAATCCGATGCCCAAGTCCAGAAGGCATAAACAGGGATCCTAATATTTAGTAGTAAGCAGCAGAAGGTTACATGTGTGACTTAATTGGAGCGCACCCAGTTTCCACAAATTATGAGGGATGGATCTTCCTTGTGGACGGGGATGCAAGTGCAGCATTCTAGAACATGTATTAGTGGAAGCATCAATGCAGTTTGTATGCGCTTTCTCACCATAATGTAGCTCACATTATATTTTAAACATGTTAAAAACTGTTGGATTCAATTGGATTCCTATTTGAGCTGTCGAGGATGTTGGTGGTATATTTAAAAGCGTGCATAATCTTTCATTGTATTTTTCATACATTATGAAATGTGATGTGACACAAAAAATGTGTTTGTGAATTAGGAAAGGCAGTACTTATTAGGAAACAACAGGAGGAATCGTCGCCCAACCACAATTTACTAACAAGTTGAGGATAAAGTGACTAAAGAACTTCGAAATGAACAAAACTAGAGCGACATCCAAAGCTCATAAGAAAAATAACAACGCAACAAAATGGATAATCAATTAGTACAATGCCAACCAAAAATTTAGTGCCCAAGAGAGTAATTCAGAAAGTGAATTCTTAAAAAAGGAGATAAGACCTGAATAATGGGAAATAAAATAACCGACTTAACACAACAGAGCTTCATCTAAACAGGAGTAAGACGGTCTACTCTACGAAGTTAGAGAACAGTCAACTTGAATTTTTCATGCCTAAACTGAGATAGGAAAAACATTACTGAAGCCCTTGGTACAGGCAAGTTTTTACAGGTACAACCTATCTCATCCTGGAAACATTTGCTCCCATATAAACCATATCTACTTATATTGTATCTATCTATACAACACACGCAAATATATATGTCCTCCTATGGAAATACTTGAATCCAAATACAACCTGCCATATAGATATGGAGAAGCCTCACCCTGTCAAACAAATTCCAGAAGGTGCGATACCAGCATATTCGAACAATATACAAGTTCTACATGGACCGATGCATTTCCGAAATAGTGTAAGCTTACAGAAATGCAAACGATATAGTTTTTAGCTCAAAACATAACACAACAGCACAGAAACTAAAAAGAGTAGAATGTGACACTAAAATCTTAAGGAAGATCGGAAGAATGTTGTTGTATTACGACTCTCTCCACTGCATGAATCAAATCAGCATATTATCATATAAGCACATGCCAAAAAACCAGCAGAAATGATTCTGGGGGGCATGTGACTCACCAATCACTGCACACCTCACACTGAACCATAAGATCATCAGGATTGTAAGGCATCTCACATTTACAGTATCTGCAGTCATATAATGACATGGAAAATTAAATAAATTAATGCAAACCTCAGCCATGGATCACTAACTACCACTTGTAGTCCACCAACTTAAAACACAAACTAAAGTTCCAAGATTATTTGGCACATTCGAAACAAAAAGAATTGGCTACCCACAGATAAAAGTAATAGTTAAGCCTAATACATGCTAACAACCTTCTTTGTCATTTCATTTGAGGTGAAAATTAAGAGCATTATGGAACTTAATCAGCCTCTTGCTGTTCAAAATCTAGTAACCCTTGTATTTCCCAAGAATCAACATTACCCACAGTACAATTGAACTTAGCAACATAAAGCCATAATTTTGGACAAAAGTCTAGATTTTTTTTTTATCAGACAAAACAAAAGTCAAGATTAAAGTTGCTGAAACGGCCTAATGCCTCTGCGGTTAAGTATATTCAGTTACTTAATTCGTGATTAAAAGCAATGAGATAACTATATTAATTATCTCATCCCAGTTCACTCCTGTTTCTGTTTCATCAAGAGTTTCAACACCAGATAATAGTTAAAAGCAGCCAAAAAAAAAAGAGAGAGACACTTTCAAACCAACCGTAAGAATCTTTATTGAAACAAGGTGATGACTAAAGCACGCATTCAGAATCAAGCCAGAAAAAGTATAAATTCTGAAATCAACAAAACACTTTTTGTTATCAACTAAAGCAGGTGCTGTTCAAAATATCTATATTTTTCCCCTGGTGTTGATAAGTTGATGACATAATTATAAAAAAAAAACTATTACTTGTTTCAACGTCAATTCAAATAAAACTCCACCATTTTTAACAAATTTACCAGGTACATATAATCTAAGAAACCATCACAGATCACGGGCAGTCCACCTTCTACTATTGATTAATTCACATATCCTTTAAAGACCACATTAACATAAAATTCACCTGGTGCCCCTTGCATTCAACAGTTCAACTCAGGTAAAACAGGGTTTTACTCTAAGAATAAACCTACACTGCAACTCTGTCGGGATTGAAGGCACCAGTGGAAGAGTTGTACTCGAAACGGCAGAAGAAGTCATCATTTCCAACAGCATCAAGCTTGGTGTAGCTCTTGAAGCTGTGCACCGTGCACTTCCCCTCAATAGTATCGATGCTCTGATAATCAAAGTGATCAGACAAAAAAACCTCCTTCAAGCTGTGAAATTTCCGCCGGCCGCCAATAGACTCTTCCGGCCGGTAATACCACCTCACATAGATCCTCACATTCGCGCCGCGGCTGTCCGCCTCGATCTTCTCCACACGCGCGACGTACGACGGCTTTGACGAGACGGAAGGCCTCATTAATACACAGTCGCCAGCTGGACAAACAAACAAATTACCGTACGAGTCAAAAACACCAAATTCGACATCAAAGCTTCAGGTAGGAAAAAAAACAGAGCTAACAACTTGCGGCCTGCAAAAAATATTGAACTCATCAAATCAAAAACAGCACTGAATTGAAATAAAACATTAACAGAGAAATAAACAGCTCAGCTATGACCGAATTCAGATAAGAAATTGAGGAATATCCGAAAACTGACGGCGAATAGTTTTGCCGATGTGCTTGACGGTGATGAAATCGAGAGTACGGCGAGAAGATTTGGGTTTAGCCATGTTCGATGCGGCGGAGAAGTGGCGGAGGAGAGGGAGCATACATGTAAAGAAGATTGCCGAGAGAGAGAAGTCATAGAACGCCGCTTTTAATTGTATTTTCCATTTAATTTGGAGAAATATTTTAGTGCTTCGCGCAAAAGATTTGCTGATTCAATTGAACGGTCTCGATTGAATTGTGGGTTTTGCTGTTGATGCCCCCAAGAAGGGTATATTTGAAAATTGAAAGAAGTTTAAAGGTCAACTTGGGACAAAATGTAGAATTGTACGGAACATGATGATTGGATATGTATCATCAATGGCACTAATTTTTTTAAAAAATATATAGAATATGAGATGTTGTTTGTCTAATTGTTTTTATCAAGTTTTGTCAATTGTCCATCCGTCTATGTTCCTTCAATTGTTGGAAGACAATTCTCTTATTTGATCTCATTCTGAATATCAAGGTTTGAGGGTGATTTAGTTTTGGAGGTCATTGCAGTCTTCTGATCATGTTCGTGCTCTTATGCTTTGAAGACATTATTTTAGACCTTTTTGTATGCTTTTTTACCCGTATTTATTTATCATTACCACCAAAACTGACAAATGTATTTGTTATGTATATTGTTATTTTAATATAACTTTTGTATGATAAAATTAAAATAATATATATATGTATATTCGAAAAATAAATAAATTTTAACCCCAAAATTGCATGATGGCTTTCCATCCCATTCTTTGAGTCCAATATTATAGAAAGAGTTACGATCAGTTTTTGGCGCATCTGGTATCATGTTCAAATATTGAAAATTAGATAATAATTTAACATTGTTACTTCTCATTTTTAAAGTGTGTAAGTAAATAATTTGAAAGCTAGATGGAATAATGTTTTTCAATAATTGTCGATGAATGTTATTGAATATAATTGGTTATATGATATAATTATTATTGATATATATTATACTACTTGTTGTTTTACAAGTGATACCACTAATTATAATTTATATTATAGGGACTGAAACTCGATCATGTAATTGGGATTACAATTAATAATGCATATCCGATTTTATGTGTCGCAAGTTAAAACATTTATAATGAGTTTTTAGTATATATTGAAACTAGTATACTATAATTTCCGGTATATATTACTTAAAGTTGTAATCTACGTTGCACCGACACTCTAAAAAATCACCATATGCAGTGTCAGACACTCTTTTTTATAAAAAAATTCTAACACTTTTCGAACACGGCAGGACACACCGCAGACAAGGCAGGACACGGAAAAATGATTTTTTAGTAAAAAAAATTTAAAAAATAAATTTTAAAAAAAAGTATAATATTTTTTTTTTCAAAAATGTAAAAAAATTTATTACTTTGTTTTTTATATGTTTTAATTAGTGAATGAAGTGTCTACAACTTGACATCATTTTCAATTTTATTATTCAAATATTTGATAATTAAAGTTTTTCTTGAATTTTAGTATATTAGAACATAATTGATATGTAGAATATATATATAGAAAAATAAAAAATTATTTTCGTATCCTAGAAGTATTGTGTCCTGTAATTTTTTAAAATCTCTGTCCCCGTGTCCGTGTCGTGTCGTATCCGTGTCCGTGCAGCATATGTTGTGATGCATATACAAAAACAGACTTATGGAACAAACATGGATGATGCAAGATTACTTTTGGTTTTAAACAATTTTTGCATCAAACCATACTATTGGTTTTTTGTAATCCATCAGTTTAGCATGAGATTTAACGGCCATTGGATGCAACAAATTGAGCAAACATTGCAGTTCAAGAATGTTCCTCAACGACTTGAACTTCAGCAGACATGTTTCCAGCCTCGGGTATATGCTAGAAATACCAGTAGGAGTAGGCATAACAACAGGAGGAGAATACGGGCTCGATAACGCCATTCGTCGCCATTTTTACTATGTGACCAGTTCTGTTGCAACTGCAAATCATACTCCAAATTCCACAACACATGTCCCATTGTCGGCCGATGACCCGTATGAGGCCAAGCATTTCTCGGCAGCCTCGTCAAATATATTCATTGATTCGGGATTGATATGACCGACAAATGTTGGATCGATGATCTTCTCTAATTAGCCTTTTTCTCTTTCACTGCACCGCTCACTCTGCCAAGTTCACTTGCTCTCTGGTAAGGCCGGCTCGTTTGCGGGATGAGTGCAAAACTCCTCCAAAAGAACGACACCTAATGAGTACATATCTGATTTATCCGTAAGTTGCTGCTTCCAGAAGTACTCAGGTCCCAGTGTTGACGTGCTTTTGCTCGGTGTTTACATCCTTAGACAACCCGAAATCAGCAATCCTGGTGTTGAAGTTGTTTATCAAGATGTTGGTAATTTACACGTTGCGATGAATGATACCTTGTGCGGCACCCATGTGATGTGAAGGTAATATTGCCCCTAGATGCCCCAATAAATGTGTCTGTTGGCCCAGGTGTTGCAACAAAATATATGAAATCCAACAAATAAAGAACAAAATGGACATTACAATTTATGTGAAAAACTCCTAAAAGTTATTAGGGTCACGGGCAAGATGAAAAATATTTAACTATAATATTTTATGGGTTACAACCTCTCACTATCTTTCATAGACAGAGAAAACTACTTCACAAATATTATATAAATAAACATTCAAATATTGAATGATGAGATATTGAGAGAACACTCGAGAATGTGAGGTTTAGAATGAAGAAGATTAACTCTATTAAGGCTGAAAATGCGTTTTATGCACGTTTTCTCTCTAATATCCATAAGCCCTTATGTCACACCAAATCGTGTGCATTTAATCGCATGTTTCTGCTTACATTTTCTCACAGTTTCGAGCCTCTGCTTGCTTCGACGACAGAGGGGGCAAGTTTTTACCATACAAGTGGTCTCTAAATGGTCCATTCAACATGTACTCGTACATGAGAATCATCTCTGAGTTTTCATCGCAATAACCAATCAACGAAACGAGATGACGATGCCTTAGTTTCGAAATCATCTGAATCTCGACCTGGAACTCGTTGACCTCTTCCTCCAATTGTGGGTTACCTCATTTCACCACTACTTAGTGTCATCATCGATCACTCCAAGATAAAAAGTTCTTGTATCCTCCGACGCCTATAATTGCGCTCGGATCCCAATTCTTGGTGGTTTCTTGCAACTAATAGAATGAGAAATACCTGCCTAAACAAGTAGTAGATGAGAAGAACTGGATTTTTGGAGACCCTAAATAAGTCTGACATAAAGCTTGTATCCCCAGCATGAACTGGTAACCAGGAGGAGAAACTTTTCATCTTTTGCCAACTTGAGGCTTTTTTTGCTATTTCACAGCCATTGCACCCCAATCCAACGAATGCACCGAACATCATAGCAAATCCAACGGTTGATGCGGTTCCTTTAACTTGGTTATTACCATATGCTTTTTTTCCATTAACACTAAATTCCCCATCTAGACTTCCAACAGAATTGTTCATTTTCAAGACTCTAGGCCATCAGGCCAACTTGAAGACTGACGTATATGCACGATCCGTCTTGATTCCTTCTATGGTTCATATAGTCTATGTTGGATTTTGAAGCTTAATGAATTAATATTAAGTAAGATGAAAATGGGCTTAAGGAAATGAAATTAAGCAAGGAAAAATCGACGAAGGAAATGGAGACGAAAAAGGAGTTTTTCGGGCGCAAGACGGACACCGAAGCTACCCAGGTAAAATCCCGGGCAGTAGGAGAGGAGCCTAGGCGCCTTTCAAGGCAGTGTGATGCGCCTAGGCGCCAGTCCGGTAATTTTCTGAAGCATTGCAACACTTGGCATGCAGATGTGATTTTTCATGAATAATTGCCTCCAAATTGAGTCTTTTGATGCAATCTATGACCTAGTATATATACAACATCCCATGATTGAATAAAACATCTAGATTTTGAATTTTACACCAAAAATTTATGATAGAAAGGCATGATAAAGTCATTTCATCATCATATTCATTTTGTTCTTAAAGAAGAGAGTTTGCAACCTTTGTGGTTAATGTTTTTGTGATTTTGTGTGCTACAATCATAAGAGAAGTCGTTGTATTTTGGGAGAGGATTGCCGCAAACATAAAGCACCTTGTGCGGGATAAATTCCTCTTAAGGACAAAGTGTTCTACACTTACCTTGACTTAAGATATTCATCATTCCTTTTCCAGAAATCGCAGACGGAATCCCATACAACGCAAACAACAATCTTAAGAGGAGTTTAGTGTGTTAGTTTTTGGAAGAGAAATGGCATCCACATCAACCAATGTTCCTGCGGCGTAAGGAGAAAGGCCACAAAAGTTCACCGGTGTAAACTTCAAGAGATGGCAGCAGAAAATGCTTTTCTATCTTACTGTGTTGCACTTGGCAAGGTTTTTGCAAGATGATCCACTTACTGTAGACGATAAAGAGATGGATACTAGCAAGAGGGCCGTTGTAGATGCATGGAAGCAAAGCGACTTCCTATGCAAGAACTACATCCTGAATGGCCTTGATGATGCACTATACAATGAGTATTGTCAAGTCCGAAACGCAAAGGAATTGTGGAATATGCTTGAAACAAAATATAAGGCAGAAGATGACGGCCTTAAGAAGTTCATAGTGGGGTGCTTCTTGGATTTCAAAATGGTAGACTCAAAATCCGTAGTGAATCAAGTACAAGAGATACAAATCCTCTTACATGAGATTCATGCGGAAGTGATGAGTCTAAGTGAGTCCTTCCAAGTTGCAGCTTTGATTGAGAAACTTCCTCTGTTGTTGAAAGATTTCAAAAATTATCTTAAACACTAGAGGAAGGAAATGAGACTCGATGACTTGATTGTTCGACTAAGGATTGAATAGGATAATCGCAAGTCGGAAATCAAAATAAACAAAATGAGTGCAAGAGTCAATATTGTGGAATTGAGCAATCATGGAAAGAAGAGAAAGAACCATGATGGCCAACAACAAAGGAACCTTAAAAGGTTCAAGGAAAATTGCTTCATATGTGGGAAACCAAACCACAAAGCAAAGGATTGTCGAGACAATATAGACAATAAGAAGAAAGCTAAGGGTCAAATCAGCGTAACTGAATATGACAAGATGTCAGATTATTTCTCTGATCTAATACTTACCGCTTGAAATCTTGTATTCGACATAGTTGTGCTCTCCATAAAGGGTGTTGATCAAGATAAATGTAATGACGGTACTCGTCGATTGAAAGCAATAAAGTTTATCATTATACTTATTTGTTTGTCTTATGATTAATTATATGAGTCTCTGAGTCATGTAATTATAATTCTCAACGTAAATATGTAATTGTTTTCTGGGAATGTTAACTTAAAAACATAAGTATGAGACTTACGTGTAGACTAAGTTAACTAAACCGTCATTCATTTGTTGAAAATCACACCTCTATAATTAATTCACATTGATGTTTGTGAATCAAAGTTTGTGCAAACTAGAGGTGGGGAAAAAGTAATTCGTTACTTCATCGATGAGTGCACAATATATTATTATGACTATTTTCTACGAAGAAAAGACGATACCACATAATTGTTTAAACTCTATAGGAATGAGGTTGAAGACCAATTATAGAATGGAAAAATTGTGAATCCCAACAGTCCATCCCCTAATAATTGTACTCTTTGCAACTCATGGGAATCGAACACTCGATCTTGGCTCCACTTGTTAGGATCGATTCCGGGGGTGGGTGGCCAATTGACCCCTGAGTTCAACTAACTTGAGCTTCAATAGCTCGTGTTCTTGAAATAATTGCATCGATAGATGATATCGAGTTCGATTACAAAATCGAGCGGAAGATACTTGACATAACCCGCTCTATAACCGATTAACCATTTGAAAGACATTTTAAAAGTATGCAAGAAAATATGTACAAACAGTAAGGTAAATAAATGCAGTAAAGTAAATAAAATTTGTTTTTGGAAGTTCGAAGCTCAAACGCTTTTACGTCTCCCCTTCTTCCATCTCATGGAAGGATACACTAGACTATTTGGTTTACACTTGTACTACCTACTTAGGCTAATACAACACAGGTAGCCTAAACTCCTAGCCCACACAGAATCACAAAGTTCATGTTCTTTAACGTCTCACATGGAAAGACCTCATCCAGTTGTGATAAATTACCAACTGTTACAATGATATTCACTCTTCTATTTTAGATCACAAATATAATGAGTAGAGTGAATACAAAGGCACAAATGATTCCATAATGAATATGATATAATCTTGAAGGAGGTGCCAAAAGGTTTGGGGAATTGCTCTTCATTAGCAGATTTGTTCTTTGAAGTTCCCCAATTGAATCCCAAGTAGGTTTGCTTTAAAAAGGCTTGGATTGATCTTCAATCGGCTGTTATTGAGCTTCCAAATCATGTATATATAGCCTCAAGCAATGATATATATGTTAGATACAAGAATATAGCCGTTGTGACAGTTTTGGTAAGCTTTCAAACAATGCAACATGCATATTATGCTTTGTGGGCTATTTTTGAAAGTCCGCTGGCCGGGTCCGCTGCTCGAGTCCGCTGGCCTCTACTCGTTCAAAGTATGCTGGCCTCTACTGTTTCGAAGTTCGCTGGCCTTGTTGAGCCTAAACGCATGGTTGCGTTTAATGCGTTAAATTATCCCCGGTTAATCTTTGAGTTTTGATGATCAACAAAACTTGCATTTGTTATACTAATATGTCTACTTAGTGTACAGTGTTATATTGATAAATTGGTTGGGAAGACCAATGGAAGAGAACCCAAGTTATACAATAACATATGCGAGTTCATAGGACAAGCGGTGATTTTTATCAAGGAATCTATTGAGCTTGGACGAGAAGGAATGACATCTATTAACAACCAATTTAAGTGTTCAACATGTGTGGAATGATGTTGGAACAATTTCTTATGATGGGATGAAGACCCACAAACCAATGGTCCGTTGGTGGGCAAATTCGTATAGAAGCCAATTGGAGCGCAGTGCAATGTTTTGATTATATCTCTTGGCTCGATGCTCCGAACAAGGTGAATCCAAAGAGGTTGGAAAGAAAACTCAATATGCTAGATTTAATATTCGAACATCTCAGTCCAATTCGGATTGCATCATGGAGCAAAATGTCATGGAAGTCATAACAAGTGCAGATTGTAGCAAGGTTTGAGCGACTGTAGCATTTTGGGCATTACTTCTTCATACCTTAATGAAATGCAATGAAATTTTGTACACACCTATATAGGAGGAAGAGCTACAACTTTCATGTTTACCACGTTTCCCAGAAATGAGCTTAAGATGGTCGAATAGTGCAAAGTTTGAGAATGCTGAAATCTGGCAGATCACCTCAGGCGATCCGGGCCATCACCTCAGGCGATCCGAGCCATGTTGCGCACCATCGACTGAAGCGATGGCACGGTGGGCACGCTGGCGATCATATCGCCCCAGGCGATGGTCAACCTCGCCCCAGGCGATCCAGAATGCTTCCTAGGCCATTTTTTTGAAGGGCGATCGCCCCAGGCGATGCACGGAACGCCCGAGGCGATCCAGAACTTTACCTACGGCCTTGTTTATCATTGATGATCGCCCCAGGCGATGGGGAGATCGCCCGAGGCGATCTGGGCCAGATTTGACCGGGTGGCGATGGAGATCGCCCGAGGCGATGTCCGAGGCGATCGAGGCGTGATTCAAGCCTTATGTGTAGCAACGGCTAGTAGGAGCCTTGGGGGCCTCCTACACTATAAATATTGATGCTTTGGAGCATTTTGAAGACAAGAAACAAGCCTACAAACTTCTACAAAGCTTTGATCATTCAAAATTCAAATAGCATTGCAATCTCCATACATTGTTGTTGTATTGGAGCTTGTAATTCATTCTTTTTGTTAGAGTCTTGTTATCTTCGTGTGAGTACACCGTGAAGGTGTTTGTTGTTTTATTGTAAAGGTCCTCCAACACCAAAGCAAGTTGGAAAATTGTAAAGTCGCCAACAAGTGAAGTTGGTGCATGTGTTGTGGCTATCCTTGGAGCCCTTAAGGCCAAGAAGACTCGTGAAGAGTGTTGGTAGCTCGGGAAGAGCTTTGTATACTCGGGAAGAGTATTGTGTTCGGGAAGAGCTTGTGTACTCGGGAAGAGTAGTGTGCTCGGGAAGAGCATTGTAAACTCGGGAAGAGTTGGGTTGTGGCTAACTTGGAGTCCTCAAGGCCAAGATCGTTTATTTTAGTGGAACCTCGGTTGGAGGTTATCTAACCGGGAAGAGGAGACATAGGCGATTCATCGCCGAACTTCTATAACAAATCCTTTTGTTATTTATTGCTTTATTTTTCATTACGCATTTATTTATTTATTCTTTTTATTTATCGATTGACTAAAGGCTTCCGCAAGCGCAAAATATTTTATTTTTACAAACTCATTTTAAAAAGCTAAAGTAGCCAAGGAATCTCATTCACCCCCCCCCCCCTCTTCGATTCCAACAAGTGGTATCAGAGCCATTTGATTTTTGTTTTTAAATCAAAATATTTTTATGGCTAATCTAGCAAATGAGTTTGCTCAAGGTCAATCGACAAATCGCCCTCCGCTCTTCACGGGTGATAATTACGGCTATTGGAAAAATAGAATTTCTCTATACATCCAATCCGTGGATTATGACCTTTGGAAGATCATAGTGAAAGGTCCACATATTCCTTTAAAGGAAGTTGGGGGAATTAGTGTTCCCAAAGAAATGGATGATTTCACTAGAGCGGATATGATTTTAATTTCTCAAAATGCTAAAGCTATTAATATTTTACATTGTGCTTTAGATATGAAGGAGTACAACCGGATCTCGATGTGCTCAACGGCAAAGGAGATATGTGATAAATTACAAATTTGTCATGAAGGAACAAATCAAGTGAAGGAGACCAAGATTGATCTTCTACAACTCAAATATGAGACATTTGAGATGGAGTCCGGAGAAGAGGTGGATTCTATGTTTAGGAGGCTCACCCTAATTATCAACGAGCTTGCTCAACTTGGAGAGAAGTACCCTCCAAAGCAAATATGGAGGAGAGCACTAAGAGCCTTGCCTAAAGAATGGGACGCAAAGAGGACAGCCATCATCGAGTCCAACAAAGGAGAAAATGCCTCCTATGACCTTGATGAGCTCCATGGCACATTGGTGACTCATGAACTTGAAGTTGCAACAAGGAGAGAAATAAAGGAGGAGGATAGATCCAAAAGAAATGGAATTGCCTTGGTTGGAAGGAAAGACCATTCCGATGATGAAGAAGACGATGATGATGAAGAGATGATCTTGTTCACAAAGAAGTTCAAGAAGTTCTTCAACAAACATAGCAAGTCAAAGACCTCCAATGCTACCAAACAAGAATCCAAAAATGAGGTAACTTGTTATAATTGTCAAGATAAAGGCCATTATGCTAACAAATGTCCTAGGAAGAAGAATGAGGACAAAGGGAAGAAGAAGGCGTTTATAGCCACATGGAGTGATAGCGACTCCGATGAAGAAGAAGCCACAAATCTTTGTTTAATGGCTCTGGAGATGAAGGAGATGAAAGCGACGATGAGGTACCTTCATTTAATGAATTATTAGATTCCTACCATGAACTTATAGATGCTCTTGGCAAATCCAAGATGAGTAACAAATTACTCAAACTTGAGATTGCTAAGAAAGATGAAGAAAATAATTCATTGAAAAATGAATTAAATTCTTTAAAGGTATCATTTTGCAAATTTAGTGAAAGTAGTTTAAAGATGAATGAATTGCTTGGCTTGCAACGTTGTAGCTTTGACAAAGCTGGGTTAGGCTACTCAAGCAAATCAAAAACCTTTTCTAGCTTGTTGGCCAAACCAAAGCACAATTCTCCTACTTGCACTTATTGTTGCAAAGATGGTCATATTAAGAATAAATGTAGGTTTGCTAGAATCCAATACTAACCTAATAAGAGGTGGAAATGGATTCCAAAAGTGCCTTTGAAAGTTAACCCTCAAGGACCCAAAAATCAAATGGGTACCAAAGTTCCTCCTATTGTAAATTTATCTTGTAGGAACAAAAATGGAATGGAGGATGAAGGGCCAAGCAACTCAAAGGAGGAGTTTGTATTATTCACCACTATAGAAGAGGCTCGAGGCGTTGGACCAATGACAAGAACGGACTCTTGTCATCGAGGGTAAAATTTACTTTTTACATGTTAAAAGAGCAATTCAAAATTTAATTGGCACAAATTAATTGTGACCAATAAATATGAAGCTCAATATTCATTGGTAGTAAAATGCATAACCCCTTAGCATATGCACATATAAATTATTTTGATGCATGATTCTTGCTTATCTCTTTTTGGTATATATATCTTGATATGCCTAAAATTCAAATTTGAATATGCAATGTGGAAATTTGCAATTATATGTTTTGTTAACTTATCTAATAATGCTTTGATATTTTTAATGTTTATTGGGCATAAGTGTATGAACTCATGGTAGAACATATGCACACTTTGCAAAATTTAGAATTCATTGTTGATTGCCTTAAACACATGTTTTTTTCATCTCATTGATTAAATATTATGCTTATTACATGCTTGATGAGGAACATGTGTAAATTGTTGAAATATGGCTATGTGGCAACATATAATTGAACTATGTTTATTTAAATTTTGTGCTTTTTGATTATCACAAAAAGGGGGAGAATTTTGTGATAAACTTGAACCTTAATTCATGCATAGTTTAAGGGGGAGAGCTTGAGTATGCATGGTTTGAGGGGGGAGAGTTATTTGCTTGATTAACTTGTAGTGTATGCAATTGTTAAGGGGGAGTTATTTTTACTCACATTTCATGCATATTACTTATTCAAGTTTATCAAGTTTTGTGATCATCAAAAAGGGGGAGATTGTTGAGCCTTAAACGCATGGTTGCGTTTAATGCGTTAAATTATCCCCGGTTAATCTTTGAGTTTTGATGATCAACAAAACTTGCATTTGTTATACTAATATGTCTACTTAGTGTACAGTGTTATATTGATAAATTGGTTGGGAAGACCAATGGAAGAGAACCCAAGTTATACAATAACATATGCGAGTTCATAGGACAAGCGGTGATTTTTATCAAGGAATCTATTGAGCTTGGACGAGAAGGAATGACATCTATGAACAACCAATTTAAGTGTTCAACATGTGTGGAATGATGTTGGAACAATTTCTTATGATGGGATGAAGACCCACAAACCAATGGTCCGTTGGTGGGCAAATTCGTATAGAAGCCAATTGGAGCGCAGTGCAATGTTTTGATTATATCTCTTGGCTCGATGCTCCGAACAAGGTGAATCCAAAGAGGTTGGAAAGAAAACGCAATATGCTAGATTTCATATTCGAACATCTCAGTCCAATTCGGATTGCATCATGGAGCAAAATGTCATGGAAGTCATAACAAGTGCAGATTGTAGCAAGGTTTGAGCGACTGTAGCATTTTGGGCATTACTTCTTCATACCTTAATGAAATGCAATGAAATTTTGTACACACCTATATAGGAGGAAGAGCTACGACTTTCATGTTTACCACTTTTCCCAGAAATGAGCTTAAGATGGTCGAATAGTGCAAAGTTTGAGAATGCTGAAATCTGGCAGATCACCTCAGGCGATCCGGGCCATCACCTCAGGCGATCCGAGCCATGTTGCGCACCATCGACTGAAGCGATGGCACGGTGGGCACGCTGGCGATCATATCGCCCCAGGCGATGGTCAACCTCGCCCCAGGCGATCCAGAATGCTTCCTAGGCCATTTTTTTGAAGGGCGATCGCCCCAGGCGATGCACGGAACGCCCGAGGCGATCCAGAACTTTACCTACGGCCTTGTTTATCATTGATGATCGCCCCAGGCGATGGGGAGATCGCCCGAGGCGATCTGGGCCAGATTTGACCGGGTGGCGATGGAGATCGCCCGAGGCGATGTCCGAGGCGATCGAGGCGTGATTCAAGCCTTATGTGTAGCAACGGCTAGTAGGAGCCTTGGAGGCCTCCTACACTATAAATATTGATGCTTTGGAGCATTTTGAAGACAAGAAACAAGCCTACAAACTTCTACAAAGCTTTGATCATTCAAAATTCAAATAGCATTGCAATCTCCATACATTGTTGTTGTATTGGAGCTTGTAATTCATTCTTTTTGTTAGAGTCTTGTTATCTTCGTGTGAGTACACCGTGAAGGTGTTTGTTGGTTTATTGTAAAGGTCCTCCAACACCAAAGCAAGTTGGAAAATTGTAAAGTCGCCAACAAGTGAAGTTGGTGCATGTGTTGTGGCTATCCTTGGAGCCCTTAAGGCCAAGAAGACTCGTGAAGAGTGTTGGTAGCTCGGGAAGAGCTTTGTATACTCGGGAAGAGTATTGTGCTCGGGAAGAGCTTGTGTACTCGGGAAGAGTAGTGTGCTCGGGAAGAGCGTTGTAAACTCGGGAAGAGTTGGGTTGTGGCTAACTTGGAGTCCTCAAGGCCAAGATCGTTTATTCTAGTGGAACCTCGGTTGGAGGTTATCTAACCGGGAAGAGGAGATGTATGCGATTCATCGCCGAACTTCTATAACAAATCCTTTTGTTATTTATTGCTTTATTTTTCATTACGCATTTATTTATTTATTCTTTTTATTTATCGATTGACTAAAGGCTTCCGCAAGCGCAAAATATTTTATTTTTACAAACTCATTTTAAAAAGCTAAAGTAGCCAAGGAATCTCATTCACCCCCCCTCTTCGATTCCAACAGGCCTCTACTAGTTCGAAGTTCGTTGGCCTTTACTAGTTAGAAGTCTGCTGGCCTCTACTAGTCCGAAGTCCGCTGGACTCTACTGGTGCGAATTCCGCTAGCCTCTACTACTTCGAAGTCTGCTGGACTCCATTGGTGCGAAGTTAGCTGGCCTTTACTACTTCGAAGTCCGCTGGCCCACGGTCTGCTGTCAACCTTGCTGTCCAACATCTGATGTTCTATTCTCTTTATTATAGCTCTTGATTCGTTGATTTCTGGGCAAAATGATCAACATGAAAGTTGTAGCCCTTTCTCTTAGATTTGCACGGAATCAAGAATCCCTCAATTTCAAGTTTGTATGAGAGAGTTATGCTCGAAATGTAGCAGCACATGTTGTGATTTGCAGAAGCTTTTTGTCCATCTTAACGCCCGATTCAGTCTTTGACTTATAAATATGATCTGTAGATCTTCGTCTTAGCTTTCCAACCCATACTGAACCATCCCATTTCGATAAGCGAACTAAGAGTTATGGCTGATATACCACAACTGCTACAATATGTCCGCTGTTGTTTCAGCTTTGTACCAGCAGACACTTGCATACATGTTTTCGTCAAGTAAACCTTCGTATCTAGTCTGCTGTCCTGAAATACGACTTGTAGAGAATTGAGTTGGCTATCCAACCCCTTTGGAAGCACATCGGTTCGATGTCCGAGTTATGATATATGATTAATTTAGTCAACATCGCTCGGGGTCCATCGGAGGTTGGATTATCATTTAAACAACCAAACTCAAAGCCATTTCTTAACACATAATCAAGCTGTAAGATATCACATATGAACTGCACACTTGATGAAATATGTTAGCAACACAATAACAAGTTTTGTTAAAATCAAAACCAAGATTATTCGGGTTCCCAAAACCCAACAATCTCCCCCTTTTTATGATCACAAAACTTGAATAAAAATATGAACATTAAATCACAATGTTTGCATAACAAGAAATCATATTTTTAAAAATAACATATTTCTCCCACTTTTTTGTGTGAATCAAAAGGGAAGACAAATAAAATTTACTCCCCCTCAATGATTGAGATTAAACTCTCTCCCTTAATTTTAAAAGGTTTGAAAATATGAGCAAGTGAGGGGCAAATGTGGTAGGCAAAAATAAATTAAAAAAAATTGCAAGGCACATTAATATTTGAACAAAAATAACCTCTTTTGATGAATGATGAATCATACGAGGCAACAAATTTAAATTTCTTGACAACACTCAACAATGTCCATTTCATCTTTTTGCGGCAGCACACATGAGTCGACTTTGTAGAATAAACTGCTTTTCCTCGTGAAGAATTAGGCTGCAAGACATATACCGTCCTCTATGAGTCTAGTTTGCAACGCCAAAAAAAGGTTCGTCATTTTGGACATCCGAGCAAGAAGTTATGCTAATTTTCCCAAAGTCGTTGCAAGCTGCCAGAAAACTAAATGCATCGAAAATTGTTAGAAAAATTCTCAAAATAACAATTTTAAACTTAAAATGAGATTACTACAGATTGAACAAAAATTTAAATAATTAAAATAGATTTTAAATTATTTTCGTGCAAAATAAATACAATGGAATTGATTTTTATACTAAAAATTTTCATACACCAAGTTTTAGAAAATTTATGCTATGAAAATACTTTCATGCTCATGAGAAAGTTTTTTTAAAAGATTTTCGTCTAAAATCAGTTAAAAATTCTTTCCAAGAATGACTCGATCTGATATCACTTGTTGGATCGAGCGCTTACCGTTTTACCAATAACTATAGTTAATGGTAATGTCGCAACTTCAATCTTTTCAAACACACACTGGCACAAGCGCCACGCGTTCGATCGATCACAAAACAGAGGCAATTGTTGAACCCCAACAATTTAGTTTTAAACTAAATTGCTTTTGTTTGTGCATGGCTATTCACTATTTGGGGAATCTTGGAAGATTTAAGGCCCACATAGGACACTACATTTTTAACTCTAGATGGTCAAATCTAATCCTCAAATTGAGCCCCGTATTGGGCTTTATCTGATGTTGGCCCATTAACTGAACAGTTCAAAAGAGTACCTTCCTTAAAACCCAAGCTAAAATCATCTGCTCGCTTCAGAGACGAAAATTTGTTTACAACAAAGGAAGAAAATAGAGAGCGGCAATGGCAAGCGAGAGCGACGACGATGGAGGCCGCCGAAAATCGGCGATATCGGATTACCGGAAAAAGCTTCTTCATCATAAAGAACTCGAAGGCCGCGTTCGATCCGGTTTCGCTTTCTTAAAACCTAATCTGCTACGTTTTCGATAATTTAACATCATTTCGTTTCTCTACAGCTGATTTTTGATTGATTTCCTTACTATCATGCTATTCTGAATTTGTTAGTGGTGTTTGTTTCATATTTATTTTGACTTAGAGAGTTTTTCTGCAATCCAATGTTTCGTTTTTAGGGTTTATTTCCAGTAATGGTTGGACCAAAACATGAAACGTGTAACATTCAACACGTTTTAGGTTTTTTATCGTGAATTTAGGGTCTGAGGTTTTAGATTTTACGTTTCGTACTGGTTTTGGTACCTGGTTAGATGATGCTGCTGAGCTAGATTGAGGTTTTTCTCTCATTAGTCATGAAAATAAGATATAATTGGGTCTGTGAGTGTAGTTCATTTGTGTAATGTCGACCTATTTTTCGAGACTGAGCAAGCTTTATAATCATAGATCTAAATGTCACATTCACTAAGCAAAATTGTTTCTTTAGTTTTTTCCATTGATTTTAGGTGTTAGTTGGGACGGGTGGTTTGGCCTTGGTGGGTGGGGCTGTTGATCCCATCTGTGTATATTTGGTACTTCTTACAGTTGGAGTTTCATAGTTCTCAATTTATGATGATTACTTAGTTGCTTGTGGTAGATCAGATTATGGACTAGTTTTTCTGCAAGTTTTGGCATTATCTTATAAATAGTATTTTTGTATGGAAAACTGTTACAAAAACAGTGACTAAATGACTATTGCCATTATTGTAGTACGGGAGAATTTGAGATCTACAAAGAAGGAATATGCTAAAACTGAAGATGATTTGAAGTCACTCCAGAGTGTTGGGCAGATCATAGGCGAAGTTTTGAGGCCTTTGGACAACGAACGCTGTATGGATCCCTTTGTTTCTTCTAAATTTTTGGGAATGATATATGCTTCTGAATTTATCATCTTAGAACAATGACCTTCTATCTTCTTGATGTCTATCAGCCATTTGTTGGTATTGTGACAACTGAGTCCTTTGCTAAGGATTCACAGTTTCCTCCTGACTTTAATCGATTCTTTTCATTTATCAGGATTTTTTTGAACTTTTTTTGTTATTATCTCATTTGGAATACTCATAGACATTGTTTGTTACCCATTCAGTGATAGTGAAAGCCAGCAGTGGACCAAGATATGTGGTGGGCTGCCGCAGTAAGGTTGATAAGGAGAAACTTACAGCGGGCACAAGGGTTGTTCTTGATATGACAACACTCACAATCATGCGAGCACTTCCTCGTGAGGTACATGGATGTGCTATATGCAAGTGCATGGTTTTGTATGACTGATGGCTAAGTTTCATGTTGATTATTCAACATGACTTTTTGTGACTCAGGTTGATCCAGTTGTATATAATATGCTTCATGAAGATCCTGGAAATGTGAGTTATTCTGCTGTGGGTGGTCTATCAGATCAAATCCGAGAACTAAGAGAATCTATAGAATTACCTTTAATGAACCCTGAACTGTTCGTAAGGGTTGGCATTAAACCTCCCAAGGTAACAATTTATTCTCTCGCTGTGGATGAGTTTCTTGTTTATTTGGTTTGTGTGTTTATCCATGACATGGATATGTTTAGGGTGTACTTCTGTATGGACCTCCTGGAACTGGAAAGACATTGTTGGCCAGAGCAATTGCTAGCAACATAGATGCCAATTTCTTAAAGGTGAGTTATATACTGTTTCTTTTTACTGTGCTTTATCTTCACCACCCTTTATTATCTTGGAAATTTGGAATCATAATGTTTTACTTATACAGGTCGTATCAAGTGCAATTATTGACAAGTATATTGGTGAGAGTGCAAGATTGATTAGGGAAATGTTTGGTTATGCCCGTGATCATCAGGTAAAGATTTGATACAATTCCATTTTTTTGTCTTTTATATAGGATTTTGATTGACCAAATCCGATCCACGTAAAAGACTATCACTTCCTCATATGTAGCCATGCATCATTTTTATGGATGAGATTGACGCCATTGGTGGGCGTCGTTTCAGCGAAGGGACAAGTGCTGATCGTGAAATTCAAAGGACGCTTATGGAATTGCTCAACCAGCTTGATGGGTTCGATCAGCTTGGAAAGGTTTAGTTTAATATTAATCTCAGAAATAAGTTTCTTTGGTTTCATATCATTGCTACTTAAGGAAACCAAAGGGAATCATTGGCGTTCTTGAACGACATGTGCAGGTTAAAATGATAATGGCAACAAACAGACCTGACGTTTTGGACCCTGCACTTCTTCGTCCTGGCCGATTGGATAGGAAAATTGAAATACCATTGCCCAATGAGCAGTCGAGAATGGAAATTCTTAAGATCCATGCTGCTGGGATAGCAAAACATGGCGAAATAGATTATGAGGCTGTTGTGAAACTTGCTGAGGTAAGCTAAGGATGTGCTGATATATCCTTGCTTTCTGAATGTTTTTTTACATACACTACATTATTGACTTGTTGCACCAGGGTTTCAATGGAGCCGATCTTCGAAACATTTGCACTGAAGCTGGGATGTCAGCAATTCGTGCAGAGCGTGATTATGTCATCCATGAAGATTTCATGAAGGTAAAACCACCTGAATTTGAAATATGAAATTAAATTTAAAGCAAATATATAGCTCTTTTGTTTTACCAAAATTCTCGTGTGCAAGTAGAATTCCTCCTATCTATACCTATATATAAATGACCTTTGGTGAAGTTTTTGACATTTTCTTAAAGTATCTCATCATCTCATTTTATATTAGTTTACAATTATTATTTATTTTATTTTTTTCTCAACCACAACATCTCTTGTTTTTCTCCCTCTAACTATGGATTTCAAAAAGATAAAAAATGTCCAACACAGATTTACGCTTTGGTCACTATTTACATTCTCAAGTTGTGTGATTTTGTGTGATTATTACTATGTTTCTATGTTTTCAGGCCGTTAGGAAACTGAATGAAGCTAAGAAGCTTGAATCAAGTTCGCATTATAACACTGATTTTGGTAAAGAGTAGGAGCCAGAGTCGAGTTTCCCAGAGAGGGTGACTAGTAAGCCGTGTCATTGCTCTGGCTGCGGTTTATACCCACCCGTTTTGCAGAATCTCTTTTACTGAAATGACTTGCAATTGGATATTTGCTCTTTAAAATGAATGGTTCCCGGATCTTTGTACCGCCCATTAAAGTTTATCTGAGTGCATCTTTCATATTTACAATGATTCGATTTTTTAAGCAACCGAAAATTTATTGGGAAGTTTCTGTTGTGTAACTTTATCTTTACAACTATTATGTGCCGGGACCTCAATGGTATGAGAATCAATAAATATCGAAAAAAATTAATTGCACAGTAAACAAGCTAGATTTGGTTGGATACTGTGCATATGAAATCGTTCGGACAGTGGAAACTATGTTCTACGGGACAAGAATTGCTCGGGTCACCGCCCACGAGATCAAATGTAGCAAAAAAACAAAAAAAATGGATCTTTTTGTCTTGGTAAAGCGAGCAATTATTTTTAAAAACTATCATATGTAATTAAATCGCAGGGAGAGAAAATAAGATTTATCGATTTTGCCTCGTTAAAATTAAAATTGTGAATTGTTGTCTTCGATTAGATCGTAATTACCAAAATCTGAAACTAAACAGACAACCAGTCTACCGAGGGAAAACAATCACAACTCACCAAAACGGAAAGGACACCACAAAAAAGTAGAAATAACATAATTTAATTTATGTTTTGAGAGAAATATTCTGCATATAGCATACGTCGTTAGATATATAAATATCACATACATGATCTACATATATCTTGACGTATGCTATGCAAAATAGTGTTTCTCCCAAGTAAAAGAACCAAATTCAACATCTTTCATCGATAAATTGTGCACCCAATTCGTAATGACTACAAGTTGGTCTTCAAGCTTGGCATCATCCATGGAATTTCTTTGATTTTTTCCAAGTCCTAAGTTAAGGGAAATTACGTGCTTTTTCTGGACCATTGGTTAGTCCTAGGTGTTGGACCATGATAATATTTCCTCAATTGTGCTACTAAGTGTGTATTTCTCCTCCCAAACAACTTGTAATCAACAATAATTAACCAGATATTAAGTCATATGCTACGAACAGATATGATTGCTCACATTAGTGCCACTGTAGCACATCCAGAGATTCTTCATGTACTTTTTTATCCCCTGTTGCCACTACATTAAAACCTGTCAAAAAATGGATGGTACACAAAATGGTTATGACTACAGATCTTAATCTTTAGTGTACAGATAGTGCAAAATTTCGCATTCCACACAAATAAATGAACTATACATGTCTCTAGATTTATATTATAGACATGCATATAGGGTCCATTATGACCACAGAAGCAGTGAAAGCCACATAAACTACGTACTTGTGGCAGGTGCATTTGAAGAAGCCTCCCAATGAAGTTGATTGCCTTTCCAATCAGTTATAACTCCACCAGCACCTTCAATCACGGGTATAAGGGGAAGGAAATCGTACGGCTGGAAGAAAAAGGTCAATATCAAGCCGTGTGTCCATGTTACAGATTATAAATACTATTGGCAGTTTAACTTTCATCGCAAATCTATGCACTAGGTGATATAGCAAAGGAATCGTAATATGAGTATTGATGGCTGAAGAGAAGGGAGATAAAACCATTAGTATAACTGAGGCAAAATTGCATTTTTCTCATATCTGGCTATAAGAGGTTGCCTTTTTATCTTTGCAATTCACTCTTTTATCTTATGATAATTTCACAATTAATCTTGTAACTGACATTCAATGATCTTAACCGTGAATTATCAATTCAGAAGATAATATTTTTCCAATTTTAAAGAGCTAACGTGTTGGTTAAATGTCTCAAATACGATGAATATTTTCCCTCCGAGTTCTGGAGAATTTGAAATGTTGCTATCTAAAATTCCAAAATTGAATTTTAAAAATGGTTAGCTTGAAAGGGATTATGCGAATATCAATCCTGCTTTTACAAAACTCAAATGAGATGTGTGAATTCCAAAAGGGGCAAATGGTTGTAGGCATCATTGAATAATTGAATATATCTACCAAAATATGGCAGCATGTAGATTATAAAACATAGACCTCACCTTGAGGCCTGACTCTATCACTATATCCACATAACCTGAGGCTAACAACGCATAGGCGTAACAATCACAGCCATATAGAGGCACTTTCACCTGTCAAACAGAAACACGCTAACTGAATATCAGAAAGAAGCATAACTTCGTCCATATAAAGTAACAAATGTATTCGAGCACGTAATCTAAGCTCCGGATGCAGAACTAACAAAATCTACTAACATCAACATGTTATGATAGGAATATGATAGAGTAGTACGGGTATCAAAAGGAACAATGGAGTAAAAATCATATCAACAGAAGGTTCTTAACTTCTTTCAACAGTGGATTGAAAAATAAAATCTGAGAAAGGGTCTTCAAATCTGAGAGGAGTGCAAGAAACTAAAACTACTGAAAAATAAAAACCCGACCACTTGATGTGTGGATGCAAAGATCATTTAACACAGATTATTATAATTATTTGATAGAGTTTTGAAGTTTGTCAGTGTGTGCTTCTGGACGCACCATCTCATGTGTCCATGAGAATAAACAATGTAACATACTATGCATGCCAACTTCGAATCAATAAATTAATACATGTAATGCTTTTGTACCATATTCTAAGTCAAAAGGACTAAATATGTCCAAACCATAGCCATCTAAATGGACAGACCTTACTCCTTACTCGAGCAAAGGCCACTTCAGCATCTCCACTGAATAAATGCGGGCTAGTTGTGTACCTGATACGTAGTAAGAAGTATTACGTACAAATAGATATGCTGATGAGAAGCCTAAATACTGAACAGTGTCTTATATGCTATAACTGGAGCTGCACATGAATGAAATTCCTTAGAGAATAAAGATCAGTTAAGGGAAAACGATGGACATACAAGTAGGCTTTTGAGAGCTGTGAACAGTTGCGAGTGGAGATTTCCTGCCCATTCAAAGTAGATTTCCTTCCACTTAAGCCGATCCATCTTTCTCTCAGAACAGGTTGGTCAATAACGCCAAGAATCTAATCAGGACAAATAAATATTCAAAACACAAAGCAACCACCACAGGAGAAACTTCTAAGTGGAACCACCCTGAAAAGCCTCCTGAACAAACAACTATTTAGGGATTCTTACCGGTCTACCTTTATGGAGTAGAGCAATTAAAGTTCCAAACAAGGGTTTACCTATAAAATAGTCGAGGGAAAAAATTAAACAGATAATGAGCCAAACTTTTTAAATCCAAAAGTGAAAAAAGACTATAGAAATTGATACCAGTGATAAAACTTTTTGTTCCATCTATTGGATCCAAAACCCAAACATAGTCTGCAACCTCTTCTTTGCACCTCCAACCCTTCTCCTCTCCATATCTGAAAATCAGAACCAGTTGTCCTTTCTTTGTCTATAGAAACTAAGCTAGCCAACTTAAACATGATGAAAGTATTGTGAAAAAAAGGAGATTAATTTGAACATATATCTTTTGGAATAATATTAGTGCATAAATTTCACTCCCTTGATATTTCACAAGCTCACTAAAATTTCAATGTACAATTTAGTAGTACTAGAAATAAAGAATCTTAGATTCAGTTGAACTTAAATGTAAAGAACTTTGAAATCTCGAAATGTGATTACAAAAGGAAGGAAATAATTTAGAACATGTAGCTCGTTGGACCAAATTGGTTAGAAAAGTGGAAGAACCCACCATAGTTTCATGGGGACTCCAAAATTCCTTAAAATTCAGTTATTCAGCAGGATCGTGCAACACAATATTTCAGCATCAAAATATTTAAAAAAAAAACAAAGATCACGATTGAAGTCGAGATCCAACGTTTAGAGTTTAGACGCACGATGCGAGGAAATTAAAGGAGATGCAACCAATAGCAGAAAGAAAAAGAGCAAACTGTTAGACAGTTTAACTAATTTAGAGAGACAGAATCCGAATGTTATATCAAAATGATGATTACTAACAATCGGACAAAAGTCATTTCATCCGAGCCAAACAGCCAACTCAGAAACTCACATTGCATGAGAAGGAAAATACTCTTGAATAATTTGAACCATACACTCCTCTGCAGCTTGATCAGCAATAGTCACAGGACCTAATCACAAGTTATTAATCACTTAGATAAAACAGACCACAGGAACTTCGAATGATCAA
The DNA here is from genome assembly GCA_907163345.1 of Haberlea rhodopensis. Lineage (NCBI taxonomy): Eukaryota > Viridiplantae > Streptophyta > Magnoliopsida > Lamiales > Gesneriaceae > Haberlea > Haberlea rhodopensis. The sequence continues at coordinate 1,949,931 of CAJQUN010000007.1, read as the reverse complement.
AACTTAAACTACAAGCCGAAAGATTAAAGCAAAATAAACTAACTCAAATCCTCTTTATCGAGAATGTCGAAGCTTTTCCGAAAATACTTGCGGATGACATCCCCTGCAGCGTCAGCAAGCCGATTGCCAACATCAGCGAAGTGATCGAGGTCAAAACTGTCGAATTCAATACCAGCACTCTGAATGCCACAACTATGAGTCTTACAAATAGATGAACTAACAGCACCAGCATCAAACGACGACATTTGAATCGAATTCAATCCAATCGAGCCAAAATTAGGGGTAAAATCACGATGAGAAACCAGAAATTGGGGAAATGCGCGAAGGGAAAAGCTATTGGAGTTTGCGGATAGTTTCAAAGAGTAAAAATTAGAGTAGGAGAGCATTTGAAGAAGATGAGGGTGCATTGAGATTGAGGGGTTTATATAGCGGGCGCAGCGGTGGAAGGCGCCTTTTGATATCAGGCACAAACACACTGAGTGCGTGTGACGTAAGATCTTGTGCGGAGAGAGCTGAGAGTAGAGAAAGAAGGGAGTGTATTTCGTCTGTTTCCCACTTGGGAAAACATCTGATGTATTAAATAAATTAATATTTAATCAATTGACCTAATAATTTGAACACGTACGATTATTTACTCTTTCCCTCTCTTAGCCCTTGTTTACCATCTACACAGATGAAGCATAATATGGAACAATAATGGTATTTTTGAATAGTTTTTAAAATGTCATTTTTTACCTACATAATTGATTAAAGAAGTGGAAATGGTTCATGAGACACCAAGAGGCAAAGAATGGATTCTAATTTTAGCAGTCTGTTTTAGATTGTTTACTCAAAGCATTTCTACTTTGATTTTGCTTAAAGTTAGAAAAATCAATTTTAAGCAAAAACATTGAGTGTTTGTTATTAAAAAAACAGTTTAATGAACTTCAATTTATTATAATATTATTGTCACTCAAGTTAAAATTGCTAAAAGTAGCTCATTACTTGCTTATTATTAGAGAATAATAGCAGAAGCAAGGAAATGCCTAAAATCGATTTTTTTTTATAGCAAAGAAGCCATTTTCAAAAGCAATACTCCCCAAATCCATGACCAAAATCTAGTTTAATTGTTTGAATAATTTTTAAACAGTAGATTTCAAATCCTTTTAGTTAGATTTTTATTTTTCTAAACTCACACCTTGCTTAAAAATGTGCCCTCCATAACCGCCGGACATGGTTGGTTGAAAAAACAAACACAATATGCCAACATATCTAGAGAAGGCACGATGCAACTACTTATTTAACCAATTACAAGTTGTGATTAGGGGTTGTCTGCCACTTTAGCTTGCTTCCATCATCTGCTTTGGCCTTTTTATCGTCTGATGAGACTTCGTGCAAGTGTCATTGCAGTGTGTATCTGTCAGCTTAGTGCATATCTTTTGCCCCCAAACAAAACTATTATTCATGTAAAGTAACACCCAATATAACGATCATAAATAATGTTTCAGTCACATTCCATGCAACAATATATGATCAATAAAGGCCCAGTACAAAAACCTTTAAAACGTATGGTGACTTTGCATTTCCAAAGTGAAACAACAAAATTCGTATTACAACGAAGCAAAACAAATTAGTTACTCTCCGACTAATATTACCCCCTCTTCCTATATATATATATAGTATTATCCCCCTTCCTTGCAGTACATTTCACCCCTGCCTAGTTTCTCCTTCATGTCCACAACCCAATACCGATACAATGGAGGGAGGGTATCGAGGCTACAAAAACAGAGCAACCAGAGGATATCACGATATCAAAGGTGGACCAAAGATTCATGCTGTTGAAGGTGAGACAAGATGAAGGTCGATTCAATGGATTTCGAGGGGCAAACTACCAATTGAAACAACTACAAATGATTTTTTTTTTTTAAATGGTACAGGCGTGATTGGCCCCAACTGGGTCCGCTTCTGTTAGTGATGCGCGTTTACTTGGGATCTAAATATTTAGTTCCCCAGAGATATGAAGATGGACAGCTTACTTTTAAATCCATAAAGAAGCTCATTTCTTGATGGATTGATTTTCAGACATCGATCTTCCCCAGAAAATGGCCTTTCTTCGAGTAGATTGATTTTCAGACATTAATAGACTGCCCTTGAAGCTGAATGAGAATGGTCGCCTCAGAAAAGGCTTTCCTCGTGAGCTCTTCATGCTCGAACTTGAGCTCATTTTGGAACCTTTTCCTTCAACTTCACTATTGCTACGGTGATCAAATACAAAGTTACGGTTGAGTTCACTATCAACATGTTTTTTCAAACGTTTTCTAGCCTTCGAATCTAGTTCAGCTTTCAATGCTTTTTCAGACATCTTCATTACCCGTTTCTCTCCGAAAATACATACTGGGCAATCTGGGTCATATCTGTTGATTTCAGAAGTCATATTCTCCAGGCATTCGGAGTGGTAAACATGTCCACAAGTTAATACAGAAACGACAGGAAGTTCGTTGGAGGATATATGGTTGCTCCACCAAAATGAAGATCTCTCGGTCAAAAGCTTCGAACAAACACCACAAGTTTGGAGATCCAAGGGAGGTGATCCTGAATGCCCAACAGAACGGGTATTTTTGTCCCGACTGAATCCTGAGGTTTCGCCATCAAAAGGCCACCTTTCTTTCCGATTAGTCATGAGCTCAGAGAAGCCAGGGATTGACCAACTGTCAGACGACCCGCCATTAGAGCCCCTGTTCGTATCATTACCCCAAGCAGGGGGAATCAAAGAAGATGCCTCTTCTGAAATTGAGAATGTTGGTGATTTGAATTCTGGAATCCGGCTATCAGATACTTGGCGTAATAGCAGACGTCCAGGAGAACGGTGATTACATCTGGAAGGACTCGAGTTTGGAGGAACAATGTGACCATGGGAAGACAAAGGAGATCTTGAAAGAGATGAGAAGGAAGGTGCCGCAGGAGATAGCTTTATAGGTGATGGACATGAAATAGATGGGGATTCTGTTGGCTCCTTCACCTGAACAGTAAATAGGGGGCAATGGAAACAGAGTCAAGCTTCAAAAAAAGAATTCCATGCCACATATTTGCATGTTTACATGGATTGACTTTAAAAAAAAAAACTAACTTCATCAATACTCCCCATATACCTCCACAAGACTGCGAGAGACAGCTTGATCTGCAAAAACTATGAAAAATATCAAAAATACAGAATAAAAGAAAATGGCAATCCCATCATGTGCAACAATGATGAATTGGAGAAGAGCGACATAAAACCGAATACAAAATATTTTTCTACTATCATGCTACCTAAACGAACAGCTAATCATTGATAGAAAAAAGCAGATAATACGTGAACTAAAATTTACTACATAATCATCAAAAGTAAAAAAAAATGTGAGAAAAAGAGAGCTCTGATGGCAGATTTTTAACTAAAGCAAGAAAAATAAGGCACTCCAAAGTCAGATATATTCATCATGGACTTGCTTTTCTCGAAAAGAGCGAGAACTAAGAAACTTAAATCCCTTCATCAATAAAAGTAATTTTGGGTAAAGTGGTTGATTTTTCAACTGAACAATAAGCACTGAGTGAGAACGGATAAAGCACTCTAATCTCACCTATGCAACATAAAGTATTTAACTTATTCAAGTTCTACACTAGCATAAGATATTTATCCTATCTTTCACATACACAAAAACGCTCACTCTCCTCTACAACCTAATATGTTGAATGAAAACTTCTCCAGCTTTTCGATCTTTGTATGTATAGTACGAGACATCAGAAGCATAGAAAATATAGTCCAATCACATAATGATTAACACAAGTAAGGTCACCAGGAATTTAGATTATGGGACATTGATGATCAACACCCACGTTTCAAATAACAGCAATTTTCATTCCCATGTCTGATTTTAGAAAGTTCCTAGGTGCACGAAGCTCCCGCCAAAGGGTCGGGCCACTTTGGGCCTAATGTACACAGTCTTTCCCTTGTACTGCAAAGAGTTGTTTCCGCGACTCGAACCCGTGACCTCCACTATTGAAAAGAATGCAGAAGATTGAAACATGAGAAATCCATAGTGTTGCTTACCAGCAGATGGAAACCTTAGAACCCCAGTATTTCCTCCAGAAACTGCAGGATTTTGCCAAGCAGGTGATCGAACACTATCCAACGGACTGTCTTCTTCAGAAGCAAATGCAGTTTCGACAGGCCTCCCAGATTTGACATCCAGGCGACTGTTTCCACCACCTCCACCATGTAACCAATTTTCAGGTATCTCTTCCCCAGCCACCCTTCCACGATTATCACGGCAAAAACTCCAAGATGGTGAATAGCGAGTATGACCCTGCAAAGTTTCACTAGAAGGCCCATTTGTTATAGTTCTACTCTTCGTTGCAACACAACAAGCTGCCCCCATGCTTCCTCAGTCACACGCCAAGGCTCAACAACTAATGGTTAATGGGCCTTTCACATCAAGGTACAGAAACAAAACTTAAGTAACCTGCAACAGTAAAGTTAGAGTAAACCATCATACATCTAGTGATTCAATAAGAATTCCTCAATTTATATATGTTAACAACAAATTTAATTTTTTTCAATCTGGCTGTTTTCTAGATCATTGAACAGCAATTATCAAGCTAACAGTCTACAATTTGAGATGTTTCGATTCATCAAGCAAATATGGCTATCAAAAACTGAATGGTTTCGACAATCACCTTCACCATATGTCTAGTACACAATCTACATTCAGATACAAGTAAATTAATTCACATCACTGTGTAACTAATCCCGACAGAAACAAATCCACTTAACACAATAAAACTAAGTATCCACAAAAAGGATTTGACATCGACTAAATCAGAATCATTGCACTATTTCCTGTCACATAAATCAATTCTGCAAACTACCCTCACCTACTCGGGTTAAGGCATTTGCAGAGTTCCTAATTACCTATCAATAAGAAACAATACGCAATCTCTTGAACATAAAGTAAAACAGCACACTCAACTCTTTTGCAGCTGTATTCTTCACAACATTCACACTAAAGGTACAAAAATATGCAAGGTAGATAAATACCTTAACCACTAGACTTTAGGCAGTCGTAAATAACAAAAAAGAACACTCGATTCACAAGTGAATCAAAATAGTTCCCAAATTCGAGCCTAAACAACTGAAAATCAAAGTCCAAACATTAGGCATCAGCCTAAACATATCTGATCCAAAAAAACTGCACTATCCTGATAATCACATATTTTCACGGAATAAAACACAAGCAATCCATCTACTCACGATAATTGCAATTATACATCGAATATCCAAATAAAAACAAATGGAACTTACCGATGATTGAACGATATTTGTTTCACCGCTCCCCAACCCTAGAAAATAGTGGAGAGAGTACCTGTTAAGACTTAAGAGTGCGTGAAAGCGTGATTAATAAATGTAGTAGTTTATGTGTAAATATTTATGTAACTAAAATATATACTTACACTGTGTGTACGCATAGAGAGAGAGAGAGAGAGGACCTGATCCTTTCTTTCAACAGCGGTAATATGCTACGAGTTTTTCTCATAAAGAGGAAGATAACGGTTTCTTTGACGGCGTTGGTTGTTTGATAGCACTGTCTGCATTTTTCAAACGGTGGTGGACTAAATTGTAACGGCGTTGATGAGCATTAAAAAGAAATGAGCTATATGCAAATAACCCCTTGTAGTTTATGCTCATGTGGTTTGAAAATATGCATTTTACCCCATGTGGTTTGTGAATATATGCATTTTATTCCCTTATAATTTGTGAATAGTTGTGAAATACACCCTACATATAGGAGATAAACTACCTCTTTTATAAATAACATGGGATATAAAGCTTGTTTTCACAAAACACGTGGAGTAAAATGCTCATTTTCAAATCAAGGGAGGTAAACTGCCTATTTTATAAACCACAGAGATGTCAAATGTCTATTTTCAAACCACAATGAGTAATCCGCCTATTTGTCAAATTCTAAGGGGTTAATCTGGCACAAACCCTTAAAGAAGTGTTTTCATGACACTGTGATGTTTAGCTAAACTAAGAGAACTTATTAAATAAAAATAAAATCAATTTAATTCCACTATGTCAATGATTTAATTATTAATTTCTAAACTTAATTACGAATTATTTTAGTACGATTCTATTTGATTGTTTATTTTTTTTACAAAATCCCAAATATAACGAATGAGGTAAATCGAATTTGGGGAATAAAAATACTTTTTTATGCAAGTTTTAGCTCCAATTAAATGGTTGGTTTGACTTGATTATTTAGTTAATTTGGTCATTTTGGCGCTTTGGAATTTGGAAATGAAAGAAACCCACGAAACCACTTGGTACGTTTGGGAATATCTATTTATGAATATATATAATTTTACATTTTATGTACTATTTTTCTAATAGCCATTGGACATATATAGGAGCGATGTCCAGATTATAGTTTAAAGGGACGAATTTTCTTTAAAAAAAACTAAAACATGATTTTTTTCAAAAAACATACAAAAATTATTTTAAAAATTTTTTAAAAAAATTGAGGGTGCGACTGCCCTATCTATATACATATAGTTTGATTAATATAAATGGCTAAGTTTTCTCCAATATAAAATTCTTGTTACGCCAACTCACCGTTAAAACTAATTATATCTTGATGCCACGCGTTATCTGCATTGGTTACACTAGTGTCTAAATTTAGCATTTTGAGATTTCTCAACAAAAAAAATAAAAAATTTGGCATTTACATTTTAGCTTGTTTGGAGTTGTATATTGTGGACTTGACTATGTCGTTCTAATGATATAACTGGTTCGTATGGGGTACGTGGCGTGCATACCACGCTGTCCATGCAATTCACATCACTGTGTTAAATTTCACGGAAACCGTTCCCTTTATTTCTGTTCCTAGTTTCCTACTGTACATTAATTAATGTTTTTATTGTCAAACTAATTATGATTTAATGAACTTAAAATTCATACATGTACTTATTTTTTATGACGGGAAATCATAGCAGCTATCCTTGGTGTATACTGTGGTATGAGCGAATCGATGAATTTGATCGGGGGGCAAAAGTTAATTACATAAAATTAAACCAAAAATTCATGATAAAAATTCGAGTTTAAAAATTGTATGTAAAAAACATTAGGTAAATGGTAATTTATTGATATTTTGTATTTGTCCACTGATGAATTGTAAATTATTACACTGCTAAGTATTATTTCGGATTTGAATAAACTTTTTTTCATACTGAGAGATCATTTGTTTACAGATAATAAAAATTTGTTGTGGATGTTTATTCATTTTTTCAATATGAAAGTTTCAAAATAAAAGGGGGGAAAAAAGACAGAGGCGCCATAGAGATTCGAAATCTGGTTGCAAGATTAGAAGTCCAATGTCACCACTAAAATATAAATTCATTTTATTAAATTTTTAGTAACTATTATAATAATAATAATAATAATAGTAGTAGTAGTAATAAGTTATAACTAAAGAATAATAAACAATAATAAACAAATACAATAGCGTTTGAGCCCATTGAGATTTGAACGGGGCTGATGGAAAAAATCTGATTGTTCTCACCATGAGGCCAAGGGTCTATTTATGTTAATTGCTTAGTAATTAATAAATATATAATCAATACTTTTGAGGGGAGACCGTTGCCCTCCCTCAACTCCATGTGCATTCGTCCCTGTAGGGTATCTTATAGGGCAGACACAGTAGCTTACAAATAACCTCAACCAAGTAAACCGCACTAAGTAAGTCCGGTGTGAAAGGCATCCACTCTTACATACTCCACCAATTAGGTAACCCCTAATGGGCTATCATATCTCCTTTCTCGCTCTGCCATTGATATGATATATTATTGTTTTGAGCAGAGGCGGACCCAATGGGTGCGAAGGGGGCACCCCGCACCACCCAAAAACCTGTATTAATTTTATATTGAAGCTAACATAGATTAAGTAATAACTAACATAGTTAGGCAAAGTAGATGGCGTGAGTTCTAGTCTTCAACCACACTAAGTGTAGGCAGCTAATTTTTTTCCTATGTTTGTGTCGCACCTTTAAATTTTTTATAAATTTACTAAATTAATATTATTTTGATCATCATTTTTTACTAAAATTTATGTATAAATATAATATTGGTTAGTATTTTCTATATCTATGCTAATAATATATTTAGGGTAAATTTCAAAATTAGTCCTAAAATATAAAGTTTGATCAATAGTAGTCCAAATATTTAGTACTAACTAAAATTGGTCTCACATAAATTATTTTTTTTTATCAAAAGTGGTTCCATAATTGAAAGGGTTTTTGATTAAATATATATTATATGTGACAAATTTTGACTATTCATAAACGTTTGGAAATACTATTGATTAAAATCATATCTTATTGGACCAATTTTGAATGATCATAAATATTTGGAACTACTATTGATTAAATACATATCCTATAGGACTAATTTTAAAATTTTCCCAAATATTTATATAAACTTTGACAATTTAATTTTCACCCCCCAAATTTAGTTTCTTGGTTCCGCACTGGTTTTGAGCATATTTGGTCAAGACATTTTTGGTCGAGATGTTTTTATTTGAACGGTGTTAAGGCTGTAACCTTTATTTTTCATTTGTTTATTTAGTTTAATTTAATACAAATAATATTAGATTTAAAAATTTTAAAAACGTTGCCCATATTTGGAAGTCTGGTAATTATTGAGGAAAGCCATCACCCTCCTACTCCACACGTTCTATTTTTAGGGTTTAGGGATCAATCAACCCTTCGAAATTTGAGCCCAATTAAAAGAAACAAATATTATATAGTATAGGCAAATATGACTTGCTAATTGAGCAATGAAGATATTAAAACTACTAGAAAAATATTAAAATTTATTATCTTTAGTATATCTTATTATCTTATAATGACTAAATATTTATTGGTATGTTCATTTTGTAAATTTTAAAATACCCCTACTATTATGTGCTAAAGATCGCAAGGCCTTTGTTAATTTTGATAACCACAATAACATCAAAAAAATTACTATATTATAATGGCTAAACACCTTAGTGGTATGGCCATTTTGTAAATCCGAAAATATACACATACTATTATGTGCTAAATGATCGCGAAGCCCCTGTTAATTTGGATAACCACAATAACATCAAAAAAATATTTGGGAGGGTATTAAACTACAAAATCAATTTTAAAAAAATTTATTACATCCCAAAAACAAAAATTAAAAATTGAATTTATAATTAACACCTCACTTTATAAAATAAATACCGTATATGTATGCATTGTGTAAAACAAAACATTAGTATATATAATAGAGGAGACCCTTAGAGGCTTTGCCAAACATAACTTGTTCAAATCACAAAAAATCATGACCTTTCGACAGCAGATAAATATTAAAATAGCACACACCAAAAACAAAATAAAGTTTTCAAAACACGAAACTTATTCAATAAATTAAATAAAAACAAAAAAAACTATTTACCTATATTTTTAAATAAACATGTATTATATAGATAAAATATTATAAATATACTTAATATTTCTTTAATTGCATTTTAATTTGCTTCAAAATTAAATGTAAATTTGTACAAAATAATGTGGGAAAAAAAGCTGAATTAATTTGTGTCGTACCACAGAAATTTTATTTCTGTTTATCCAAACAAATATCATGAAGCTTTAAATTACCTGAATTCGTGTGGCCAAGTTTCAATAAGGTAGAAAAAAGTCTTAAGTGACTGAATAATTGTTAAATCATACATGGGCAACTTAATAGTTTGAAACCATTGAATATAGGAAATTCATGTATAGATCCGATCATATTATACACCAACGCTATAGATGTCACTTGTGCCGGGAGGCACGTCCCATGTGCTAGGCCATGTGTATAGGCTCGTGGGACGTGCTGGCACGACACATCCCGTGATACGTGCCATTTTTATTCATTATAATGATAGCGATCAATTGGCAAATGGTAGGCAATCGATCGACAAAGGTTGTGGGTTACAAAATAGACAATTGTCGATCGATCGTGAATGCATGTGCCGATTGATCGACAAAGCCAATAATCAAAATTTTGACGCACTGCCGATGTGTAACAATCAAAATTATGACCATTTTTTAATTTCTATTTTTTAAATTAATTTTGGTTGTTATAAATGAAGTGCTGGTCACATTTTATCATCAAAATTTGATTTCTCAGTTTCTTAGCTCTCAATTCTCTAATATCTCAATTCTCAATTTGTGAGCAAGAAGAAAGAAGTTCGTCTCTCAATATTTGGTAATACAAGACACGAGACAAAATATTTTGTAACATTTATTAGATAATTTTACATAACTTTACATTTACATAATTACCGATTTATCTTATAATGTGAATTATGATGATGAAATTGATCATATCAAAATGAAGAAGAAAATACACCAAATGTTGACTCATCAACCGGAAAAACTTCTAAAAAGAGAACTAGTAATGTGTGACAATTATTTGATATCGAAAATGTCGAGGAAAATGGCACAAGAGTAGTTTATAAAAAAATGTAAAAAAGATTATGCATATGCTGTTTATCCTGGGACGGATCATTTACTTAGGTATGTGGCTAAGCATGATAAATAATCTAATGATGGTACACAATCTACTCTTTTCCAATTTACAACTGGTGGTAGTTAGGGCTGATAAACGGACTTGGTTGGCCTTGAACCGGTTTGGAATCGAATCGTTTCAAACCAAAACCGAAACCGGACCAACCTAACCGGTTAGCAACCGGATCGGATTGGTTCTAATGGATTGGAACTGGTGCTTACCGATTTTGGGTTAAACGGTTCCGGTTCCGGATTGAAACTGGAACCTGTAGAAATCTAAAAATATTTAAAAGGTAACTGGCTAGAAAAGCAGATTTTTTTAAAAAAAATTTATTTTTTGATTAGCAACCAGTTCCGGGTTGGATTCGATCCAACCCGGAACTGGTGGATCTGGAACTGGATCCGATCTGGATTCTTACCGAATCGGATTGGTTCCGAAATTATCGAGCTTGGAACCGGCCGATTCCGAAGTGGATTGAACCGGATTGATCCGTTAAGCACCCATAGTGGTTGGTTCGAATTTATAATTTTTCACTTATTCAGCTGAAAGAGCTATGAGTGAATTGACTAAATATATAATATGAGCGAAAAAACCTTTTTCAGTGGTGGCGGATGTATAATTCACTAATTATATTCATTCAGGTTTGCAACATCAACATAAAAGGTATTAAAAAAATACTATTAAATCGGACGTATCCACAGTTTTAAGAATATAAAGCAAATTTAATTTTGTATTTAGAGAATCTTTCCTCAAAAGTGGTACTAACGAGTAATATTTGGACAACTTATATTGATAATGCATCATATATATATATATATGTGTGTGTGTGTGTGTGTGTGTGTGTGTGCGTGTGTGTGTGTGTGAGGACATTTGATTGACGATAATTGGATTTTACATAAAAAGAATTTAGGTTTTGCAAAAATGATTGGCATCATACGAGTGAAGTTATTTCTAATGCTATTTTGCAAATAACTAATGGATATAACATTAGTAATAAAATATTTTCTATTTCTTTTGATAATGCATAATACAGTCGCAACTGCTCATTTTAAAACTTATTTGAGACCAAATTTCAAATGGTGATCGTTTTGACATTCATTGAGCATTTCATATTTTAAATTTGTGTGTAAGATGGGTTGAAGCCACTCGAGACTCATGTAGAAAAAAATAAAAACTACTCTTAGATTTCTTAATGGTTCAGTTGCTAGAAGACGAGACTTTAAAAGTTTATGTCTTTCTCATGGTAAAATTTATAAAGATTTTCCTTATGACATTTCTAATATGTGGAATTCCACATATTTAATTTTGCAAGCATGTTTATTTTATAAAGATGTTGTTACTTTGTTTTTTAATGAAAGAATATCTAAACAATTTCATATTTAACAAAATGATGGAAATTTGCTTCTAATATTTTAAATTCGTTGGAACCTTTTTATGATGCTACTAAATTATTTTCGTGGTGTTACTATCCAATTTATGAAATTAGTGAAGCCTTGCATTACATGGAGGATATCCTTTTTTATGAGCATTGTTGAATAAGTGGAGCATAAATCTTAAAAATATTGAAAAAATATTACTATGTCGAATTGTTTGGCCTCAATTATGGATCCTATATTAAAATTATAGAATATATAAATTATAATTGAACCTTATTACACTAACATAAATTATGAAAATTTGAATTTTTCACGTGTATTCTGTCAAGCTATTTTTTGTTATACTATTATTATATTTAAATAATTTAATGAAAATATAAAAAAATTAGAAAAAAATAAAAAACAGGTCGTGTTGGCACGACGAGTTTCCAAACACGGCCCATTTTCAAACCGTGCCAACACGGTATGGCACGTACAGTGACGTGACAGATCGACACCTTTATACACACATAAATATGTATCTATATATATGCAAATATCTCTACATATATTGATATATGATACGACACGACACATACAAAAATTTCTCCATTGAATATATGTGCTACAAAGTCAATTGTTCATAATTGCAAATTAGTTGACATACTAAATCATTACGGATGTGATAACAGAATTAAAGTTTGAATCCCCTCTGTTAAGTGCAAAGTATATATATATATATATATATATATATATATATATATATATATATATATATATATGAATATGTTAAAACTTATGTTTGTATCTTAATTGTTTTTAGTATTACGAAATCATTTATCATTCGTTATTCAAAAGTTTTTATTTATATACAATAAATGAGTTGCAAACTCTAATTAACATAAAAAAGCTCAGCATATTTATATGCATACAAAATATTACATTTTAAAAGTCATGCAAAATTACATTACTATATGTATAAACGACACTGCCATGTTTAATTTACACACATTATTTCTTATTTATTATATTATATTATAGTATATTATATTATATGACGAGTATAATATTAGAAGTGGTGATATTTATATATATGATGAGGATTAATTGGGAATTAGTTTGAAAGGAGGCTTGACCAGTGCCGGAGCCGGATCGTATTTTCCATAGTCGTTTGTGTTCACTTTAAGAATTCTCTCGTTGCGTAGTTGCCCCCACGATTCCATTTCCTGCCCACAAACATGCCTTTATTTTACATTTAAATTAAAAAAAAAAAGTTTAAAAACTTGTGAATTAAAAGTAATGAAGAATACTATTAGTTTAGACAATGGGTTAGTGGGTAGCCACTCGCGATAAAGTGTTTATTTTTTTTTATGATCAAGTATTTTTAATCAATTTTTGACACGCAATGTGTGTATGTATATTAAATTTAGTATAAAGTATAGTTTTATGTAGAATAAATTTATAGTCTTAAAATTTATATCGTGTTGGCATAATTTTTTCTTTATTTAATTTTTTATTATGTTTTTCTCATAATAATACACAATTATTGTATTTTTTTTTTAAAATTTCAGATATTAAAACAAATATGGTATATATGGATGTTTAGGAAGAACACATAAGAACATACCAAGAGACTAAGATACATAGGCGGATCCATCCTATGGGTTAAGTTGGACTCCAACCTATTTCTATTTTCAAAAAAAAAAATTACTTTCTAGTGTTATTTTTGAAAAAAATATTAGTTTTTTAACTCAATAATCTAAATCATGATAGTTCCTTAGCGAGATCTATCTCGCCCAGTCAATCCCATATAATCTAAATCCTGGTTACACACTGCTGAGATAGTTATGGTGTGATTATCTTCTAATAAAATATATATTTCACCCAATTAATTTGAAAATTTTAGATAAACGTGAATCCACTCCCCTGTATGGGTCCAATTTGCTTATAACTGTCGTTGTTCGTAGAGATTTTGAGGTAATTATTATTCTTTTGATTAAGAAGAAATATACATCGTTTGCTTACGTAAAGTAAATCTACTGTTACAGTACCTCGTCATCAGCCGTACTCACTTTCTTCGACTCCTCCGATTTACACAGTCGCCCTGCATGCAAAAATAAATTAACTTAATCAGGATAAAAACTAACTTTTCCCAGTTTTTGTATTTATTTAATTTAATTAAAACAATTGCGCAGCAAAGAGTCTATTACCCAGAAATAAATTAAATTAGCACATGACTGGCCAACTGATCGTAAATTAGTTCAGTGGTGCTGTACAGGATTCCATTCATATCACAGATGCAATTTTTCAAATTTTTTTTTTAATGTTAATTTTTGGAAATTTAGTTTTTAGCCCAACACTCTGATTTCCGTTGAAGGGCCAACGATATATTCCTCATATATTGTATTATAGGATGAATGAATGATATATGAGCATTGCGAAAATCGATTTGTCCGATTAAATTATAGAAATAAAATTGTACCTGCTAATGAAGTTGAAAAGAGAGCTGCAGATAAGAGGAGGAAGAGAAGGATGGTTTTCTTGATAAGAATGATATCCATTTTCTTCTTCATCAAGTACAAATTTCTTCTGAGGGCTGTAAATTTAAGAAGGATCCTTGCTTAACTTCTTGGTAGCTGTCTGTGAAAAGAAAACAAATGGAGTCTTTCTATAATGTAGCAACAAGAAAAGGTCAAGTTGTTAGCAACTAACAAACAACAACTGTTTTGTATGTAAACATGATCATTTACCTGTAGGGAATCTATATATTGGGCTAAAAATGGACATATATTGGGCATGACAAAAATATATATTAACTAATGGGAAAAGACTGATATAGGTTGCTCATCCATAAGTTGAAGCAATTACAAATTTTTAAGATTATTGTATGTACATTAGAAATCAAAGATTTAACGTAGTTGAATCCACGGGAAGCAAGCAAATGATGGAATTGTATTATTCAAGATTTAGGGTTGCACAAAGGATCTCTTTATATAATAACTCTAAACTAGGCTTATGGGTGAAATTATAAAAAAACATATGTTCCGTTTCACTATGCTACACTACGTTATTTATCCACTTTCAGTATATGAGTCATATGATTCAATAATTATTGTCTACCTATACGACGGTAGAAACATGTTTCTTATGTTATATAATATAAACAAATTTACTTATTCATCAACTATTAGCTATAAAGTTTAGCAAGCTAGATAGACAAGAATGAAGTTGTCATAATTTTGGTATGTGTACTGGTAAAATGTTAGTATAACTATTGGTATCACAGTCATGATCACGTATTCGATTTTACGATTCATAAGGTCATTTATTTGGTCGATGTGGGCAATAATTGAACTCTATCGTACATAGCTGCTTAATTATGTAGTATATGACTGGTATTCCTGAATTAAAAAACATTGGGAATATATGGGAAAATCTCATTATGTTCTAAAATGGCCGTCTTTAGAATTTTTTAATTCATATTTTGAAAATGGAAAGGTGATGGACATCGCTTATTGTTGTTGGGGCACTAAGTCTATGTAGTTAGTGGATTAATTCATTAATTAATGAAACATTAACTATAGAGAAACGTGACAGTTGATCATCATCAAATCATATCATGAACAGCACTCCTCAGAATTTGCAATATTGGACGAGACTTTCTTGAAACATAAAAAAAGATTGTGATGTCCTGAGATCGGAGTGCGTGATATTTACATTGATTCCAAAAATTAATTCAAAATCAACAAGCCTCATAGTACAGATCTATGATAAAAACCAGTCTATTTATTCCATTCAAAATAATAATTGTCTTTACAACTGAAAATCAACTTGAATAAGTTGTTAATAAAGCACCTTAGATATAAACATAGTTGCGGAAGCATATTGAAAGAATAAAGTCTTGGAGTCTCCTCGGTGTATCGTCATCCTAAAAGTGTTATTGTCCTCCTTCATCGATCTCTTCATTGTTCTTATCTGGGGAGGGGAGGGGAGGTAAAGGGGTGAGTGTTTTGGAAAACACTCAGCAAGTATGGCTAGTTGAACATGATAAAACATACGTATAAAGATTTTCAAATAACTCTTCATCAAACACTTAGTAAATCGATACACATACTCATATTTGCTCACACTAGAGCCTTATCACATAAACACATGATCGTTTTTTGGGATCAAGAGGTGGCTCCACTTTGCTCTTAAGGATCAAGAGGTAGCTCCCATGCATATAGCATGCCCACATCATGTAGCACTTTGCCTTGCCGAATCAAGAGGTGGCTCCTACACACGTAGCATTTTGCCCCGCAGAGCCTTCAACTTTCGATGCGCATTTCTCATAAACTTTCATAAGATGATCTTAAAATACATTTTCGTGTTCAACTGAAATTTTAACACATATATAGAGTTTCAAAAACGAAATGAAATTTGTAGCAAAAAAATCACTTACCGTGCTTGAATATACGAGCGTAGTTGATTTTATCCTTGGTTGAAAGATAGCACAAAAGCTCTCCTCCATTGTCTTAAAGCTTTCGAATTCTTGTGTGTGTGAGTAGGCGAATTTTTGAAAAAGAGCTATTAAGTGGAATGTAGTTTATTTCTTATGGTAGTAGAGTTGGCTAATCATCCCTTAACCTTGGCCAAAGAAATCCCATAAATTGAGTCAAGTCAAGCAAAGTCTTGAATGCATGATATTATGATAATTGGATGACAATGGTGTGGCAATTAAGCGAGATTGGGTGAGGTTATTGGAGTACTCAATTTAAAGTGAGTAAATAGAATTCCATACTCGATCTCATAGATCCATATAGAATTCTGCGGAAAGCCGTATTCGATGAAAGTCGTATGTACGGCTTGGAGGGAGATCTTTCATATCTTTCGAGATCCACCCTACAATATGGGGTAAAAAAGCCAAAATAAGTGATTTTAGCCCTTATAAAAAGAAAACTGATTCTTAAACCCATTTCACGCTCATGTCACGTCGAGGTACTGCAGAAGAAAAAATAGCAAAATTCGATTCAATTTATCGTAATCGATTAGTTAACATGTTGGTTAACCGTATTCTGAAACACGGAAAAAAAATCATTGGCTTATCAAATTATCTATCGAGCTATGAAAAAAATTCAACAAAAGACAGAAACAAATCCACTATTTGTTTTACGTCAAGCAATACGTGGAGTAACTCCTGATATAGCAGTAAAAGCAAGACGTGTAGGTGGATCAACTCATCAAGTTCCCATTGAAATAGGATGAGTAAGGTGATTTTTTTTTTCCCAAGTAAGGTGATTTCAATGTAGGAGGATTTTAAATTGGATCCTAAATTTTGGCCATGTGATTGAATAAGATAATTGAATTGTAATGCCATGATTTGATCATGCAATTAAATGGATACAAAGGTTTGGGTAGGTATTTGAATGAGTTAATTAAATGGGCCAAATGAATAGAGGATTTTGAATGTTTGTTGTAGGAGAATTGATTGATAAATTCCCAAACATTGGCCTCCTAATGACAATAATTGAGTCAATGTATTGATTGAGTCATCAATGTGCAAAAAGAATGGGGTCATCACATGTTCGTCATCTAATGACATAATTTGAGCAAGACATTAAATGCCAATAAATTGGATTGAATGAGATTGAATGATCTATAATAAACCCAAAATTAATTTGAAATCGGTGTTCATATTGATAAGAAAATCGGATCCCAAATTTACGTGACCCGAGGTTCTAGGGGCGTGGATTGCGGATTGAATATTGGAAACTTTGCCTTGCTCGTGAGGAAAATATTATAGAGGCCTTTTATTACTTGCATGATTACGAAATCGAACCGAACAATTTCGGTTTGGTTTTCAGTTTTGAAATTTCAAAACCAAAATTTTGGTCGGTTCGGTACAAACCAAACCGAATGAATATCCCTATGAACCTTCCACTTGACATCCATAAACTCCCGAGTGAACTCACCGAGTTGAACTCGGACCTTGCAACCCCGACCTCTGGGCTGTGGGTCCAGGTTAGAGACGACTAATGATTACCCTGTGTCAGGGAGCGATCTGATAATTCTGTAAAAGATGGGATCCACACGTACCTAATCCTTTGCAACAAGCAGATGATGAATAGTCCTATTATGGAAGAAAGTCATCGTTCGAGTTAGAGGAAATTACTATAAAGTACCAGGTTTTACCTTACGCTATTATTCATTCAAAAAACTGAATGTTTTTTCTCCGGGATTAATATATTCTGACCTAAGCTTTATGGAGGTTATGTCAGAAAAACACTTCCGGCCCCTCTTAATTGTTCTTTCGTGAGCGCATGAGAGCGGAATAAAAATTCTGAGTGGAATAAATCTTTATATGAAACATCACATTTTTCAGATAACAAAATCCTTCGAGCACTATAGACGATGATGTACAATCCTATAACGAAGGAATAACAGCAATCTTATATCCCTCGGATAGCTGAGATGACTAAATGCAGTATACATATCACAAGTTCAACATTCGAGTCTGTCGCACCGAGTTTACCGACTATTGCGTCAATAAGGTTTAAGGTAGCGGCTCGGATTACCACGTTATAAAAAAAAGAAAAAATCCGGCAATCTTTATGCGGCAATATGTATTTTGCTGTAATAATTTTTACGAGATTGCATGTATATAAGAGAGTATCGTTTTGCTCAAGAGTGCCATTAATTTAACGGGTGTCGTTCTTTCTTATGGGTTCATTATGCACTAAAATTAATCGATTAATGGTATATACTTTACTTTCATCTTGATTTATCATACAAAACAAAATGAATACGCGATTTGTATGGATTCATAATATATATATATATATATATATATATATATATATTCTTTATATGAGTTAGTGGTACCAAATCAAACGTTGTATTCTATACAATATGACTTTAATAATTTATATATCTTGTCTTTGATACGATTTAATATAATATTGGTAAATTTCAAATATGAATATGGATTTTTTAATATTAGTATCAAACTTTTAGAACTAATCAAATATAGTACACATAAATTGCTTTCAGTAAAAAACCGTCCCACATAAATGTGTTGAATAAATTTAGTGTCACGAAAATAATTTTTAATAAAAATAGTTAGGGGACTTTGAGACTACTTTTCATTAAAAAAAAACAAAGTTATGTGATTAGTATTGATTAAAATCAATTTTCAAATGAGACCATTTTTTAAATTTGCCCAACAATCTTTTATGTAATATCAATAATTGAGATATTCCTATAAAAAAATTGTGATTTCAACTCTTATATTGCATTCCCTGTACTTTAAAAATGTACACAATATCACACCTTTTTTTTTTTTTTTATACCCATCGGAGATATTCTGCAATCAGAGGCGAAAGCATGTACTGGTTTGGGGGGCAACTGTCTTCTTAAAAAAATTATTATTCAAAAAAACATTTACTTTTTGCTCTCTTTAAAATTATATTTTGAACTCTTTAAATATTTTTTGTCTTCTATTTTTTATGTTATTATTTTTGTCCCCAAGACGAAAGTTCTAGATTCGCCCTGTTTGCAACAGTTGCAGACTACTAAGTTTCAAATTAAAGCATGGCTATAAATTAAATTCATTCAAATTAAGGATATAACAGAAACAAGTGACATGCAAAGAAATATGGGGGAAATTGCAAAATGAACAGGGCTACACTTGTCGTTTTTTCATGCTTTTTTTTTAGGACAAACTTTATAGACAAATTGGGTTGTGCTAAAATAGCTTTTATGGACAAGTAGTGCTTTCAATCATCCAAAACGACAAAGACAATATACCAAACGCCACTCGAAACGACAATTGTGGAGAATAAAGTTTAGAAGCACTATCATTCCTTTCAACTTTTTCAATTAGGTCTAATAATAATAATAATAATTTATTTTTAATCTCGTTATCTTTTATGAATTTGCTTTTAGTAAAAGTGGTGTTTAGGACTAATTTAATGGAACCAAGTGAACTAAATTAGTCTCCAAAGAAGACCTAGTAAACTATGATTATCTCAACTAATCTAAACTAATACTTTACTAAGAGAGAGTGTTCTTTGAGAGTCAATATACCAATTTTAATTCTTGATCACATCAAATAAAATATAATCATGAAACAATATAAGATTTATGAGTAAGTTATGTGAAATTTGTGAATATAATAGTTTTCTCCGACTCCCCGCTGAATTTTGTGGTGTATATATTTTCCAAATTTAGGTTTTAAGTTGGCAGAGATGTGTATGCTTCGATGCGCGGTAAGATCATAAGAGATAAAATAAGGAACGAAGATATTCGAGCTGAAGTATGTATAGCTTGTATAGAAAAGAAGATGCAAGAAAATCGCTTACCTTGGTTTGAGCACGTACAACTTAGACCTAACAATGCATGTGTTCCTTTTTACTGTTCAAAGAACAAGTGTTTTTGTTAAGTGTATACGAACTTTCTCTGAGAAATGATTGATTGGAGTCCATGAATTTATGCCATTTCATGAGAGAGGGAATGACCGAAGAAGACATGACTTGAAGTTATAGGCAAATACTTGGAGTTCAAGGTGATTAAAGAGGATATTCTGACCGATAGAAGCGTTTGGAGATACTGATGTATGTGTCCGATCCGACTTGATTTTCTCTATTGTTCATGTAGCCTACTCCAATTTATTGATATTAAAGACTTAATTGTTAGAATTGTTGTATTATATTTACCCCATATTTTATGTCATTAACTTTTATCATCTAAATAAAAATGTTAGATTTTGCCATTGTATGTAAGATTATTTATTAATTATCAGGTTTCTAGAGTCTTCACCAATGATGTCTTACAAAATTATCCCCATCAAACAACGCATTAACGACAACCACAAACAAATATTAAAACAAAATAATAAGAGTCCAATTTTTTTTAATAAAACTGAATGAAAATGAAAAAAACATATTAAAAACATATTTTAAATGCACACAACTTCTCCGGTATACTATATGCCAAAAGACATTCATATATCATTATTATATCGGAGCCACATTTGCAAGGACTAATTTTATTATTAGTTGTATAAAAAAATTTATAAACTAACAATATTAAAAATGCACTTTGATTTTTAGAAGTTTCAAGATAAATATATCTTTGGGAACACATATTATCATACCACAAATGATCACTACCTTTATTTAATGTGCAATAGGGATATATATGCATAAAATGCACAAATTATTGGTTCATCTTTTGCAAATACTTTTGCTCTCTTTTTCTTTCTTTTTACCCTAGCTAAGCATAATTAATTACCTATACAATGGTTTATGGAATAATTAATGATATCTAATTTGATAAGATTTGCAGTTTGCTGATATAACGCGTGTTCACATAAAGCAATGATGCCTACAACAACAACTACTATATCTTTAATACAAATGTATTGAGATATGCTACATGAACCATATGAGGAATTAAGTTGGGCCCGCGCACATGCGTTGCTCTTCTTCAAATACTTTTTTCTGTCATAATATTCTCGTTGACCCATTCTGACTCAAAATCTTTGTAATTATCCATATTTTTAAAAAATATATATATTTATGCTGTGACACGTAAAGTCTAACTAATTAGTTCATGAGCAGTCAGTACTAGTGTGGTTGCGTACTTTCAACTCGAAAAGCTTAAATATATCAATTTTATTGTGTAAACTATATGTGTATTTTATTATTCGACGCTAACTATCCAACAGTGAAATATATTTTAGGTTATATTTGGTGATTTGAAAATTTGAATTTGAAACGACTTCAATAATTAAGAATTTGAAGTAACTTGTTATTGTAAAAAAATGCCATAAAATTGAACTGATAGTTTAAAATCCATGAATTTTAAAATTGACCAAATTTGAATGGATTTGTATTAAGTATTTGAAATCCAAATCCATCAAATCTTTTCATCCAATAGAACCGCAATTAATGTAAGTGAAATTCCGACTAGAGTCGGAAAAGTTCTTCTAGCACCTATCTCTCTCCATTTATAAAATTAAATCCGAGATTCTTATTTCTTAACCAATATTTATAGTCGAAATTCTATAAAAATTGAATAGAAACAAAAAAAAAATGGTGTTCAAAGACCAACTTTGAACCCAAAGGTCATTCAAAAGTTGGACAAATGGGTAAAGAGTTGAAACCCAATTTGCCCGACTCTGAGTTGGACTCGAAGTCAAATGCTAGAAGCCCACTTAGAGAATAAAGCTGCATGAACACAAAAGTCCACCTCTTGCCTTGATTGATTCCAAGAA
Organism: Haberlea rhodopensis; assembly: GCA_907163345.1. Classification (NCBI taxonomy): domain Eukaryota; kingdom Viridiplantae; phylum Streptophyta; class Magnoliopsida; order Lamiales; family Gesneriaceae; genus Haberlea; species Haberlea rhodopensis. The sequence goes on along the minus strand of CAJQUN010000007.1, from coordinate 1,927,734 downwards.
ATAGGGCATTCTTGAGGTACTCTGCTATACCAGGTGGAACTTAGATACACAAAAGTTCGAACATGTTCGAGTTTGACTCGAATTCAATAATTTCGAATACGAGTCAAATATTTTTCGAGCCAGCTCGAAAAGTTCACAAATTAGCTCGATTCATTTACACCCGAGGCTAGAGCCAAGACTTTGATGCAAATGGAGATATTCTAGAACAAATATTGAGGAATTACAAGAAATAGTGAAAGATGCATGGTGAGAATGGTAATTTAATGATGGAGGTACAAGGAAAGAATTAGACAAATGAAACATTCTGAATCCCATGAATATTTATCACCAATGCAATTTCGCCTCCCAAAAATTATCGCCCCATAAATTATATTTTGATCTCTTCTATTTTTTGCCCTATATTTTTATATTATTATATTTGATCTCTAAACTAAGTTATATATGAATACATGTCATTATCATGGAAGAGTGAAAGACAATGCAGTTCTATTTTCGCATGATTTTTAATTGAAAAGCACGTTTACAATGTATATACAAACATATTTAATAATTAAAAAGTGTTGTTTTTCACTGGAATACAAGATTGGAAATTTATTCAATATATTGTATCGGATCGAAATCGACAAACTATAAGATATAGTAGAGATATATTTTTCTTGTTTTATTTGGTTTATAATTTTTAGGAATTTTGTTGTTTTTTAGATTAAACATTTATTCATATTATATTTAAGATTTAAGATTTTTTTTTTCAAATTGAAATTAGTATAAATTTGTGCACAAAAATTATAAAACAATACGGATATTTGAAAAATGGTTAGACGATTCGAAATATAAAACAATTTTTTATTTTAATGAAAGCAAAATACAGTTCTAATTCAAAGAAAATGGACTGAAATTAAAACATTTTTGAATATGATTGTTTACGTGCTCACACATTTTTCATATGTTAATGCAGCATATATGACATGCTCATGTCAATCTTTGGATTGACTCGATTTTGAGTCCCAACAATGATAAAAGTCTCTATAAAAATCCTTCTTCCCAATATAAAAGAAAAAAAAAACTAGGAACTAATTGTTCCAGATAGAAAGTATATGTACTATATATATAATAAATATATTATACCATTTTAACTTTAAAAAACTTTCAAAATTTATAATTCGATTAATTTTAAGACATGAAATTAATTTAACTAAACAAATTATTTTTTAAAGTAACGTAAGGGGAGGAGTTGGTTTCGAATTCCGAGAAAATTAAGGATGATTTATCATTGGGCCACCGCCCGATAGTAAACTAAACATTGAAAGATGACAACTGTTACTTCAGTCGTGCATGTGCAACAAGAAAGGGCAAGGTCGGCCACCTGTTATAATGTACGTAATGTCTTTAATTAAGAACATAAGAAAAAAAAAGGCATCATATTCCCTCTTTACGCAATCCATAAAAATTTATGTAACTATAATTTTAAATAGGTATACTACTGTCGTGTATTAATTCGGTTCATTCTAGCTAGGTGTCAATGATTTATGGATTTGGATTTTGGACCTTCGGAGGTCCGATTCAAATAAATTATCGAGAAATGGTATTGTTTGAGTAATTATTATTATTATCAGAGTAATTTTTTTGTTAAATTCATGAAAATTATTTTTGTTCCGATAAATTTTTTTATATTTTAGGCCCCGAAATATTCCATGAGTCTAGGAATCATTTATCATGAATAATAAATTAAGCTGTTGGATTTCCTTCCGTGCATAAACTATTTAAGATTATCATAGCCGGTTGCACAACTAAAACTCAAAATATAGGAGAGAAGTAATATTTATTTTTGAATATATAATACATAAAATTTATGAACGAAAATAAAATAAATGCGAGGCATGATAAAAACACCTCCCCTACCCCGTATTGTGAAAGAAAAAAAAGAATAAATGGAAGGTTTCATGCCCCACTCCAAGACCCGCGCAAGTGTATATGTCATCGTTATAGGAGTCTTTTGCAATCTCTCATAAACTATTTTAAACACATCTAATTTTTACCAATGTGGGAAAAGGTTATCATAATCACCACTCTTTCATAACGCGACGTCCTCGTCGCAGCTACTCCATTGATCCACCAGCACTGTGAATATAGAGGTGGCTCCCGTACATATAACACTTTGTCCAACAGGTTCAAGATGTGGCTCTCACGCACATGACACTTCGTCTCGCAAGTTCGAGAGCTGGACCCAGTCATGTACCATTTTGCGGCTTAGGCTCAAGAGATGGCTCCGACACATGTAGCACTTTGTCTCGCATATCACTTATCTCCAAAGTTTTCTTGCTGATGACCGGCTCTGATACCATTATATCACGTTCTGGGCCCAGGCCCACACAAACGTGGCTGCACAATGAACTCCTGTAGCAAATATTTCATATACGCCATCGCTATAGGAAAATGATTAATTCAAGTTGCTATAGGAGTTCATTCTAACCTCTTATAAACAATTTTAAACTTCTAATTTTTACCATGGGTAAAAGATTATCACAAAACAACTGTCCCAATACACTCTCTTTGATTTAATTTGCCACCGATCAATCAGAGTCAACACTGATCAGCAGGTGATAGGTAATACAGGGTGGTTACTTTCATTTTTCTATGTTGTATTGGGTGAATCACCTAGTGTAACATTGGAGTCACATAGTATCAGGGGCGAACACATGTTAAGGAGATATCCCTCAAAAAAAGGTCCACTTTATAATAAGCATTGCATTTTAACATATTAGTTATGGATTTTTTTACATGATTATTTTTCAATCAAAATTCTCAAGTCTGCAGCTGATGGCTACAAGAACAAAGATGAAATATTCATTAAATAATATATCTTAGTCTAAAAGGTTAATAATTTATATCAGAAGAATATAAAGTTTAGATATGTTTGGATCGAAGAGAATATCTATATTCCTTCTTTCAATTAAATAAAAATATATATATTCTAAATTCATATAAAATGTTTTAGAAATATAATTTTTAAATATCGGCTGAATAAACTCCTATTTTATTCTTAACAAATTCAGAAACAAATACAACCATGCATAAGATTTACTTTATTAGCTTGTTCTTGGGAGTTTTGGTAATCAAACCACCTTGATTTTCCAAATAGGCAGCTTACACACATATGATTTGAAAATAGACAGTTTACCAATTGTGGTTTTCAAAATATGCAGTTTACCCATATGGTTTGAAAATATACAGTTTATCATCATTATGTTATATTTTGCAAACCATATAGAGTAAAATATCTATTTATAAACAGAATGGGGTAAAATATATATTAAATATACAAAGGGTCTTCTTTCTTTTTCCGAGCTTTACATGGATCAACCTACATTCACTTTCATATTCCCTTTCTTTAACGAACTAATCTTTTCCCAATTGCTATTGTGGTTTCTATTTTGGTTGTGTAATCGCTTTCGTACTGGATCCTCTTCATGCCATCTATTTTCTTGCTATTTTTAATCAGTTTGGTTATTTATTTAAGTTGGTCTCCGGAAATTCATTATTTACTCGACATAAAATCAATAAATATAATTTAATGGGTTTCATTTATTGCAGTAGAAACTTTAATTTAAAGTAGATCATAGCTAAAAATAATAGAGTTGTGCCTTCTCCATCATGGGTGAGAAGAGAATTTATGTGGTGGTAATAATGTTTTAGATAGTATTTTTTCTTTTTTACTCATGTTGGTTTTTCTCCTGATTTGATCATATTAAAATCTTGTGTTATTATTTCTCGTTTTTTGTTTTTTTTTCCCTAAAAAAGTTAGCCCTTGTTGGTGAATCTGGATGGTCAAATTCCAATCAGAAAGACGATTCATTTGATGCTACATTAAGTGGTTTATTGGTTGATACTCCCATGTACACTACATTTAAGGGGATAGCAACCATTGTATGAAAATATTCACATCTATATTGAATGAGAATATTCACATTTAATGGTTCTATGTACCCTTAAGGGCAACCCTTTAGGGTAACATCATACCAACCAGTTGAGGGTAATAGTACGAATATGTCCTTTCCAACACGTGTCATCATCTTATACACACATAGACACACAAAATATATATATATATGATGACGATATGTGTTCGTCATCCTATCCTTTAATGATAAGAGAATCATCAAAGAAACACTAAATGGATACCTCCAGGCTAGCCGGATTGGTTTTCACCCGTATCCCATTTGGACGGACTCGACTTCGAGCCCCTCCTCAAAATTAAAAAAATATAATATAAAAAACACCCTAAACGACATGTGGGATCCATATACATACACCACAAATGTTCTTTATTTTTCCCAATAGTAAAAAAAGGAATCAAAATATTCCTTTTTCATTTTAATGTGAAAACTAAAAAGCATCAGTATTCAAGTGATCAAATTTTTTCCCTTTTCGTGTATTTTGTCTTCCTATTTAACATGTCTCGGTTACACCACTTGAAAATAGTTCTCTTGATAAATGTTTTAATAGGTTTCCTTATAACATGGGTTAAATTGTACTTTTCCACTTTTTTTACTACTAGTTAGCGAGTTTTATTGATTATTATTTGTTCTACAAATGATTGAGCGGAAACTGTTGTAGCCACGATTATAATTTAGATAATTTTAAAAAAAACAATTAATGAAAAAACATGTTTTTTTTAAAAAAAAACTGTACAAATTAATTTAAAAATTGAGGGATTCGGCTGCCGCCACCCCGCACCGCACCCCACCCCTCCACCCCTGATTGTAATGGGTCGGTCTTAGTAAGTAGGATTGCATTCTGTTTAATGACTGAAAATAAATTAAAAACTCATTAGTAATTATTGAAAAATAGAATTTTTCCCTCGGGATTTTGCTTTTTTTTTTAGCATCAATCAAGGAGTTATTTATCTTATCAAACATGTTGTGGTTGCGTCTAAGTTTATATAAGTTTGTTAAACATCTATTCATTATGGGTATGATCCGCCCTTAGGGGTAGATCAATCATTGGATGAGAATATATCTATCTATGTTGTATGAAAATTCTCATCCAATCAAGTGAAGCTATCCCATAAGACACTACCCGCTACTCAACCATAAATTGCCTCCACAGGTTTGCCGTACCCTTGTTGCGTGTGTTATGTGAGAAGTTTTTAAAGCTTGTGTTGATATATGTATACATAGAGCTATCTGGGATTCATTTTACATATAAACATACAGAGTTAGAAATTGACAAACAAAGGCCTGACAAACTAATGTTTCATTGTTGAACTGATTATGGGCATGTCAAAATAAAAAATTAGATTCCAAATTACAGTGCATATATATAAATATAGATATCATCTGTGACTTGAGCCCCTAATTTCAAGTTTGAAAAATTAAATAGTTGATTAACGAATTAATAATAAATCCAATATGTGGATTATGGTTGTGTCGTTTCTACCCCATAAACCGTTTCATTGGAGTACAAGAATATCCTTAATAATAGCCCCAGGGGCATAGCCGAGTTGGTAAGGTCTGTGGTGACATAGGGATAACTCCCTCGACGTCAGGTTCGATTCCCGTGTGGAGCGCATTCCCTGCTGAAATATTGTGGGGGTGAGCTATGAGGTCGTGGCCTATAGATCCTCTCCCATAGATGTCTGTCAGCTCGAGCACATCTCTCGGTGTACTTGGTGACGGCGTTGAGTGGTCGGTTCCATCATCCAAAAACTAGTCAGACGAAAGCCTGTAAATCAAAAAAAAATATCCTTAATAATAACATCAAACCACTGTTGATTATTGACTACCTTACATAGTACTGATAAGAAAGGTTTATAAAAAGTAGACTAGACAATGGCTCTTTGAGGAAATTTAGTTTTAGGACATTAGATTGTGACACGACAGGACATGCTTTGTCTTCATTGTAGTGGTTGCTTTCTTAGCTAAAGGGTAAAATAAGATACAAAGGACAAATGGTGAGTGATTGTGTTTCCTCAGGCGTCTTTCACATTTTTGTTCACTTTTTTTACTTGAAACATAGGTGCACACTTGTTGGAATCTAAAAGAGTTGCATAACCTTTTTTTTTATTTTTTATCTTAGGACATCAACTCGCTGTCCACACGGCCACGCGTTTATGGGATTCCTTAGTGATGACTGATGATGATAACTTTTCCCATTTCTATCCTGTTTTACCACTTTTTTTTTTTATTATGTTGTGGTGTCTTTTTTTCTCCATTCTTTTTAGTTTTTTTTGTGTGGTATTTAATATAAGGGTTTTTGGAACAAAATCTCATTTGATTTTGAAAATAGACAATTTATTCATTTGTGATTTGATAATAGGTAGTTTACTCCATCGTACTTTGAAAATAAATGCAAAACACACACTATATATATGATTTGCGTTACACACTTCATATCTTGAGTACCACTGAGTAAATTGTACATAAATAATAACTATGAGGTAACCTATTTATTGTGAATAATATAAGGACGTAATCTACCTTTTTTAATAACATATGGTGTAATTTGTAAATATAACTATAGAAAAAAAATTGACATTATTGTATTGTATCCTTTGGCAATTTACCTAATGTGATTTCGATCAGATGTAACTTACCTTCATATGGTTTGAAAATAAGCAGCATGCCTCCTTGTGATTTGTGAGTAGGTGAAAAACACTTCCTTTCTAAACGAATATATTTTCGTCATTCCAAGCCAAAATATTCTAAAAAATGTGAAGGAAGTTGTGAGCTATGTTTTACAAATTAAATAGAATAAAGTGCATTTTAATGATACACCATGGCGGTGAATTGCAGCTAGCTTTTCATCTAACTTTAAACTCAGACGTTATAAAAGTATTAAAAATGATTGTGAAAGCCTGTTTGGTAAGAAATTTTTGAAAGTTAGGCGTAATATTTTGTTAGTTGAAGCTCGCTTTTCGACACTTTTGTTGGCTAACTTTTTAATGCTTGTGAAAGTTGGCATTATCTTGGTGTTTTTATTGCATAAATTGATATCTCAAGTACTATCTTACTTTGCTTTTGTTGCTACCAATTGATTATATTAAGACCCACATGGAATAATATCAAAACTAATATATTGTTCCTTTAAATTTTATGAAATGCTTGTAAAGCATTTAGTTATTTGACCATGGACATGCAAATTTATATAGATTTTTTGATGTTGCTCTTTATGCCAGCATCAAATTAACAAATTTATATACTAACTTAAAATTCATAGCAAACCTTAAATTAGTCCAAATTGTATTTGTGTTAGAGGATATGATTTGAATAATGGATTTAAAGTACATATTCTATTTATTGCATGATTATAGATTTGAAATTCATTCTTATTATGTGAAATATATTCAAGTCCTTGAATTTAGAAATTAATCTAATAATTTGATTAAATTTAGTGGTTGCACGTATCAGAGTCTTGATCTTGTAATACTCGATACCCAAAAGATATCGATGAGTAGCAAATTTCGATATCTAGATTCTGTTATCCAAAAAGGATTGAGAGATTGATAGCGATGTTAACCATATAATACAGGCGGGCTTGTTGAAATGGAGAAACGTCACTGGAGTTTTATATGATTGTAATATCCCTCTGAGGTTGATGAGAAGTGTTATAGAACTGCCATCAGACCTGCAATGTTGTATGTGACTGAATGATGGACACCCAAGAGAAATCACATCCAAAAGATTAGTGTGATGTGTATGCTCCGTGGGATGTGTGGTAAGACCAGAAGAGATAAATAAAGAATTAATTCGAGCTGAAATACATATGGCTTGTCTAGAAGATAAAATGCAATAAAGTCGCTTATGATGGTTTGTTCACCTACGTAAATGCACCAGCTCGTCGAGTATAAGTACATGAATTTCAGCCATTTCATGAGAGCAAATGGACCAAATGGACGACCAATGAAGATATGTTTTGAAGTTATATACAAAGATATGCAATCCAAAGGAAGCAACGAGATATTCTGATCGAAAGAAGCTCTTGGAGAAAATCGATACAAATCCGTGACCCGACTTGATTCCTTCTATGATCTATTTAACCTGCTATAGTCCATTGAGATTAAATACTTAGTTATTATTATCGTAAATTGATTAAATTTGTTTTAGCATTTAAAAACATTATACTTTTAGATCCATTCATTTGAACTTAGAGAACTTATCAAAGAATAAATAGTTAGCAGAGGATAACTTTAAAAATTAGCATAAGATAAATTATTTATTTCATAATTTGAGAGCATACTTCAATTACATAAGTTCTTGATCGTTTGTTATACACAACATAAAAGCCCAATTACAAGAACCTTAATACCATAACGTAACATAAAAAACAAAAGGTCTTTGGAGATGATCAATACTCAAATCCAGATTCCATAATTATCGGTAGGCTCATATTAATCCCAAAGTAATCCCAAGCCGATTCAGCCATCACACACGGCTCCTCCTCAGCCGCAGCGCAGAAGTCTCCGCAGCCGCTCACGAAGCTGGCAATCTCGTTCAGCGACTGGAGCCGGTGGCTCAGCTCGGTGGCTTGAGCTCTGATGACAGCATTCTCGGCTTCGACATTTAGGTAATGTTGCGTAATAACATTTAAGCGGGTGAGAATCTGACGATTCTCTTTCCTGAGCTGAGCTATTTGAGCCATCAAGTCGTCGAGCCGCTTCTGCTTCCTGAGCCGGCTCCTACGAGCCGACTCGCGGTTTGATATCATACGCTTTCTTCTCCGTTGATCCAATAGTAGCAGCTGCAGATTTTCTTCAGAGCCTGAATTCTGAAACCCGGATGAAATTGAAGAGATCCCACTTGACGAATTCATTGAACAATGAAAATATGACGGCAAATTTTTCGAAAATGATAGATTTCACCAGGACCCAGATGGATAGTTCGTAATTATTTAGCTATATTTGTTCTTGATTTGACAATTTATACGGCTATTAATATTATAAATACTACTTAGTTCAGAAAATTAAAATCATGAGATGCAATAAAACCAGTAGAGGAAGACGACAGAAAAGGATTGAACTAAATGGGCCCTGCGCCTGTATGATGAATTTATCATAAAACCCTCAGAGAGGAAGAGTTCAGTCAGAATTGCAGACATGAATATGAAAAATTAGGGCAAATCATTCGAGCATGAAGGTTGAATATGAAATTAAATCCTCAAACCCAGCATTAAATTGAAGCCGAAATTCAAAGGTTACTGAAGTTATGAGGTGAAATCAAGAATTCTTGAGCTAAAATGAATAGATTTCGGCAGAGTTTGGAATCGAGAATGAAGTCGAAATAAAATGAAAATGACGCAGGGAATTAGGGTACTGTGCGTAGAAGAAGGTAAAAGGAGGGGTTTTGGGATGTAGTTTTGGTGTGATTTTATAGAGGAAAAAATCAGGTACTGACATGACATTGGGAGAAAGAATTATTATTATTATTAAATTAAAAGCAACACATAGTTGAGCAGTTCGGAATTTAACTTTATTAGGGCAAGGTGTACGATTTATTTTCCAAATATACCGATTAAATCTCAATTATTTGAAAATAGATAATTTATCTCCTGTTATTTTTAAAATAGATAGTTTGTCCCGTGATTTGAAAATAAGAAGTTACCCATATGGTATATGAAATATGCAATTTACCCCTGTAATATATGAACAATATCACCTTTATGTATGTTATATTTTGCAAACTACACGAGATAAAATATTTATTTTGAAAATCATAAGGGATAAACTGTTTATTACAACCCATGAGGCATAAAGTGATTATTATTAATACCATATGGGGTGAAATGCCTTACAAACCAGTGATGGGTAAAATAAATATTAGCGATACTACATAAAGTAAATTGCCATTAACTCTAATATTTTTGGAAAATAAATATTGATTCTAAAGTATTTATACTGTAATTAATAATGATCATCTCAAACTTATAATAATAATGTAGATGGAAGTTATTAAAATTTAGTCGAATGGCAAATTTAATATGAAAGTCGTGGACGGTGAATAGAAAAACAAATAAAATTCTCAGATAATTATTATATCTGTTTTTTCATTCAACTAAAATTAATTTTGAAAAATTCACATAAATATATTAAAACTAGTTTATATAGTATCTTTTTCCTTTACAATATAGCGAAGAAAGTAAAGATAATAAATATATTACGACATATTGTAATTCAAGAAATCCTTTTAAAAGCTGAACGCTATTATGTTGATGCCGCAATCCAATACATTTATATAGTCATATAGTATGTAGAAAAATATTTAAGTCGTTCTCTTTAAAAAAAATAAATAAATCCAATACATTTGTATATAAAATAACGACATATATTATACTTTTAAGCCCAGAAGAATGCTAACCATAAATATACTTATGTAATGACATTCTAAATCATAAAATATCCCACACTTGCAAACAAAAGAAGAGAAAGGGAATCTAGCACAATTTCCAGACAAATTATTACAGCAATAATACTAATTTGAATCAACAGAATCTCTCTTTCGGCCAAAGAAAAGGATGTTTTTTTTTTAACAATAAGAATTTAAACATATATAATCTCACATGTTGCAATCCAAATCTAACGAATTTTACCCGTAAGATAGTATCAAATAAACTTGTATTTACTGAAAATACTTTACTTGTCATGATACATTAAGAAGGCTATTAGAATCAAGAGGAATGTTTATAGAGAGCCGAAAAGAGCAATAATTGGACAATCTTCGAAAGGTATAAGCTTGCCAAAAAAGAAGTAAAAACAACAGTTTGGAATACCAGAGCTAAAGTCTACAAAGAAGTGTACGATAAATTGGACTCCAAGGAAGCTGAACAAGATATCTACATAATTGTTCGAGCAAGGGAGAGGAAGATAAGAGACTTATGTGCAATGAAATGTGTTAAGAATTCATGGGGTTCCAACTCATAACCAATTGATTATTTATAATGAGCAAATATAGCTTTTAAGTTCCCATTGTGGGATAACAACTCTCAACACGTCCCTCACATATGACATTATTTAAGTCAAACATATGGATTGATAACATGGGAGACGGTGAGCATGAGGGCGGGATACTCAATTACATGGAAAGTCTGCTCTAATATCATGTTTTTATGGGGTTCCTACTCATAACTAATTGATATGATATGAGTGTCCCAGAAACTTTTATAAGAAGCAAATATAACTTTCAAGTTCCCAATATGGGACAACAAAATGCATAAAGTATGAGGACCATAAGATCTTGTTTAGAGATGAAGACATCAAAGAAAGATGAAAGAAGTATTTTAATAGCTTGTTCAACGGTGATTTCAGTCAAGATTTATGTGATCTTGTCATTAAACAACATGATGTCAACCATGTGTTTACTCGTATAATTAGTGAATATGATGTTAAAGAACAAAATGAAAGCACGAAGAGTAGTTGATCCCGATGGAATCCCTAATGAAGCATGTAGATGCTTACAACTAGCGAGAGTAAATGGTTAATATATCTATTTAACAATATTTGGAGGAGTAACAAAATCACAAATGAATGGAGAAATAGTACTATTGTCCCTCTTTATAAGAACAATGGTGACATTCAAAGTTGCTTCAGCTATCGTGGCATACAACTTATATGTCATACAATGAAGCTCTGAGAGAGGGTAATTGATTGTCGCTTATGGGGGGATATTTAAATCTCAAAGAACCAATTCGGTTCATGCAAGGCTGTCACGCCCGGGCCCGCGCAAGCACGACTGCGCAATGGGTTCATATAGCAACTACTTTGTATCCGTCATCGCTCTACTAAAATGGTTAACCCAAATTTCTATAATAGTCCATTGTAAGCCTTTATAAACAACTTTAAAATTTCATCCACAATCAATATGGGACAAATGTATTACAATCACCCCTCCTTTAGAACGCGACGTCCTCGTCACGACCTAACTCATCGATCCACTAGCACCGAGAATCTAGAGGTGGCTCCTACAGGTTCAAGAGGTGGCTCCCGTCATGTAGCACTTTGCCCCACAGTTCAAGAGGTGGCTCACACGCACGTGATACTTTGCCCTGCATGTTCAAGAGGTGGCACCCGTCGTGTAGCACTTTGCCACTTAGACTCAAGATGTGGCTCCCACGCACGCAACACTTTACCCCGCATAGCACTTATCTCTCAGTGTTGCCTGCGGGTGACCAACTCTTATACCATTCTGTCACACCCCAGGCCCGTGCAAGCACGACTGCACAATGGGCTCCTATAGCAACTACTTCGTATTAGTCATCGCTCTACGAAAATGGTTAACACAAGTTGCTATAATAGTCCATTGTAAGCCTTTATAAACCACTTTAAATTTGCATACACAACCAATGTGGGACAAATGTATTACAAAGGTGGTTAACAAAAGACTATTCATTTACTTCGCCAACTTATAGAGCGCTATCGTGAGATGAGTAAAAATCTGCATGTGGTCTTTATCGATTTGGAGAAGGCTTATGATAAAGTGTCAAAAGAGATAGTGGTGGCCTTTGATCAAAATAATTTTCATCAAGTATGTCAATATAATCAAGGATGTGTAATGGCAAAGTAGCATCCAATTTTAAAACATGCAGCAGGGTGACATAATAAGGTGAGCTTATTGAAATGGAGAAACACCATCGCAGTACTATGCTACCGTAATATCCCGCTGCGATTGAAGGGGGAGTTTTATAAAACTGTCATTAGACCTGCAATGTTGTATGAGACGAAATTCTGGGCACCTAAGAAGAATCACGTCAAAAAGATGAGAGTGACAGATATGCATATACTCTTTTGGATGTGTGATAAGACCAGAAGAGATAAATAAGGAATGAAGACGTTCGAGGTAAAGTGTGTATGACTTGTATATAAGATAATATGTGAGAAAGTCGGTTACGCTAGTTTGGTCACGTGCGACATATGCTATGTAATGTACATGTTTGTCGAGTAGAGTACATGTATTTCGACCATTTCACGATGGCAATAAGACGATCGAAGAAGACATGGCTCGAAGTTATGTACAGTGATTTGGAGTCCAAATGAATCAACGGTGATATTCTGACTCAAAAAAGCACTTGAAGAAGAATGGTGCATGTGCACGACCCGACTTGATTTCTCTTGTGGTTCATGTAGCATAGCCAAATTCATTGTGATTAAAGATTTAGTTATTATTTGTTGGAATCGAAGAGGGGGGTGAATGAGATTCATTGGCTACTTTAGCGTTTTAAAATGAGTTTGCAAAACTAAAAGAGTTTGCGCTTGCGGAAGCCTTACGTCAATCGATAAATAAAAAGAATAAGTAAATAAATGCGTAATGAAAATTAAAGCAATAAAGACACAAAGATTTGTTATAGAAGTTCGGCGATGAATCGTCTACGTCTCCTCTTCCCGGTTAGATAACCTCCAACCGAGGTTCCACTAGAATAAATGATCTTGGCCTTGAGAGCTCCAAGTTAACCACAACCCAACTCTTCCCAAGTTTACAAAGCTCTTCCCGAGCACAATACTCTTCACGAGTACACAAAGCTCTTCCCGAGCTACCAACACTCTTCACGAGTCTTCTTGGCCTTAAGGGCTCCAAGGATAGCCACACACTTGCACCAACTATACTTGTTGATGACTTTACAATTTACCAACTTGCTTTGGTGTTGGAGGACCTTTACAATAAATCAAACCAAAAACACCTTCACGGTGCACTCACACGAAGACAACAAGACTATATCAAATGAAAACAATTACAAGCTCCAATACAACAACAATGTATGGAGTTTGCAATGCTATAATAAATTTGAATTAGCAAAGCTTGTAGAAGTTTGTAGACTTGTTTCTTGGCTTCAAAATGCTCCAAAGCATCAATATTTATAGTGTAGGAGGCCCCCTAGGCTCCTACTAGCCGTTGCTACACATAAGACTGAAATCACTCCTGCATCGCCTCAGCCATCGCCGCGCCCCAACGGTCAGCATATCACACGCATCGCCTCAGGCGATCAAAAGCATAAATCAAGGCCGTAGCCTCAGCATGTCCAAAATCTTCATCGCCTCAAACGAAGTCCACATCGCCTCAGGCATTCAACGCATCGCCTCGGGCGATCAGCCCATCGCCTCGGGCGTTCTTCCCCTGCGCGCGGTCCTGACCATCGCTTCAGTCGATGGCCGTGGCGAAGCCCCCATGGCTGCCATCGCCTGGGGCGATGGTCACCATCGCCTGGGGCGATCCACGCCAGATTGTCCACACTTGATTTTCTTCAATTCGAACCACTTTTAATCACTTAATCTGCACACTAAGTACACACATTAGTATAACAAACACAAGTTTTATTGATCATCAAAACTCAAAAATAAATCGGAGATAAATTAACGCATTAAACACAACCATGTGTTTAAGGCTCAACAATCTCCCCCTTTTTGATGATCACAAAACTTGATAAACTTGAATATGTAATATGCATTAAATGTGAGTAACCATGACTCCCCCTTAACAATTACATAGCACAGGCAAGTTAACCAAGTAAAGCATTAAACAAATAACTCTCCCCCTCAAGCCATGCATACACAAGCTCTCCCCCTTAAACTATGCATGAGTTAAGTACAAGTTAAGCTTCAAGTTTATCACAAAATTCTCCCCCTTTTTGTGATAATCAAAAAGTATGAAATTTAAATAAACGTAACTCAATTATATGCTATCACATAGTCATATTTTAACACTATACACATGTTCCTCATCAAGCATGTATTAAGCATAACAAGCCTAAGATAGAATCATAGAAATGAACCACAAACATGTGTTTAAGACAATCAACAATAAATTCTAAGTGTTGCAAAGTATGCATATGTTCATGCATTTATGCCCAATAAACATTAAAATTATCAAAGCATTATTAGATAACAAAACACATAATTGCACATATTCTCATAGCAAATTCAAATTTGAATACAAGGCACTTACTATAAAAGGATAAGCATACATCATGCAATAGAACAATTTTTATGTGCATATGCCAAGGGGTATTGCATTTTACTACAATGAATGTTGAGCTTCATTATTTATTGATCACAATTAATTTGTGCCAATTAAATTTTGAATTGCTCTTATAACATGTATAAAGTAAATTTTACCCTCGATGACAAGAGTTTGTTCTTGTCATTGGTGCTATGCCTCTTGCTTTCTCTATTGAGGTGAATAAGATAAACTCCTCCTTTGAGTTGCTTGGTCCTTCATCCTCCATCCCATTGTTGTTTCTACAAAATAAATTTATAATAGGAGGATCTTTGGTACCCATTTGATTTTTGGGTCCTTGATGTTTAGCTTCCTTTGGCACCTTTGGAATCCATTTCCACCTCTTGTTAGGATGATATTGGATTTTAGCAAACCTACACTTATTCTTAGTGTGGCCATTTTTACAACAATAGTTACAAGTAGGAGAATCATGATTTGCTTTGGCCAACAAGCTTAAAAAAGTTTTTGATTTGCTTGAAAAACCTAACCCGGCTTTGTCAAAGCTACATCGTTGTAAGCCAAGCAATTCACTCATCTTTTGACTACTTTCACTAAACTTGCAAAAAGATATCTTTAAAGATTTTAATTCATTTTTCAATGAATTATTTTCTTCATCTTTCTTAGCAATCTCAAGTTTGAGTAATTTGTTACTTATCTTGGTTTTGCCAAGTTCATCAATAAGTTCATGATAGGAATCTAATAATTCATTAAATGAAGGTACCTCATCGTCGCTTTCATCTCCTTCATCTCCAAGAGCCATTAAACAAAGATTTGTGGCTTCTTCTTCATCGGTGTCGCTATCACTCCATGAGGCTATAAACACATTCTTCTTCCCTTTGTCCTCGTTCTTCTTCCTATGACATTTATTGGCGTAATGACCTTTTTCTTGACAATTTTAACAAGTTACCTCATTTTTGGATTCATGTTTAGTATCACTTGAGGCCTTTGGCTTGTTATGTTTGTTGAAGAACTTCTTGAACTTCTTAGTGAATAAGATCATCTCTTCATCATCATCATCATCATCATCATCATCTTCATCCTCGGAGTGATCTTTTCTCCCAACCAATGCTATCCCATTTCTTTTGGATTTATCCTCCTCCTTTACTTCTCTCCTTGTTGCAACTTCAAGTTCATGAGCCACCAATGTGCCATGGAGCTCATCAAGATCATAGGAAGCATTTCTCCTTTGTTTGACTCGATAATGGCCGTCCTCTTTGCGTCTCATTCCTTAGGCAATGCTCTTAGAGCTCTCCTCCATATTTGCTTTGGATGGTACTTCTCTCCAAGTTGGGCAATCTCATTTATGATAAGGGTGAGCCTTCTAAACATAGAATCTACCTCTTCTCCGGACTTCATCTCAAATGTCTCATATTTGAGTTGCAATAAATCAATCTTGGTCTCCTTCACTTGATTGGTTCCTTCATGACAAATTTGCAATTTGTCCCATATCTCCTTTGCCGTTGAGCACATCGAGATCCGGTTGTACTCCTTCATATCTAAAGCACAATGCGAAATATTAATAGCTTTAGCATTTTGAGATATTAAAATCATGTTCGCTCTAGTGAAATCGACAATATCTTTGGGAACACTTATTCCCCCAACTTCCTTTAGAGGACTGTGTGGACCTTTCACAATAATTTTTCATAGATCATAATCTACGGATTGGATGTATAGAGAAATTATATTCTTCCAATAACAGTAGTTATCACCCGTGAAAAGCGGAGGGCGATTTGTCGATTGACCTTGAGCAAACTCATTTGCTAGATTAGCCATAAAAAGATTTTGATTTAAAAACAAAAATCAAATGGCTCTGATACCACTTGTTGGAATCGAAGAGGGGGGTGAATGAGATTCCTTGGCTACTTTAGCGTTTTAAAATGAGTTTGCAAAACTAAAAGAGTTTGCGCTTGCGGAAGCCTTACGTCAATCGATAAATAAAAAGAATAAGTAAATAAATGCGTAATGAAAATTAAAGCAATAAAAGACACAAAGATTTGTTATAGAAGTTCGGCGATGAATCGCCTACGTCTCCTCTTCCCGGTTAGATAACCTCCAACCGAGGTTCCACTAGAATAAATGATCTTGGCCTTGAGGGCTCCAAGTTAACCACAACCCAACTCTTCCCAAGTTTACAAAGCTCTTCCCGAGCACAATACTCTTCACGAGTACACAAAGCTCTTCCCGAGCTACCAACACTCTTCACGAGTCTTCTTGGCCTTAAGGGCTCCAATGATAGCCACACACTTGCACCAACTATACTTGTTGATGACTTTACAATTTACCAACTTGCTTTGGTGTTGGAGGACCTTTACAATAAATCAAACCAAAAACACTTTCACGGTGCACTCACACGAAGACAACAAGACTCTATCAAATGAAAACAATTACAAGCTCCAAATACAACAACAATGTATGGAGTTTGTAATGCTATAATAAATTTGAATTAGCAAAGTTTGTAGAAGTTTGTAGACTTATTTCTTGGCTTCAAAATGCTCCAAAGCATCAATATTTATAGTGTAGGAGGCCCCCTAGGCTCCTATTAGCCGTTGCTACACATAAGGCTGAAATCACTCCTGCATCGCCTCAGCCATCGCCTCAGGCGATCTCCATCGCCGCATCCCAACGGTCAGCATATCACACGCATCGCCTCAGGCGATCGGTGGATCGCCTCAGGCGATCAAAAGCATAAATCAAGGCCGTAGCCTCAGCATGTCCAAAATCTTCATCGCCTCAAACGAAGTCCACATCGCCTCAGGCGTTCAACGCATCGCCTCGGGCGATCTGCCCATCGCCTCGGGCGTTCTTCCCCTGCGCGCGGTCCTGACCATCGCTTCAGTCGATGGCCGTGGCGAAGCCCCCATGGCTGCCATCGCCCACCATCGCCTGGGGCGATCCACGCCAGATTGTGCACACTTGATTTTCTTCAATTCGAACCACTTTTAATCGCTTAATATGCACACTAAGTACACACATTAGTATAACAAACACAAGTTTTGTTGATTATCAAAACTCAAAAATAAATCGGAGATAAATTAACGCATTAAACACAACTATGTGTTTAAGGCTCAACATTATTGTTGTTGTATTTACGTTGTCATAATAATCATTTAAAAAAAGTGGGTGAACAATTGAATGGTGTGCTTTCCAAATTAATTGTTCAGTCAATAAATTAAATCGCTTTGTACATGTAATGCTGTTAAATTTGAGTTTGTACAATTTCCAAAAATAGTATAGTATTTTGATATTTTGATATATATATATATATATATATATATATATATATTATACTAAATTTACATTTTATTTGTATTGTAATGATTTCAATAATTATGAATTTGAAATATCTTGGTATTGTTAAAAATGATTTAAAATTTGCGAAACAATTTGAAAGTATTCTTATTAAATATTTGAAATTCAAATCAATCAAATCCTTCCATCCAAATAGAGCCTTGCAATATCTCAATCTAGTTACATTTGCCGAACATCAATGCAAATATAAATTTAATAGTATTTTTACAAAATAAATTCTCACATGATTTAACCTACAAAAACTATCATCTAAAATAACAACTTCATTCAAATCTTTTTTATCTCACAAAATTAGTTCTCCACAATATTTTCTTAACATATTAATTAGTTCTCCACAATATTTTCTTCACATATTAAAACAACCAAACAAACATCCCCGCAAATTGCTTAGGTACAAACAAGAATTAGAATTGAGGTAGCCAAAGAAGATACTTGGCCTGTCAATGGAGGCAAACAAATACTGTAAAACAAGTATCACTTAGAAACTACAGCAAACAGCACACTCATAGTTTACAAATGCTTCAAATTTAGTAAAAACAGTGCACACAAATGTTTTGGTTATGTTTTGAATCTACAATGCCATCTATCAGAAAACCAAAACGCTACCATGTTACAATTTCGTTAGTTTTCTGCACTTAGAAAGCAAAGAACTTCTTCTTCTTCTTCTTTTTGTCGATGT
Source organism: Haberlea rhodopensis (assembly GCA_907163345.1). NCBI lineage: Eukaryota > Viridiplantae > Streptophyta > Magnoliopsida > Lamiales > Gesneriaceae > Haberlea > Haberlea rhodopensis. Next base: position 1,908,771 of record CAJQUN010000007.1, on the reverse strand, counting down.
ACGCTATGATCTCTTCTTGTCGAGAGAGAGCATCCTCGAGAGCCTGCAAAATTTGGATGGTAAAACGTAAACAAACTCGTCCCAAATAATGCGATCTTGCAATGGGTTGAAGTAAACAATATCACTCATGTAAATGCTCTTTACTAGAGGTACAACACAAAACTTAAAAGCTTATGAGCTCGAGTTGTGGTTAGATCCTTGGTTTAATAGAGCTCGGTAATAAATCTGAACTAATAGAACCCCAATTTGAAACCAAAGAAGAATCCAAATAAGTTCAATTAGAGATATTAAGAGAGCTAGTGAATACCTTCTTGGCAGCAGAAAGCTCTTGCTCCAACACATCCACACGGTTCAATGCATTGTTCAACATCTCCTCCTTTTCGGGTGGCATAGTTGCAGGATTCTTGCTGAGAACAATCACCTTATCCTCGAGTTCGTTCATGCGTTTCATCATGGTGAAGTAATCGGCGCTGGAAATGGCAGCTCCGGGCAATTCATAGGCATTTGCATGACCTTTAACCATCACATCAACACCATACATGGAACTCGAATAGAGGGTTGCATCTGTGAGCTTCTTAGGCATAGTACGTGTCATACGAACCATAGTAACAACTCCCATAACCAAAGTCATCACTCCAGTGAAGATATGGTTGCTGAGTTTTTCGGATGGCTTGCAATCATCATGCACCGGGAAATAACCTGTGGCTAAAAATCAGATTATTATATAGATTTTGCGAAGCAGTGAGTTTGTTTTTTAAGTATTATAAATTGTGAATGTGACAGTATGACGAGTATGTACCTTTGGGGACAGCAAAGTTGTCATTTGTTGCTCCTTTGACCCAAGTTGTAGTAACAGTTTTGTCCACCATAGGAACGTATTCACTCGCAAATGCACTTGGGTATGCTCTGAATACCTGAGGAGATAATTTTCTCAGTTACCGAAGTCTTAGATATGCATTTTTTGTGTGTAAATGCAAGAAACTACATGAGTTTGAGCAGTGTTTGTGTCAACATTAGTTCTTTGAAGCAACATCCAGTAATGTAATTACACAGAAATTTTTCATGGCAAGCCAACAAAGTCTTGCCCCTTGTTTCCAAAAGCTAGATTCTCAACTGGACTAACGTGGGATTCATGTGATCTCATGGTGATCAAAGACCATCATGTTTATCATCATATGTGGCGTGAATCTGAGTATAACATACTCAAAATGTTGTCCTAACTTACTTCTTCATGAACAGGAGAGAGTTGCACATTTGCAGCAAAGTCCTTAGCACCTCTTGGAGAATCCACCGTCGAGTTAAAAGAGTTGTTTTTCTTCACGCTCTATGATTCATAATGAGCTCTCAGTTTGATACATACGGGCCATTAAAATCAAGCATAGCGCATAAGTAGGAAACTCTCTAGTACCTTGGAAGTAGCATTTTCATCCTCCGAGATAGTTTTCTCTTCCACAGCTGGAATGACGATTTTGTTTGGGCATTTGTGTTCACCATTTCGGACCATCTTGCAATCGAAATAATCACAGGTTTCAATAATTTCTTAACATGAAACAAATACTAGAAATGGAATTTGGGATTACAAAGCTTGATGCTATATAAATAGATGTAAAATACCTTCATGATATCGGGGTCGTTCCAGGGACCTTTATCAGATAGCATACATCCACCCTTGTCAGCACAAGTGCATGTACCACCCAAGAATTCAGGTAACTCACTGATGCAAGATCAAACGAAAAGATATTGCATGATAAATATATGTTTGGATTTCATATGTTTGTTGGCTGGTTTCCCAGTAATAGTATTTGAATATTTATGGTAATATTTACCTGGCATCAATGATTTCTAGCAGCTTGCTCTGGTATTTGTTGCCTAAAACCTGGCAAAGAGGAGCATAGCGGCTCAAAAGTGGTGAAATTTCAGAAAAAAATTTGTAATGTATTTTGAAGAGGCGAATGCAGCTGCTTACATGAATCTTGGAAGTTGTCTTTGGGTCAAGGAATGACTTGACAGTGTTCCACAAGAGCCTAAATCCGGATCCCGCATTGATAATGTACATGCGGCATAGGGTCTACATTTTTTAAAAATCACAAAAAAGATCAAATTAGAATGACTGAATGAGATATACCACTAAGTTAAAAACGAAAAGAACTAAGGCTCCATTTGGATGGAAGTATTTGATGGATTTGGATTTCAAATCCTTAATACAAATCCATTCAAATTGTTTAACTAAATTTTGAACTCAATGGATTTCAAATCCACCATCTTCAATTTTAAGACTTTTTTTTTAATAATACCAATGTATTTTAAATTCCTAATTATTGAAGTCATTTTGTCGAAATAAAATCCTTCAATCCAAATGCAACCTAAGGATGCATATGTATTGAAGGATTTGAAGTCATATATTTCAAATCCTTGACCATCCAAACAAAGCCTAGATTTTTTTTTAAAACGAGAAAAAAAAAAAAACAAGTACCTCGGGGTAGTTATCACCATCAATCTTCTGAAGGAACTGGATGAGTTCCCTAGCTGCCTTGTTGAAGTTTTTAAGTCCCTGCACAGAAAATTACTTCTGTCAAAACTATGGCATCACATCTCAGGCCCATGTGCCAGCACAAACAAGACTTTATATAATGGGATCTACTAGCAATTGTATCGCATATATTCTCCATTTAAGATGTACATGCCCTTAAAAGCCATTTATTTCTCAACCACAATCCGATGTGAGACAGAGTGTGTGTGTTGACACAACGGTAAAGTTGTTGCCATGTGACATCGGAGGTTACGGATATGAGTCACGGAATCTTGCATTGCAAGGAAGACTGTATACATTAGGCTCAAAGTGGCCCGGGGTTTACCCTTTTAATCCGATGTGAGACAGGTATCACATAAGGCTACTTCGGCATCCTATCTATGAAAAACAACTTGTCTTTTACTAGCCAATATCGATCATGAAAATCTCTTCATTCCAACGTGAAACAATCAATAATGAAAAACGGCCTTTTCAACATACCACTCCTTGGACATCCAAAATGGTGGTACTTTGGTCGATATGCTTTTTAACTGCAATTGAGCAGGCTGGAAATTTATCAATGAATGTCCTCTCGAATTCCTGAACATGGAATTTGAGATAGCGGTCGATTGTGGTGACTTGCATGAGCTTTGTAGCATCAACTTGACCGAGTCTTTCGATGTAAACCGGTCTGCCTTCCTTGTCGACACCGTGATGCCCTTGTGGATAGTATTTCAAGACCTCGTTTTTTTCCTTGAAATCGAAATCCTAGCATAAAATTTAAAGGAAATTAGATACAATTTACATGAAATTTGAAGCTAATGTTGCCAAGAATGTATTTATTTTGCAGATAAATATAAAAGTTTCTGAAGATAGTACGATAATAATATACCTCCATGATATTGTCAGCACCAAAGTCCTTCCTCCAATGAATCATATCAGACCACATTTGCTTAGTTTTTTCAATATCAAATTTCCTGGCCTTCAAAAACCTACATCATTCCAAATACATAGTATAAAATCAAAACTGAAACATAACTTTATCGACAAAAATACTGTGATTAATTAGCAGATGCCACCTAATGGTAAAACTTCGGTCCCTATAGAATATTAAAAGATTGGATTTACACAGTTAACAACGACAGTTATAACTTTTGGTATTAAGATAGGTGCTTGCTCCTACAAAAATTACCTCAATAGCATTTGATAGTCGTCGTGTTTTGAAGGGAGCAATTCTTCGAGGATAAGTGTCTGGCGCAAGGCATCAACAGCCGCCACTTCCTCTGCGTCTCGCTCATCCTCGAACACGACGGACATAACTCTGCTGTTACGCCTGCCCCTCTTAGTCAAAGAGTTCCTGAATTTGTTTGAGGCATTTATTGCCTTCTTCTTGAGAGATCCAAGCCTTGTTTTCCTCTCATCCTCTGTGTTTTCGAAATCAATTTTCTCGAGACCTGCCAAAGATTATTCCCACCAGTGAAAGTTCTGTATCCAGGGATGGACCCGATTTTGTAAGAAGGAGGCAAAACTTGATCTTTTTAAAAAATTATACAAAAAGTTAATTTTTTTCTTCGGTCATTGACCCCAACATTTCCAAGAACCATTGTAGGCCATCATTTTCATATGATTATGATAATCTTCACCATCAAGAAAAAATTTTCAAGCATTTTCTTGAGATTTAGCGATCAAGGTAAAGACAATTCAAACCAAATTAAATTATTAGAAATCGTATGCAAGGCTAAAAATCAAGGATGAACATAAGCCATTATTACTTTATAATACAAGATTGAAGATAATGCGGATTCTTCCCCCAACTAACGAAGAGAATGACTACTTAACAAGAGGATTCACGGCAAATGGTAGCTTGGCCCTATTTCCCCACTTTTCTGATATTAATCTAGACCATAAACACGTCCATCCTTATTTATCATCAAAAGAACCTTTTGGATCTTATTAATCAAAGAGATACGACTTTGCACGACCCAGTCCCGAATAGTAGGTAAAAATAAACTGCATATGATCACAAAAAAAAACTTACTCGGCCTGAGGGGGCGTTCAAGAGGTCCAGACATTGTGTCACTCATGATCACAGTTTGCAAGTTTGATGACTTCAGACAAAAATATGTGCACTATCTTCAAAGCTACAAACTTGCGGATTGCCTACACCTTTTGCAAGAATTGAGTCAGAATTTTTTTTAAAAATGCTGTTGATCTGCAAATATTGCTTCACAATGGGTGCTCATAAAATTGATGGCCGGACTTTATCAAAAGAAAACATCAGACTTTTTGAGACATTTAATTTTGACACCCATAAAACATGCATATATTAACAAAAAATGAAGAAGAAAAGCTACCATTTTACATCAATATTCAAAAAAATATAAGCGAAACCCATGATGAAACACATATGTAACTTTGGAAAATTGACATAAAAAAATCAATCCAATGAAATATGATCAAATCCCTCAATAGCACCATATTCCACGAACTCAGAAAAAGCACAATCTTAGCAATTCCATAACAATACACAGCATTCCCAACTCCTATATTAAACAATTCGAAATTTCGAAAGCAATAACAAAAGAGGAAGATTTACGTGAAATAGGAGCAGAACTTTGAAAAGTTTCTTGGATTAACGATCGAGTAAAGAAAAATTGCACTAGAGAGATACACAGAGGAAAAAAGAGAACAAACAAAAGGAGAGAACTTTTTATTATTACCAGTGTACAAAAATGCCGGGCTTTGAGAAAGAATGGAGGGCAGAGTTTTAAATTAACGAACACCAAAAATTCCTCAAAGAAATCAATGGCTGCCCATTATTCATTAACTGCCACTCTTTCTTCAAAATAGCATTGCACCATTGACAATATTCTAGAATTATGGGATACTTTTATATGTCCATATGCGTTGAAATAAAGGAGCAAATCAACATATTTCTTGAATTTTACTTTGACCAGTTCCTTTCGGGATATTTTTTCTCCATAAATTATCATACAGTGTTTGTGACTGCGAGGGAGAGAGAATTTATTGCGCGTAATGCAAGCCACTCCCTTCAAATTCCAAGTGCTTGCCATTTAACTAAGGTCTCTCAGTTGGTTTCTCTTTCAAAATCTACCATATATTAAGCAAATTAATCATAAAAAAAGTAGATTCAGACTCCTTATGATATCGAAAATATATGATCGAATTTATTTTTAATTAAATAATCAATATTATTATTAAATAAACAGCATGAATAGATATTATAAAATTTAGGGTGAATTACAATTTACAACCCTCTAATTTGAACGATAATAAATTATACATCTTTAGTTTAAACAATAATATCTATATCTCCTATTATGTATTTATATGTCAAAAATCATAGGAAAAATAGTTGTAATTTTCTTATATTTGTTACAAACTAGAGAGAATGATATTAGAATGTAGCTATTCTACAGTGGTTCATTCATTATTGTTAAACTAAAGATCAAAAGTTATAATAAATCTTTCTACATAGAAGACAATTTTTTCCTAAAATTTCGTTTTAAAAAATCTTTAAATTTGATATTAATCTTCCTGGGGTTTTAAATTTTTTTTGAAATATTTAAAAAATTAAAATTTGTAATGTCAAGAATGATTTGCAGGTAGTCTTTTTTTATTTATTTAAAAAGTAAACATTTAAACCTATTTTACAGACATAAAAATTATTTTAAATTTCTATTGCACAAACCACTTTTTTTTTTAAAAGGAAAAATGCATATTATCCTTATTTATTCATTATTCAAAACTTTCTTTGGAAAATAAAATTTATAGTGACATGTTTTCAAATTGCATTAATTCCCATAAATTTGCAAAAATGTTGAAAAATTATAATCTTAGTTAATTTTATAGTAATGTTGTTTTACTTATGCACTCGGTTTGAATAAAACATAAGTTGAGATATCCATACAACTACTAATAATTAGTGGTACTCCACTCTCCCCAATAACTAGCATCTCAAATTAAAATAATAAAGAAGATGAGTCACAAATTAAGAAGGTTGACTATTTTAGAAATATAAGCAATTATAGGGGTAATAAATTTTTTTTTGAGTTGCCCCACCCTCGCACCTGCCCCGCCCTGTGATTAGCCCCCGACTCTATGTATTAGAATATCCATTTTTTTGTAATTTTTTTTTTGGCATTACGTATTATTTGTGTATGAGTCTCTCATCCCATTTTGTGCCTAGCAAGCACTTGTATGAATTCATGTAAATCGCTATGTTCTTCGGTTTTTCCATAACTCAGAATCCATGTTGTCAAAAACTTGATTGTTCATTTGTTGAATTGCTTTGAATATGTTCAAGCTCAATGCTAATGGTGATAGCAAAGGTAACCAAGGAGACCTTATGGTGAGACATCGTTCAAGGCTCGTTTGTATTCTTCACTCTCGTGACCGAGTTTCACGTATTATAATACAACAACAACTATTAAGTCTTTTAATCTCAGCATATTGAAATATGCTACATGAATCATACAAGAAATCAAATTGGCTCCCTCACATGCGTAAGTTTTCTCCAAGAGCTTCTTTCGGTCAGAATATAGTCGTTGATTCATTTGAACTCCAAATCTTTGTATATAACTTCGAGTTATAGCTTATTCGATCGTCCATTTGCTCCCGAAATCCATAGATTCTACGCGAACACACTAATGCATTGTTGGGCCTACGTCGTATGTGATCAAATCAGCGATAGTATATCTATACTATATTATAAAGGAAGAGCAACACATAGTAACCATATTGACCTATTGGTATATTTTTATGTGCTCTTCCTAAAATACCCTTATATAAATAACTATCTCCAATATTTTGATTTTCTTCAAATTTTTTAAAATCATTTATTCATCTAATTAATAATATATCATATTAGCTTAAATATAGAATTTTAAAAATATACAATAATTACATATTTATATTCTAATTTTATATATGAATGTAACGCATGCCAAAAATATAGTATATATATATAATGTGGAAAATGAAAGGGGCTTGCAGGATTATTATTGGGCTTGGCCTACAACAGGCCCATGTTGTGAGAACTTAGCAAATAAAAGCCCTAATTAGATACATTTTAGAAAGCAAATTCACTTACGCCCCACTACCCTATCTGCCTCCAACTTCCGCCGCTTCCAAGTTTCCAACCCTACAGATTTCCTTGACGATGGTGGGTCGCCGCCGTCCCTCACAGCTTATACTCACACACACAATACAGGCATTAACTCCGTTTGCAGATACTTTAATTTGTTTTTTTCCCACTTGCAGGCACCGAAGAAGGAAAAGGCTCCTCCACCGTCATCCAAGCCGGCGAAATCCGGCGGCGGAAAGCAGAAGAAGAAGGTCGCTGAATTTTTGTGTGGTTCTGCTTGTGTGTGTTATTGGTGACGTTTTGTGCGAATTAATGTCTGATTTGGTGTAAATGCTGTGAAATCAAATTTGCAGAAGTGGAGCAAAGGAAAGCAAAAGGAAAAGGTTAACAACATGGTGATGTTTGATAAAGCAACCTACGACAAGATGCTGTCCGAGGCGCCTAAGTACAAGCTCATCACTCCTTCAGTTCTCTCCGATCGTCTCAGGGTAAGTTTATATATTCTATATAGAGAGATCGGATATTAACTGGTTTGAATGATCTAGGATTAGGTTGGTTTTTATTGTTATTATGCAGATTTTTTTTATATAGATTGGGTTGACTTGTTTTACTGCATTATTTGGTATGCGTTGTACTTGGTTTTATTTAGTGTTTGTGTTACTTCAATTGCTTGAAAATTTCATGTATATAATTATTATGTCTTTGCTCATGTTACAGTGATGATTTCATAAGTATTAATATGGGAATGAGGAATATTTGTAAGCTTTTGGTTTCAGTTTTGATTTTTACATCTCGAAATGACTGTTTTATCACCGGTTTTGTGCACTAGAGTAAGTGTAGGTGCGGTCGGCAGTGACAGTTCCTTGCCGTGGTCGGATTCGGTAGCATTATTATAGTTTCTCTGTGTTTTAGAATACCTCTTCTTTTATCTTTTTTGTATTCTTTAATTCTTATAGAATATGGTTGGCTTTGAGGATCCATATCAATTCTGAAGCTTTATGCTTGGTTTATACAGTTCTTGTGGACTTCAAAATTTAGCTGGCTCTATGTGGGATGCGATTGAGTTTAATCATGTTGATTAACTTTTTTAGCTCCCATATCCATGCCAAACAATTGTTTTTTTTAGTTATGATCACATCCCCCGGTTTACTTTACATGATATTTCTGTTTCTTGAAATGGTTGTGTCAAGTGTCAACCGATCTTAACTTGTCGATTGATTTTTGTCTTGATCATGTGAATATCAACAGATCAGTGGATCACTTGCAAGAAAAGCAATCAAGGAACTGATGGCTCGAGGTTTGATCAGAATGGTGTCAGCTCACTCAAGCCAGCAGATATACACCAGAGCCACCAATGCCTAATGTTGTGTTCCTCTCTATCAGAGAGCTTGAGATCGCACTTTACTAGTTTTGGACTATGTTTCTTTTAGCTTTAATGATCTTGAATGATACTGAGCTTGATGGGTTTTACTGTTATTTGACATTCACTAAACCTGTTTTAAATATTCAGCATATTTTATCTGATGGCATCTTTTCATTTTTGATACCTCGAGCATGTTAGTGACCGACTCTCTTTTTTTATTTAGTAGCGGTGAACTTATTATTTTTTGACTCTACCACTTGAACAAATAGCTACTAATATCTCACTAGCTAGATGGGAATACGGACCATGAAGAATCAATACTTTTAAGAGTTTCTTGCCAAAAACTGAATAACAAACACCACAAAAATAGGTCTTCCCATTGACATCCATGACCTATACCACTTTCTTGGCTCGTACAATGGTCACAACACCAAAGTTGTCAAAAAGCCCTTCAACGTTATTGTCATTTGTTGCCTCTTTTTCATTATCGGGTTAAAGTATACATATCTCAACAACCCAAGAAAGTAAGATTTTCAAGTTGCTGATGCCTACTCAAATAATAGAAAACGAGTAATAAAATTGATGTATGATATGTGGATAACTCTAAGAATCATTAAGAAACTCAATCTTAGTCATACATGATGGGAAATACAAAAAAGATGATTAACGTTGTTAGAACACATGTTCTATCAAGTTGGTCTGTAATTATTGAACCAAGTTTAGCTAATAAGCATATATTTACAAATACTTGTGTTTACAGACAAAGAAAGGCTGTCAATACCAGTGCCATTCAGAGTTTAGGTTTAGGATTTCAGTCCATTAGATACGCGTGTGCATTAAAAAAATGCAGCCACAAACCTTCAACGTGTGCATGGCTGGAAAAAGTTCTGCACTATATTATGATTAACAAGCTCAGTTGTCATTTTGTGCATCTCTGTCTCACATGATTCAGGGGCACAGCGCAAGGATCTTGCACAATTTTGTAAGGAGAGGCACAAAATGCACGTAAAGAATGATGGTCCAGGCGCAGAATGGTACCACTCCACCAGGATGGAAGCATGATTCGATAATTATTTATTTTGTCAACATCACTTACACAAAAATTTGAACTTTTTTCATTGTAGAGAGCAATGCAAACCGAGTGAACTGTTCAAGAAACACATGCCTAGGGCTTCAACCATCTCACAAAACGGAAAGTTAATTTCCCCATAGAAAGAGTAAACTCAGACGTGCATTAAATGGAAAACTAATGGAAATCCAGGTCAAAAGAATTGTGTTTTGATCTTGTGATGTCACTTTTGCTGAAAAAATTGTACTTATTCTACTACAGTTTCCAGCCAGATATTTGTTCTTTGTGCCTCGAGCAGAGGAGTGTGAGGAGCTCAGCTTAAGGCGTTTAACCCATCTGTAGCCTAGCTCAGCTTCGGGAGAATCATCCAATGGAGATTAGACTTTTGTTTAATCTGATCAAGTTTAAGACCCAGGGTCTTAGAGGAGCTAGAATCAGAATTTACATCCATGTGTAAGGCTTACACATATCCAATAATCAGTACTCACATGTTAGGACTGACGTACACATATAATGTACAATTTAATCGAAATATCATATTTCGACTTGGTCAAATAAACTCCGATAATATTTTATAAATAATTTAATAAAATAAAGAATTAAATTTATGATATATTAGTAGATGTAAATCACAAGTGTCGATTTTTAAATTTAATATATCAGTACATCGGTAACACTCTAATATACATACATAGATCGGAGCACAACTATTAATGTTTGTACGACACAATTTGCATACACTAAAAATAAAACAAAAACACACGCACACAGCATTTTTTCAGACATTTCTTTTCCCCTGCACCCGCGCTCCCTTCGATTCTCGCCGCTCAATCACCGCGCCTGCCACCGTCCTACCGCCGCTCGCCGACCCCGAACCACCATCACTTTCCCCTCTCTCAGGCGCACGTTTCCATACCAAGGAGTGAGGTTGGCGTCGCGTATTTTATCGGAGTTTCCACAGAAAGCGAGGAAGAGCGGAAAATTCGGGTTCGTCCGTTTTGGGTCCGATTTCTTCTAGGTTTGTTTAGGTAATCCTTCCTTGCTCCTTAATCATTCTTTTCCTGCAATTTTACGGAGTTTGGGTCGATGGTTACTGATGCATGTTGGTTGCGTTCGGTTTTCAGATTTTTGGGGATAAAGTTTCGAAATTGCTAGGTGATAAATTGTTAACTAGTTTTAAATAATGTTTTAGCTCGTTTAGCAGGTTAGGAAGGATTGCATGGGTTTTCTTTCCCATTTTATAAACTGGTTCGATTTTGTTGCTGCTGTGCAATTCATGCATGTTAGGAAATATGGATCAATTTATTCACAGTGTTTGAGGTGGAATTCAAAAAATTAGGTTGTTAATCGATTTAATTCGTTTAAACCATGTTCTAGCTTGTTGAATCATGTAGAAGAGAATTATAGGAACTTTGATCTGATTGTTCTGTTGTAGTCGATTGAGTGTCAGTGTTTGATGGTGAAAATTTCCTAAATCATATTGTTAGTCGACTTTTAACTCATGATAATTATTTTAGCTTTGATGAAGCATATATGAGAGGATTGTATAAAATCGCAATATCATTGTTGATTGAGTTTACAAATCTTATTGCATGTCTCAAAATCTGCTGTCAGTTATGTTTAAATATCGTACTGTTGGGGTATAATTTTCTGATGCATATGGTTCGACTATTTTGCTGGTTAGAGTTCGAGTTTCCTGCTAATTGGGTTTTGGCAATATGCTGCGTGTTTGGAAATCTGTTTCTATAAGGTGCATGTGTAACATTAATACGTATATGCTTGAGTCGATATGGAGTTACGTTGACGATCCTAGCGCTTGTCTCACATCCTTGCTATACTAACCAATTTCAAAATGAGTTTAGTTTTCAAAGTGACGAATAATATTGAATGATAATTGAAAATTAGCATTCAATAAACTAAAATGTGTTATTAGGATTTTAATGATGATTAAACGTCTTAATAACTCTAGAACTGAAGAAATGGTAAGAATGAGTACGAAAATCAGAATACTTCTATCCTACATAGTTTAGATCTGATTAGCCGCTTCAAGTTAAAGAATAGATTATATGTATATTGAGGTAACTTTAGTGACAAAGAAGTAATGAAATGGTGTTATATGAATTTGATAGATTAACATGACACTGGAGCTCCACGAGCTACAAGGACGACATTCATCCTTAGAAAAGAAAGAAATAGGTATGTGGCGATCGGTAACATACGACAGGTATCTGTATTATTTGATACATGATTTGCTGAACTTACGTGGAATTACTTCGCTATGTGAGTTTAATTGAATTATGAGCATTCATAGCATTCATAACTGGCATATCAATGTATGAAAATAAATGTTTTGTTAACACACATCATTTTGATAAATATACATCGATATATGACATACGCATGGGCATATCATATTGATCTATCTACTTCTTTGATATCCATGATGATGACCGAGTTGATTTACTCTGAGTGTCGGGGACGACGGGAACGGCGATGACAGGCAGTTTAGGTAGCAACTCATGCGCAATGCTACCGAACCTAGACCCGAGAGATGACGAGCACAACACATGATGATTCTCCTAGCGTGTGTGTGTTGTTACACTCTGCTCGAGCTTGATATTGATTGATGATACCTTTCTTTGGACTTCGATTTTGTATCTTGAGATTCGATCCATTGTATATTACATGCATTGCATTACATCATATATCACATTTTATAGATGCATGTTGTATTTACTTGATAATTTCATATTGGGCTTTGGCTCACCCCTTAGGGGGCTATTGTTGTCTTTGTGTGTGGGCAATGACAGGTATTACAGGTAACTAGGATCCAAAGAGGGAATGCTCGCTGGAAGTCACCAGAGGTTGTTTTCTTTTGTCTACCAGGGTGTGTCCTGGATAGTATAATTATGTAAATTGAGTTTATTTTCATCCAGTCTTGATTATTGGTGAATATTTGCTATTTCTTTACTGCTGATGGTGTTATGTAAATATTTTGAGTATGAAATGTGTGCTGGAGATTTATTGTGCTTGGTATGGTATGATGTAAATATTTCGAGTACGGATCATGTTCTGATGTCTATGATGCATGCTATGGTATTATGTACTGCATTGGGACATGATTTTGTGCTTTTCATTTTTTTCTGGTATGTCCCTCGTGCGTGGAGTTCATGCCGAAATCTTTAGAGCCACTTGTTGGCAGGACTTTAAAAAAAAATTAAAAACCTTCCGCTGTTTACAAATAAATAATCATTGTGTGATATTAAACACTTGATTAGGAACGAGTCCTCACATTGAAAAATACTAGAGCAAAGTCAAGTTGGAGATTCGTAGATAATAAACAGCGTAAACAACAAAGGACTTTCCAAAAATATTATATGAGCACTAAAACCTTGAATAAAATAGGCAAGAAGAACAATCATCTTTTTCTGTGTCATTAGCTTAAAAGTTTAATGGACTTATCATGTGTAATGTGCATATATAAAACACATTCTGAGGGTTAAATGTCGAGTCTCAACAATGTAAATTTACAAAAGTGAACAGCCCATATGGACTGAGGAAGCAGGAAAATACAGTAGCTGACTAGACCCTCGTAGAGTTTGCAGGCCAGAACATTACTCTAGATTTACAGAGACCCGAAAGAAGTATAAGATCCAGCAAGTTTTTCGCCGACATATTTAAGGCATTAACATGGAATGAATGGTTTTATGTATTTACATCGTTGAGAAAGTGAGAACAGAAAAAATAGATGGTCCTAGAGACTAGAACACAAACTTTCCAAGTGGCGACTGTAAATCTTTCCAACCAAGTTTGATGCAAATGCAAATATGTGGAATTCAACATTGATAAAATTAGTGCATATAATATAACCTACCAACATGCTTACACATGTAAAACATTGAATAAACCGAAGATTTCTGAACACTGCTTAGCATGGTTTGGGAACGGAAAGGCCGTCCAGAACCGGAACGGAGGTGGGCGTGCCAAAGTTCCAACATGTAACTAAGTAGCTTTGGAAATGCGCTATGTAGTCAGAAATAGGCGATTTATCGGTGGCGCGGGATAGGAAAGGTGGAACGGCATGGTACGGAATGGATAAGAGCAAAAATCGCGAATGGATGGCCAATTTCCTGCTGATTATGGCCGAGCCTTGGTGGTGATCGAATGATGGTGATAATTTGGTCGGAGAGGCCGCGGCAACAGTGGTTCTTAAGGCTATGGTTTAGGGTTAGGGTTTGAGGTTTTTGTTTCAGGGGCTGTATCGTGTTATTAGTTTTAAAATCCGCGTCACGAAATGCCACTAGAACTGGAACGGTAGCCTCCGTTCTAGCCCCCGCGACCTGGTTTTCTATTTTCGAAGGGTGGGTGGGAGACGGATGAAACAGCTGAGGCTACTGCAATAAGGGAAGCCATGGAAGAAGCTGGTGTTCGGGGGGATTTAGTGCAACTGGGGGGTTTTTTTTTTTTTATTTTTTTGCAGAAGTTTGAAATTGTAATTTCTGGACTTCTGTTCTGGAAGCAACAAGCAGTTGCTCTGGCATTATCACTGGCCTTAATAGTTTTATTCGGAGTGCAGTATGCTTGATGATATGGTATTTATTCATTGCTAGACACACTTGAGCAATATGTTTTTTTCAATTCATTTGAGGTTTGTGATGTGCTAATCTCATTATTCATTCATTGTTGTCTTGCGAAGAAAGTGCTTGTAAAAGTGGTCTGGACATATCTCGGCTATCGGTACAAATTTTCTGCTGCATTCAGTGTTGAATTCTCTATTCTTTGAAGGGGGTTCATTTCTTTCTTGTTGATTTGGAAACACATGTCCCATTTCCCTGCAACATAAATTCCCATTTGTGGAATTCTACATGATACAAGTCAATTTGACAGCAAAAAAACTGAGCCCTAGTGATAGTTTGCAAGCAACTTGGCCAAAGCTCGACTCAAAATTGGTTTTGATCGAGTTCAACTAATTTGGATAATAATTCCGAGTCGTGCTCTAGCACTGTTATATTAGACTTGAGTTGTTTGCTCATGGTCGCCAGTATGAAACCTGGTCCACCTTGGTCTTGTCACAACACATCATATTTACGGTCATTATATCTATGTTCTTGTCACAACACATCATATCTAATTATGTTAGGTCATTAGATAAATCTGAGAGAGTGTTGTTATAATAAATTATTCAAATATCGAGGGTGTTAGATCAGTTGATGTTGATGAGGATCGATACTAGGGAGTTTGAGTCTTCTGCTCAGAATCCACTCGCCCAAATCGTTAAAGTGATTAATCACTTCACTTGTCCGACTCCAGCTAAAAAAGCTCTGGGTTCTTGAAATATTTGCACCGAGTGATTAAATTGAGTTTGGTTAGCAAAACCAAGCTGAAGATGCCCTAACTAACCCACTCAGTAATTGATTAACAAGAAGTAAAATCACAGTAAAATAAACGAACGAACATAAAGTAAAATATGCACATAGATTTGTTTATGGAAGTTCGAAGTGGTGTAATCCTTTTACATCTTCTCTTCTTCAATTGAATGAAAAAGACTTTGATTTACACAACTCTTTATATAAACCCACTTAAGTTTTTCCTGCTTCGCTGAAACTCCTAGCAACCTTAATTGCTCAACATCAGTCTAACTAGACTTTGATTTACACAACTCTTTGTATAAACCCACTTCAGTAAGTTTTCCCTGCTTCGCTGAAACTCCTAGCAACCTTACTTGCTCAACATCAGTCTAACTCATTTTATCTCTATCTGTTCAGGCACAAGTCCGAACAGTTACACAAATAACTCATTAACAATGATGCTCTTAATACAAAGGTTGAGTGTTTGTGACGCACATGTGATCCTGTACATGATCATATATTATATTCAACGATGATGTGTGTATGTGATGATTGCTTTATACTAAGCTGTTATTCAGTGTAAGCTCCTCAAGGATTGATTTCTTTCTGGAATGAATACACGATGAGTTGTAAGAGAGAAGATAGCGTCATCTCCTATTTTTTTTTCTTTTGATCTTCAAAGTAAGTGTATATAGTCTTTATCATATATATCCATTAATATGTCCGTTGGGAAAGTTCTTGTACGATTCTGTCTTTGTTGTACTTTTATAGACTTTCCAATGGCCATATTTACTTGCTGGATATTTGCAGATTATCTATTCTCTGACCTTGCTGCTAACATTCTCTGATTGAGATCTTGCTGGTGATGGTCTTGTTGGTATCTTGTTGACGATCACTTCGCTGATCTCTTGCAGTTCTGTTCTATAGGTTATTGACCGATCTTATGTATTCAACGAGATGTCTTTGTTCAACTCCGTAGGTCAGTGAAGCAGTCTTACTTTGTTTATACTCAACGAGCCACTTTGCTATTCTGGTATAGATTGGTCCTGTCAATCCTCAATTGAACATTGAGATTGGTTCTGTCAATTTTCAGTTGGACTAAGATCAGCTTGACCTGAAGTGTTTGATCAATAATGCAAATCATTTACCTAATTTGACTTTCTCTAGAGTGATTAACTCGGTTGATGTCATTTTTAAAACTGAACAACTTATATGCACACTTGATAGATTAGTAATAATATCAAATGAGTTTGCTAATATCAAAATTCAGAGCATGTGGGGTTCTGATGGCATTTTAATTTTATAGGTATATAGAGAGACGTTATTAGTTTTTGACTAGGACTAGTATCATTTATATATATAACCGATATTTGCTTTCGGGAAATTAATTTAATGGCTGACAACTGCTTACTAATATAAGTATAGGCTTGAAGGCATATTGTTCATAAACTAAATGTAATGATGTGTCGAATGCGAATGCCAATAGCATAGACTAAATGTAAAATAAGCTGCATTGTTGGTTCGAGGCGGACCCAAGATCTCGAGCAAAGGTTCAGGCGAGGGTGTTGAAATCCGAATCTATGAAAATCCGTGCACGGAGAAATTTAAATTTGCGTTCCTGCAGCCTTTCATAGATCCTAACAATTGATACAAGGGTTCAGTTAGGTGTTTATAATTGTTATCAATCTTTTCACTTGATTCTACAAATGGGGGCCAGAGGAATCTTTTCCCGTGATAATTGCTGGCATCAACATTTTCCTCTAGCTGGAAAAAAATAGTTCGCCTTTCTTGAAGTTCATCATTGAATTATGATGCTCAAAAGACTGCAACTCGTGCCTTTTTAGTCAACAATTTTTACATTATTGATTGGAAACTAGTCATAGAATTCATCATGAGTTCATAGATTTCTTTTCCTTTAGTAAATGGGTAAAATCAAACCTCATCATCTCCTCCTAAGAACTTACCTATTTGAGGTCTTTAATGTTCAAAATGTTTGTGCTGGTGGAGCTTCTATCGGATCTTAGTTGTTCAAGAGCGTCAAAACTTCAGATTTAGAAAACACAATGTACATAAACTTCGAATTAATTTCATGTAAAAGATGCCAATTATTTTATTACATAATATTATGAAGTCCTGATAAAATGACAGGTCTCGTTCTAATCTTGTAATAGGAACATCAACATACTACAGGTTGGATCTTGTCTTCTTATCTTCCATAGATTACTTAAAATTCTTTTCAGATTAATTGGTAGGACAACTTGTGAAATTTGATGATGATGTTTTTGCTTATTTGTTATATGTTGATAGAATAATGAAAGAGGATGCACATTGACAGGGATATTAAATAACAGATTTTGGCTACTTCTCATTATCTGTTGCTCATCAAAAACATCATGCATATTTCTCGACTGCTGGTATACACAAGATACACACGGCTTGCATTTCTGGCTAACGAAAAGAGATCGTCGTCCTATACGCGAATCGGGGCTCGGGATCGGGCTCGTTCTGGAATGTCTAATTAGTAGTGGCGACTCACATCTCCTGTTTCACATGGCCTGCGTCGATGAAACCTGCAAAATAAATATTAGTTTCGATATTCAAATCTTATGTTAAAAGAAAATATGATTTGGGTCTTAGAATTAGAACTTTATCTTGAATTCTATAAATTTGAGAACAATTATGGCTGATGCAGGAATTAGTTGGCCACAATGTGTCAATTCTATAGCAGAACTCTCACCTGAACTGCTTGTATATTTTACAGCGCTGCTTTTGTGAACATTGAAAAGGCCTGTTGTCTTTGATCATTGATTCATTTAATGTGGTAGACAAAAAGTAAACTACCTAATACACTACTTTATTCATGAGGAACAAGTGAAATTCTTGTATGACCGGGTCCTACATACTTATAGATACATATTTATATGTATTGGTGTATGGCAAGATCCGGTCCATACAAGAATTTTCGTGAGGACCACCTGGGGGAATGAGAGGGAATGACATTTTAATAACGTATGTTTCACTGTATTTTGGTTTCAAGAAAAAAAGAAAAGAAACGAACACATAAAACTGTGAGTATATCCTTAAATTGATGGGACTTTTAAATTCTTTAAGCTATCAATAACAGGGATCAAAGTCTGTAAGAAAGCGTACCTGTAAATGGCTGAGAAACAAATGACGTTGATCTTCCTTGTTGGTATTCCATACTGTATAGGTTTTGTAACTCAGCATCCCATGTCAATGGCTGCATTTGCTGTGCATTCAGGTTTGTTTGTTTGTTTGTTTATGAAAGATAGCCACAATAAACGTTCTTAAAAAGAGTATCTTGAAAGAAGAACTGGATGGAAGAGTACACTTACATTCAAACAGGATGAATGGAAAAGGGTATCCGGGATTGATACAGGAGCACTGATCGTCCTCCGGATTGTGACATCAGGAGGATTTGCTCCCATTTCTAGACCACAATTTGAAACTCCTTGTCCTAATCCACTGAACTGAAGATGAGTAGGATTAACAGATTCCGAGGATGACCCGATTGCCGGAATGCTAGATGTACAAACCTGAAACATCTGTTCCATCCGAATAATGCATGTCATAATCGAGAGTCGTCTGACTTAAAGGATATGTGTAGGATTGAAAAGCATTTTCGGTACCTCTTTAGCTAAATAGTCGTCAGTTTCAAAATCCAATCTTGGATTCATTACCGCAAGTTTCATGGATAAAAACTGCCATAATAATTGATTGATTAATGTCATCTTTACATGCATAAATAATTGTTAAATTTGGAAACTAATGGATCTGGTTTTAACGTACCTCTACTTGTCTTTGAAGGGATTGGACATAGTTGATTATCTCGTCCAGCATCCCGGATTTCCCAGTGATCCTGGTGCATCCCGGAACTAAATCTTGTAGATACTTCATTCTTTCACTGATTTTTTCCCTCCTTACCTGCCAACATTAATGCAAAACGATATAATCCATCAAAACTAATTCGTAGAGACGTGAAGTTGATAAAAATAAACTATAACTGAGTTTTCTAGCGGAGGAAACTCCACTTGAAAGCATAATAAATAGGGTATTTGTGTTCTTACTCTTTCAGCCAAGCTGTGGCTGTCCGTGGCTTGCCCACGTCGAGCTCGAACATGTATAAAATCTGGCTTTGGAACCTCGGAGGGCTTTGAATTTTCCTTTAAATCATCGTCAGAAGTTCCCTTATTGTTATCGTCGTTGGCGGTAGTAATGGTGCTCTTACAGTTGCTGTTTTGTTCTGTGATCTTCGTGTCCTCTTCTGCACATCCCTTCATCTTTTTGTCATGGGATTTCTCTTCTCCCGCTACCTGAATATATCCCAAAAAGCCCATATTTCATATTCCAAATTTAAATAACAAAGCTCTCAAATTATTACGAATAAAAAATTTAATCTTTTCTCATCCCTCCTCTTATAGAAGCCGGAAGCTCACCTTAGGAACATGATTTTTATCAGCCTTTCTTTTCTTGAAACTCTCTTTTCCGGTGGCAGAGCTCAAAGCAACCTCCTTTCCTCTACCACCATTAGCCACTACCGCTGCCACCGCCGGCTGGCAACTTGCAGTCCTTGCAATAGTGCAACTCATTTCAAACTCGGACCCATTCCCATAATTCAAACCATTCCACCCGTCTTCCAAACCCGGGTCGGGCTTCATTGCTCTGCTCATCAGCAGCTCACCAAAACCTTGGTCATCATTTCCCATCAAGAAAACGCCATCAAATTGATCGTTCTCATTGAAATAAGTAAAGGGTTGGTATTGCATTAAGTCCTCTTGTTGCCAATTGAGGCGGGCCCGTTGCCTCTCGAGCACACTCATTTCTGCATTCCCAGTAAACATCTCCGACGAAACACTATCCATTTCGCAAGACCCTTTTCAAGAACTTATCAGATGAGAGTGGAAAAAAGATAGAGAGTGCAGAATGTGCTTTAAGTTCAACTTTCAAGCACTTTCCTTGGCCTAATAAATGAGTGATTTGCATTAAGTGTATATGTTCTTGTTTTGTGAGAGTAGTGGCCACGTTTCGACCTTTACTTAGAGCGGAGAGAATAGAAAAGTTTGGAAAAGATGGTAACTTTAAGATTGGATAGTGGGGAAAGGCTGGGTATAAATATAATTTGGGGAGGAAGTTGCCGGAAAAATCTGAAAAAGACAGCCGGGATCCGCCGTAATAAATAAGAGGGGAGATATGAGTGCGGGGGCAAGGGGAAAATTATTTAATGGAGCCATGATCAGAGGCCATGGTGTGTGGGCCCGTTAGGCATGACTAGACACGTGAGTGTGTCTGAGGGGCCCTGAACACTAAGAGAAGGCCCAAATTTGTCTTGGGCCCTTTTTTTTTATTAGATTAGGGGAGGTGGACACTTTATTTATCGGATAACCAGAGCTCGATCGGGTCGGGTATTTTAAAAAACCGGGTTCGGAATTTTTATGATCGGGTTAATGTGCGAATAATCTACTATTCCAAAAATTTTCGGGTACCCGCCTTTGAAAGCCCGAGTCCGAATTTTTTTCCCTTCAATATCATGTGACATGAATCAAAGTTCATTTCTTCCTCTCCCGTGTCATAGGACAGTTTATATAGAAGCTTGCATTCATATTTTAAAGCAGTGGTGGACGCAAGTACACTATATTACTCGAAATAATTCGGCTACCTGAAATTTCGGGTCGGGTTCGATAGTCAAAATGACTACCCGGCTAGCACTTGACAGAACAAACCCGAACCAAACGATACCCACCCATAATTACCTCATCTATATATCTATATTATTTTTAAAAATTAGCGCCAATTTTATATTGATAGCATATGCATGTATGAAATAGGCAGGGTCTATGTTGTAAGATTTACGACAAAAAAAAAAAAAAAAAAAGCTAAATACAGCCCACTGTTTTGTAATGGAAATTATATTATATTAATTGTCGCCGTATAAAATAGAATAGGCATCGTATTTAATTTAGGAATATCATTTGAACAATTGTATGCTTATTCACTAATAAATTTACTGGCTCTTATTGTAATATTGTCATGGGTTCGATCTAAGACATGTAATCGGATCTCTCAAGCAAAGGAATTTTGTCGAGGATACGAACTCTTGGGTCATTTCTATTTTGTCCAAGGGAAACTACAGTGTTCTAGAAAAATAGCTGACTTGTCCTCCTAACATGGCAAACGATTATTTAAAATATAATTTGAACAATTACGAGTTCTTCTACTCTAGTTTAAACAACAATGTCTACGTCTCATGCTATGTATTGTTATGTCAAGAGACAACTGTAATTTCATCCATCCGTTGCAAATTAGAGGACGTGACTATTTTACAGTCGTTCATCATTTATTATTCAAACTGTAGATTAAAAGTTGTAATAAACTAATTTTACTGGCGACAATAGCTGTTGTTTTTCTTAATACATGGATACATTTTTTTATTCACTGAAATTTAGCATCGGGACTGAGATGCTTGGGGCATTTGACTGGTGGACCAGACATTAAGGATCCAGTTAAGATATCATTTCATTTTTAATTTTTTTTATATGTCAGTCACCTTTTAAATGGAAGATAACGGCTAATATTTATATTTTTTTCCTTAGAGATGAATATTCCTAATATTAAATATTCTGATGTTGGTATTTGGATTGGATTTTTACGATCCTAAATTTGAGTGTTTAATTAAAATATAGATGCTTCTTAAATATATTACTTTATTCCATAAAACAATGATAATGGAGAGTTACTTTAGAAGTTGTAGGGATACATCTAATTATGGGGGACTAAGTTGACTTAGTGTGTGTGTTTGTAAATACTTCTCAGAAGTGTTCAGACCGAAGAAGCAGATTTTTGGTGTTTGATTTAATTGCTTCAACTGCTTCAACTGTTGATTCTCTAAAAAAACAGGTAAAAGCAGAAGTAGAGAAGCGAGTCCTGAGATATTTTTAGCTGCTTTAATTGAAGTCCATTAAGCTATTTTTATTATTATTTAATAGCAAATACTCAGTGATTTTGCTTAAAAGTAATTTTTTCCAACTTTAAGCAAAAAGAACATAAAAATGCTTTGAATAAGCAATTGCAAACACTGTGAAGCAACAAACTGAATATCCTAGATTAAGAAAAGGACAGTTCTTAAACAATCATAATAATTAGGCAAAAGTAGTTTCATATGCCACCATTTGACTTTAATTAGTTCTGATCATGAGACATTAAATTGAACTGAATGACATATAACCGGCGCAACTCCCACCTCTGAATGGGATGAGACCTCTGATTTGAAGGGGATTCACCCTCACCTCTGGATGGAATGGGGTGGGATCCCAAATTTGAAGGGGATCCACCCCATCAATGTCCTGTTAATATTCAACCAATTTAACAAATAAATTACCACTAACTATTGTAAGAGATTTAAATAGTAAAGTCACAATCGAATTTGATTAGTGTTTTGTTTATTGGTATATGCTACATTTGGTATTTTGTATATATCTCACTCATTATTAATGATTTCAATATGAAAATTACATGTTGATTTTACAATTCTTTTTTATGAACATTATTAAGCATTAACTAACAAAAGGGATAAGTTACTAATGGTTTAGTGTAGAATTAACGTGCACAAAGTTCTCGTTATACACCTGATCTAGGAAGGGGTCGAACCACTGGCCTAATGACACATTATATCGCTAGATAATGTTTCCTCGACTTTTACTCTTGACCTCCAAGTTATATGGCAACAACTTTACCGTTTTATCAAAAATCACCCGATATAGAATTAACTTAACATATTATTAAAAAAATGATTAGGCGCATATAGTTTCATGTTCTAAGATGGGCACTAAAGTTGTATGAAAGACACTTGGCTCATTGTGCCTTGAAGTTTAGGTAATTCGTTAGTAAATTTTGTAAGTGACTTGACATAAGCCTAATTGTGATACATCATGCAAAGGCTTGATATGAATAATGAAATTGACGAAGACATTTCAAAATAGTTTACATCACTTGAATTGAGGGGCTCGGAGATTCCAAAAGTAGTGTGGTTATCCAATCCAAATATATCAGCATTTCATTATCAAGGACGATTTAAAACACGGTATATTCAACAACAACAATTAAACATTTAAGTAATATCTACTATATATAGGGATGGACCTGGGGGGGGGCGTGTGCCCGCCCCCACAAAAAAAAAAATTAACCCTTATTTTGTCAAAAAAAAAATTTCGTCCCCCCAAAAAAATTTTATGGTTCCGCCTCTAACTGTATATATACTCTTACGTCATTGTGATTTATCCCCTACCAAAACATCATCTATATTTACACGAGTTTTATCATGTTTAATAGACAATATATGAATTTTAAAAATAGAAAAATTGAAGATAGGGCGCTCAATACTAATTTCACATGTAATTTTAGCCACGGGAAGGGGTGATTGTCATGCTTGTAAATGTATCTGTATTAGATTATGCAGTTTCATACGTTGTTATATATAACAAAATATAAAATAGTGCAACAATTTAGTGGATTTTATTAATGGCAATATGTAATTAACACATGATCTATGTTAGGACACCCAGGTTTTAGCTGCTGGTTATCATCAGATTTCCCCCATATTTGGCGAGGGTACGAGTCCCCCTCCCCTCATATATATATATATTGAAAAGTATAGGAAAATCATTGGCAAATAAGTATACATGACCCTACGCAGAGAAGGGCAAATACTTATAGACACTCGGTTTGAATCACATTTATACGACAACTCAATATTAAAATACAATACCTTTTAAATAAAAAATAGATGGATTAATATATCAATCGTTTTAAACCAAATATATTAAATTAATCTACAAATCGAGCCCAACTCAGAGCCATACAAATATTTTCTGCATCAAAAGAAATGTTGGATGGAGACGTTGTCTTTCCATCAACTCTTCAATTAGTTTAAATGTGGGCTACAGCAAATTCAATAGGAAAACTAATATCTGTGCCACTATATTTATTTTTATGATTTTTTTATTCTTTTTTCTCTGTTCAAATTCTTCCCATCTTTATGTATTTTTTGACCCTAAAATCCATGTACAATGAACTCATCAACAGTGCCACATTTCCCACATTATAATATTCTTTTGAATTTTTTTTTAAAAAATTCAAACAAAAATCATAACCCCACTCCACCACCTGTAAATGATACGTCTTTTCATCAACTTTATGAGTAATGACAATTTCATTTTCCTTTTTAAATTATATGAATGAACGACCCTAATCAAATCTTTATAGATATATATATATATATATATATAATACAATTTACACAAATTATTTTTAAAACAGAAAATGAAATATAATTCCTGTAACATTGTGATTTTTTTATACTTAAAATCCGTAATATACGTAGGATCAAACGTTTGTCATTTTATCAAGAGTTATAGCTGATGATAACAGTGCAACTCAAATTTTTTAAACCGTATGGCAGCACAAACACCTTGTTTCTATCGATCATACAAGAAGACAATTATTGTACCCAACAATAAAGCTCTTTGCTATAAAAACAACTTAATTATTGTGTAACTATTATATCGGTTCATGATAAAAGTTTTGAGAAATATCTCTCCTTTCATTTATTTTAGGTCATTACATTAAATTATAATATTGAAAAAAAAAACTTCAAAATATCAACACTTTGATAATGTTAATTTCTCCTGTCTTATCTTCTTGGGATAAAATGAAGGACAGAGTCTATTAGAATTTTAAAAAAAATTATGGGATTGCTGGAAAATAAGGGAAGTTTAGGGATAGATTAATAAATATTTTCTGTAACTTAATTAACAGACACAGGAAACTATTTTACCTCTATAAATTAAATTTTTATACATTTATTCAAGCTACATTATCATAAATGATCAACTGTAGAATAAATTTGAAAAATGGGGAAATTAACCTTACAACGAGCTAAGGTCATAGTTACTATTTTCATCTTAGATCGTAAACTATTTTTAAAAAAATTAGTTGGTGCAATTCCGAATGCCGTACAAATCCAATTTGAGAACTTCGACAATTTTAAAAATATGATAGTACCTCAGAGGTAGGGATGGTACTCTTAAGATGTATCAACCATTGATATTGAATATTTCAAATAGCATCGAACTAATTTAATTGGACATATCTCGCTATAAATATGATATATTAAAATTTGTATTTCAAACCAATAAAAATTAAAAAAAAAATAATAATAATAAAGTGGTACATACAGCTGATCATGTCAAGTCTACCATAAATTAATTTAAAAATTGGATATATTATATATGGATTAATTGTCCAATAATAAATATTACTCCATACACATTTTAAATAATATTACTTTATATTAAAATCAAATGAGTTCCCTTGGTATAATATACAATTCAACTATATAATAAGTTTAATAATCACATATAATAGAACAGATGGAAATATGGGGACATTTCCCCCCTTTCAAAAAATTTAAACTTGCATATATTCTTCTCAAGATGATAACTCCACCTCCAAAAATATTAAACTTTCTCGAGATAGATACCCTTCACTCCCCAAAAAATTTAAACTTGTACATATTCTTCTTGTGCCAAGTCCTTATTGGGGGTAAAACCATACAAAATTTAGGGTTTTATGGCAACGACCCTCCTATAGCTTTAAAATAAACATTTTATATCCATATGGTTCGAAAAATAGGCAAACGCCCTTGTAGTTTTGAAAATAGACAGTTTACCCTATTATGATTTGTGAATATGTACAAAATACTCCATCCATGTAAGGAGCAATATAAACTGTCTATTTCAAATCATAATGACTTAAACTGTTTATTTACAAACCATTGAGGGTAAATTGTCACTAACTACAAATTTTTACAATAGTTCCAAATATATCTAAGCATTAGATGAATGATTGAAATGGGACACTCTTTAGAAACACAAAAAAATATATTTTTTTAATATAATTTGATTATGGTGATTTTTATCTACTAATTTTTATTTTATTTTTTAGGGGAGTGGAGGGAGGGGAGTTGGATTAGAATCCTAGACCAACTTCGAGATAAGGAGGAAGACAAATCATTAGAGCACTGTCATGATTGTCGTCTACTAGATTAATATGAATTACCCCTTATCTTATATAATAATAAACCATACATCTATTTTCTATAAAATGATCTATTTATTTTGAAATTTATTATCAATTAAACTTATCCTTACGCTTTTCATCATTTCCAATCATTCAAGTAAAGTGAAGCCCAAAAATTCATGTGCTTTTTTTGGTTAATTTAAAATTAAAATTCTTTTGGTGGTTAGGTTAATATATCTGGAAACCTGCAACTCTTTCGGGGGGTTTCTTTCCATATATAGATAAACTTTGTCTGCCTATTTTATTACCCAATAGAATGGGTGCTTTTGATTTCTACTTTATTTTTTTATTTCTTAAATCAATTCCCAGGTTAAGTATGGGCACTGAAATTTCTAAAAATCAATTTTTAAATCAAAGTGGATACTGCTGCAACATGTATTTAATAATTTGGGTGTGCGGATTCATTGGATACTATACTATTGACTAGTCCACTCTACCCCAGGCAAGATATATATCTGGAAATTTAAGATTATATATTTTGAAGAAAAAAAATCAATTTTCACATCTGAATTATGTGTATATATTTCATTCATATGAGTATAGAGTATGTGACAATTTATCATGTGGTATCGTTAATAGACAATTTATTGTATCTGGTTTGTAAATATAGTTTATACACATGTGGTTTGAAAATAAATAGTTTACCCTCTGTGAGTTTCAAACTAGACGGTTTAAGATTTGCAAAATATAGTGCAATACCTTTTATACTGGGGATGTTTTGCACTTATTCACAAATCACAATGGGGTAAACTGTCAATTTTCAAACATTTTAAGCGTGAACTGTCTATTTGAAAAACCACGTAAAGTTAGTTGCCAAAAAAACCCAAATTTGACCTAAGGAAATTATAACTTCTTAGGTTTCAGCGTGGAGCTACGCTAGTTCCAAGATTCAACTGAACGCAATCACGTGAGTGGATATATTGACAATAAATAAGAAAGAATTCAAGGTGACCATTTCATTTTTATCTTGAAAATAAAATATCATTTCATAGAAAATAGGTGCAAAACACAACTTTATATATGATTTGTGTTATATAAGCTATACTTTTCGTATGAGCTTTAAAATTACATTTTAAAATATCAATTATATTAGCTGTCTATTTTGAACAACATAGATGTACTCTGCATCTAAAGAATAACATAAAATGGTAAATTGCACCTCAAATTAGAAAAAAAAATGACTGAATTTTATCATGTGGTAATTTACCCCATGTAATTTCAACCAGGTACAACCTACTTTCATTTGGTTTGAAAATAGGTAGAACGGAAACTATAATTTGTGAGTATATGCAAATATCTCTCTTAAATGAGGGTATTTTTATCATCACAAGCCAAAAAATTCTAAAAATTTTGGATGGTATGTTGAGCTATATTTTGAAAACCACATGAAAATAAAATGTCTTATAAACTACAGTAGTTGATATCTGAGTGGATAGTACCTTTTTTTAAAGAAAAAAAATCGATATTTTAGGTTTTGGCAAATGGACTTTTTGCTATGAAATTTTAGTGGAGTGAGTTTTTTATACAACAGATTTATCTCGTTCGATTTTTGGATATAAAATTTAGTATAATATATATATTTTTTTTAAATAATTTTTTCTTAATTTGATCGAATAGCGGTCAACATGTTCAACATAAATATATAAACAAAACTCCACCATAGAAGCAGCTGTCTTCGATCCTTAAGACCTAAACCTTATTTAAAAAAATACAAATAAACAAATATTTTAGTTGTATATACTTATATGCGATAAATTCGTCATACTACGTAAACAAATACAGATGTGAGAAATAATATATTGACCTAGTGATTATCATCTATTAACAATATAAGAGGTATTGGGTTCGATTCCTCCCCCGATTAATGATTTTTTTTATAAAAAAAATTACAGATGTGAAGCAACTTGGAGTGTGGTGTTTCTTATTGTGGATAAACATGAAATGGGTCTCACATTTCTTTACAAGTTGGAGTCAACATTCTAATTGTAATATTATATTTGTTGGCCCATTTTGGAGACAACCCTAACTGACTAAGAAAGGGACTGAAAACATCAGGCCACCTTATATATTATTAGCGATTTTTTTGGCACGCTATATTTGTATATATTAAATTTAGTAAAAAGTATAATTTAATATAAAATAAATTTTTAGTTTTCTGTAAATTATATTAAAATATTATAATTGTTTCTTTATCTAAATTTTGTTGCATTTTTTCATAATAATACAATATTTTTTTTATCACTATTACAATTACAATTTAGGGAAGGGGGACTTAATCTCTCGTCAATATGAGAGGAGTCATATGGTAAACCACTAGGCTAGCCATAGGTTGTCCAGAATAATACAATATAAATCTATATAATCATTGTACATTTTGAAATTTCTAAATATTATTATTATTTATATGAATAAGTATAGGATCGTAAAAAATCAAAATATTGAATGTGATTATTTATATTGGGGTATGACATGACATGACATGACATATAATTCCCAACACATATATTAATATCTTGGAACAAAACTCAATAATAGCTATCAATTCAATCCATTTTTTTTAGGAGCACTCCATTTCACTATACAATATGTATATATAATATAATGTGATATAAATATAATACAATAAAACCTCCATAAATTAATATTTTTTTATAAAAGAATACTTTTTCTCTGTCCCAACTTGGGCCAATTTAAAAAATTAGTAATTTTGATAAGTTAACAAGATAATAATTTTTACGAAAACCCTTATATAAATCTATAGGTCCGTCAATATCATAAATTAATAGCTCTCTAAATTACAATCATAATTAGGAGAATTTAGTAAAATATAAATCTATTATTGTTTATTTTTTTCTCGAAATTTAAATCTGTATGAAATACATCTCTAACTTTTTTCATTACATTCGAAAGCTCTGGTGTCGTGTTCTCGAACTGCTATACAAAATTGTGAAGAGTTATTGCCATGAGTTTTTAATTTACGTTTGGTTGGTTCTAAAGATACTGAAGTATCCATAGTTTCATCATCGACATGATTTTCAATGATACTAACCACAGTTTTTTCTAAGCTTTGAAACTTTGAACATTCACCATTTTCACTTTCGATAATCCAACAAGTGATTGTCATCCATTTTATTGCGGTAACCGAGATCATTAATCGTTTTCTCAAAATCGTGAATGGCTTCTTCATTACAAATTCGCCGAATTTAAAAAGCAATTTTTAAATCAATAAATTATTAATTTATCGATTAATTAATATCTCTCTAAATTAATAAAATTTCATAGTCTCAACAAGGTCTTACTGTATGTAGCATACTTCAAAAGTTTCTTCGATAGATTTAGTCATTGAATGAAACTCTTGGATTCAAGATTCGGTGACTGAGTATGAGAATTTTTAATTCTATGAATTTAGAGGTAGCTAGAGATGAGTACTTCGTGTACGTATATCTAATAAAATCTTTGTCAGAGAGAAGTGAGATCATAGAGCAGTGAAATGTGAGGAGTTAATGAGAGATGAAGTGGTAGAAATATAGAGAAATCAATTTTCAAAACTAAATATTTGGTTTCACCAAAACGTTAATATTAGAAGGCTAAAACTTTATTTTTTTGAGCAAATATTACGACTATTGGGAGTGGGGGACGGAGATCGAATACGAGACCATCGATCGTTATTGTGTTCGACGTTAGATGGGCTACAAACTACCACTAAGACAAATAAAGTTTGAAGCGCACAAATAAGTAGCCCATTTTAAAGACTCAAGAATTTAATGAAATTGGAAGTAGAACACACACACACACACACAAAAAAAGGTTCCTAATTAATTTGGTTATTTTTTTATTTTTTTAAAAAAAAATCTATATTGTTTTCGAATCTTGCTTTGAAGATAAGTAATGGAGACCATAATTAATTTTAATAGTTGTCGGGGAGACCGTAATTTACTTAGCTGTCTATTGAAGTATTGACATATCCACTAACCAGAAGACATAAACCTAAATTAACTATTAATATTTTTTTGAATATTTAAATTTGTATGAATCTTGTAACACATGGGTCATTTTCCCAGATGGTATGACTTGTACAATTAGCAAGTGCCTTATAACCAAGATTAGGGAGGGCAACATTTATATTATTCTTTCAAATATGTTAAATTATATATTATACATTATTATAAGAGAACAATGTGTTCAACAGTGATATGGTGTTTCCGTGAAATTACTGTTTGGATGAACAATATACCTACCTTTGTTTTTTTTTCCCACTTGGGCTTAAATGCTTTCTTGTTTGGGCTTAAATATACCCTTGGTTTTTTTGTTTACTCATAGGTCCGAGTCTTGGCCTCAGATATACAATTTAAAGTTCCCCAGCTTCGTCTGTCATGCGTCCTCTCTTGCCCACCACTTCCGTAAAATTGCATTTAATGCTGAGGCTGTTCACAGTTCGCAACAGTGGTTTTCAGGTTGACAGATTGATTGTTGCGTGTTCTCGTCATTTGCCCCATGGTCTTTTCCCTCGTTGTTTATTTTTTTGGAGGGCATTGTGTTTCAACCCGACGGTTTTTACTCTTGTTCTTTGTCTTTTGGGGTGTTGGTTTCCTTACCCGATGCTTTGGCTGCAGGATATCAAATCGATGGGGAAGGTCATCATTCGTTTCGGCCGTCCCTTGCTGGGTTGGGATGTGGTTTGCAATTCTTGCTTTATGTTGTATATAAGTTATGTGTTGCTTCTCTCATTTTTTTTGGGTGCTTTCTGCTTTGAGGTTCTTCTGGATTGCGCTGCTTGCTACACGTTTTTGGAGTTTTGTTTTAGGTTGGTTTCAATTTTCCAGGATTAAATTATGAGCATGCTTGTGTTTGGAGTTACATTAATTATTCTCTGATTCTATGTAGCTTTTGTCTTTTTTTTTTAGGATCATCGAAGTGGGGTTATTCTTAAGAAAAAGAAAGAAAGGTGGTGACAGAATTTATGGTATAGGGAATCTCGTATTTGTAGTCCTGATGAATTTGGTTGATTTCGGTTATGCTTCGTTTATCCTAACACTTAAATTGATAGAGTTGATCCATCCATTTACTGGAAGTTGAGTCATATGATTATTCATTTGTTCTATCTAAGCTCGTAAATCTTGAAATTATCCCGAATTTATTAATTAATAATGTATTGGTTGGCTGAGCCTTAATATTTTCTAATGGTAAATAATTTATCTCCTTGGTAACTGACTGAGATACACTTATTGTTTTTATTTTATTCTTTTTTACAATATTAAATTAGCTGGAAGATAATTAGAAATCTTCGTTTATGACAGAGATGTTCCTGATATTATTTTAAAATTTTATGTTTGTATTTGCTTCTTTTTGAAGTGTAATTAGTACCCTTCCAGTTGTATTTTCACATTGAAGTTGTACGCACTCATGCAGACATTTAAGATTTGATTTTGGTTGCACATCACTCTTTTGTTTGTTTATTTTATATATTTTTATTATATTGCATAAGATTTTATGATTCTTTTCTGTAATTTGATTCGCACAAACTTTAAACTGGTACATGGCTTGACTTAAGCTACGAAGGAAGTTTGTCCATTTCACATGTAGCATCCACCGAAATTTATACCAATGCACTTATTTATTTAACGGGGTCAATCAACTGATGCTTCTTGAGATGTGTGTTTTAAGTGCAATCTCAGCCTGGAATAGGTCTTAAAACTCACAAATCGATGAAGAAGGTTAAGTGTCATGAAAAGCTGATTAAAATTATGTTTTGCATGTCATTTCAGATTATTCTTATTAAATTTTATTTATTAATGTTTTGACTTTAATCCAGGGAATCAAGAACTTGAAGTACAATTTTGTTGAGGTAGATCCTCTTTATGAAGAATCTTTCAAGAAATCAATTATGACATTGAAGCATCAACGAGTTAATGATCCTGTTACTGAGGGTATTGTACATTTATGTGAGGCGGCTTATCGTATTGGTGATGATTTAGGTTTCTTGTTCCATATCCTTTTAAGCTTTGCAAATAATCCCCACAAACTGCACATATAATCTATACTTTACTGAAGTATATCTTAACTAGGGTCACATCATTACCTCAGAATGTAGCTAAAGATATAGCGCTTGCTGACCTTGATCCTTTTACTAAGGAGCCAATCCATGTATAACAATTATTTATGTTAGCATAGCTACATTTTACATGTGGCATTTCTTACAATCTTCTCTTTTGCGAAAATAGCGAGACTGTGGTGCTACATAAAGATATGCCTGCTTGAATCCTCAACCCAACCATCAGGCTTGCTTGTGAACTTCATGTCAAGCCACTATCACCTACCGATTGCAGAGATTGATTTTTGTTGCCGACATACTTTCAGGTAAAATGTGGTATAGATACTAAAATTAAAAGTTTATAGACTCACTAGCCCATGGTAGGGATGTGTGATATATTGCTACAAAGCAAAGCTCTTTTCATGAATCATTAATGGTTTATGTGCATAGGCCCTTGACATGGAAGAGAAGTGTTGTTGAGTTTGGGCGCATGTCCCTGGTGAGGGTCAAGAGGGTGTTGCTGATGGCGGGACCGACTTTGACTTTGGTTCTGTTTGCTCAAAATTTCGAGCTTCAACAGGTCAAAAGTTTATCATCTTTATTTTCTGCAGGAAAATTCGAAGTAGAACGGACAGACAAATCTTCAAGTTGTGATTCATTCACTTACAATAATAGTTCGAGAAACTCGACTTACTCAAGTGGCTTGAATGCGACCAATGAAAGTGTGCCTGAAGCTCAGGTGAGATTCAAGAATCCGAATTCAATACAAAAATATTGATTTATAGATGGAAAAAAGTATAAGTTACATTGACTATTTAATTTGTTCTATGATATCGATGTTTCTTGATTTCAGCATTGGAAGCTTAGGTGCTCGAAATTCAGAAGATTATGTGTCTGATGTTGTTGTCAATGGGGCAAAGCTTTATGGTACTACAAATGGGTTAGAATCAAGACATGGCAGGTAATTAGAACGTCAATAATAATTCAACATGTAGGCAGAAATAGATATGGGGTGGAAGTCCTTAAGTGGGAATGCGAAACTTTTTGACAAATAGACCATCGAGTTGCATCGATTAAGGGCATTTTTTTTATATTACACAAGACTTTTGAGTTTAGAATATTGGATTTAATTTGATTTTAGTTAGAAATTATCTATAAAATTTGAATCCTATGTTATTTCATGCTTTTATTGATTCTCATTGCTTCACACGTACATATGTGAACACGGTGGATCAGGAAGTGCAAGCAATATCAAGTTCCAGAATGTGCACCCGAGTGATTACACCGTACGTCTGGAAGTGGAGGCTGCTGGTCTTCAGATTTGTGCTGATGAATTAGGATCCATAGTCGACAATCACGATGTTAAAAAGGATTGATTGACATCGAATTAATGGATTTTTTTTATTGTATATTGTGCCCAATGATGTCATTTTTAGCGGAAAACTGAAACCTTGTAAAAGAAAGCTTATATGTTAATATGTTATGCTTTTGACGCCGTGGTTTTTGTTACTTATTTGTTTGGACTCCTTGTGGTTTTTGTTTTGTGATGGTCAGTTTGTCAGGTGTTCATAAGTAACATCAGACAAGGTTTAGCTTCATGTATTACAGATTAGGCTGCACCGTCCATGTCTGATACGCCCTAGCAAAACTGTCTGCCTTGTCAAATTAAAGTTCTTTGTTGCCTTTGGCAGCTTCAGTAAAATATGTGCTGACTTGATTGAGATATGAATTTCAAATCTTGAAAAATTTGAGATTGGGAATTAAATTGTCCAATAAATTTGCCCCTGGCACGGTGCCAAGAAAAACTAGTATATATATATATCGCATGGTGGGACAACTGCTCCCTCAAAAATCCAAATTTGTTTGATTATCCTAAATATTGTTTTAAATATTACATTTTGTTGTTCTAAAATTACAGTTTCTCTTACAAAAACAAAGATCTTTACATATATAAGAATGGCGAGGGTTTCTAAATCTGGGGCAGACCTGTTAGAGTTTTGTGAGAAAAAGTATCAGCCATTAAAGGATAAAAACAATGAAACGGAAGCAATATTTGGGGAATTTTTCTGTGTATTGAAGATTATCCATAATACATAGAGATGCCCTACTATTTATATACAAAATAAATTTATAGAGAAAAGAAAAATGGAAAAGAAAATCAATATTCTACACGCAAAACATGACACAATCCTAACTGATTATTCTCACTTTCAATTATGTTATTCAATAGCAGAGTAACCAATTATGTCAGCTTCACAAAATGTTCTTTTTCTTCATCATGTGCAGCACGTTAATGGGTGCTTTCATTGTGCATTTCTTCATCCTTTTTCCCGTAATTTTTTGATACTCCCCCTCAAGATGAGAATATATGTTCATAATTCTCATCTTGGACAATAAGGATATGAATCTTTGACTTGATAATGCCTTGGTGGAGACATCTGCCAGCTGATCTTTGGAAGGAACGTAAATTGTTTCAACCATTCCAGCCAAAACCTTCACCCTAACAAAGTGACAATCCAATTCTACATGCTTGGTCCTTACATGGAACATTGTGTTTCTTGTTAAGTGTATTGCTGATTGATTATCGCAAAACAAGGATATTGGCTGCTTAACATGTATCCCAAAATCTGTCAGCATCTTTTGCAACCAAACTATCTCAGAAGTTGTGTGAGCCAATGCCCTATATTCTGCCTCAGCTGATGATCTTGAGATTGTACTTTGTTTCTTGGACTTCCAGCTGATTAATGACTTTCCAAGGAACACACAGAATCCTGTGATGGATCGTCTAGTGTCTGGGCATGCTCCCCAAATCAGAGTCGTTGAACCCTTGAAGCTCTAATGAAGAATCGGATGAGTAAAACAATCCTTGTCCAATAGACCATTTTAAGTATCTTAGAATCCTATATGCTGTCAAGAGGTGTTCTTTACGTGGTTTGCTCATGAATTGGCATAACACATTAACACTGTAAGTAATGTCAGGTCTTATTATTGAAAGATAGATTAACCTTCCAATCAATCTTCTATATCTAGTAGCATCATTTAGATAGTCTTCTGAAGAACTTGAAAGCTTATGGTTTAACTCAATAGGCGTGGCAGAAGGTTTGCTACCAAGTAAACCTGCACTTTCAAGAATCTCAAGGGTATATTTTCTTTGACATATGTGAATTCCCTTAGACGATCTCGCAATCTCTAAGCCAAGAAAATATTTTAATTCGCCCAAATCTCTTACCTTGAACTGATGATGAAGATGTTGTTTTACTGATTTGACAAGTTCCAAATCATCACAAACAATTAATATATGTAAACCAATACAATAATGAAACCCGATTGATCTTTTCTGGTAAATAATGAATAATCAGACCTGGATTGTTGAAAGCCGATGGATAAAAGAGATGATGTGAATTTTGAATTCCATTGGCGTGATGCTTGCTTCAATCCATAAAGGGATCTGTGTAGTCTACATACAAGGTTTGAATTGCCTGAACACACCCCCCTTTGGCTGGAATCATTGTGGTAGATGATGTACATCTCCTCATCCAATATCCCATTAAGGAAAGCATTATTAATATCCAATTGATGAAGGTTCCATTTCTTGACCGAAGCTAAAGCCAACAATAACCTGACAGTGGTAATTTTTGCTACTGGCCTGAATGTTTCATGATAATCGAACCCTTCTCATTGTGTGTATCCTTTAGCAACAAGGCCGGCCTTATGCTTATCCACACTGCCATCTGAATTTAGTTTAGTCGACATGTTTACATCCGATAGCCTTCTTACCTAGAGGTAGGGTTGTGATGGACCAAGTTTCATTAGACTCCAACTCATCAAGCTCTGAAATTATGGCATCCCTCCAATGTTGAGATTGTATAGCTTCTTCATAGGATGAAGGTTCTGGGTGAGTGGAGAGGGCGTAGCTTTTGTGGTTGTGAGATAGGCGGTCGAATGATATGTAGTTGTGTAATGGGTGAATTGTTGAAGATCGAGTGTGAGGAATGATAGAGGTCAAGTTGCGATGGTAATCTGCTAGATAAGAAGAGGATGTCTGATGCGAGTGGGGCGTTGTAAAAGAGATGAATTGGGATTTTCGTCATCGGTGGAGCCTATTAAGGAAGATCCTATATGATTGTATCAAATCTTCACATATCATCTTTATTTATAAACTAAATATCTCTTAGCATATTAAGGAGATCTTACCTTATCTCTAACCATTGTAAATTGTATAAATCCCTCTTCTAATGAATAAAAAGATTGAGAGCTTAAAATATTAAAATTCTATAGAGCCATGATAAATAGAGTCCGAAATTTGCCCTAGATTATTACTAGGTGGGTTTCAAATTTCTTAAGTGAAATTTATTTTGGGGGTATTTGCGGGTGGAGAAACTTTTTCAACTTAATCCAACAAAAAATAAATAAATCATTTAAGTCCATTTTCACTTAAAATGACCAAAATAGACATCATCGCTATCTTCTTCTCGCTTCTTACACCGGCAAAAAATCATCAAATCATTCATCCATTTTCTCCTCGCCACTGGTCTAAGAAGCGCTGCTCTGAACGGGGCGCACAATCTTCTCTCGTCAAAATCCTAAACCTTGACCACACAATCACATACGTCCATCTTGATCGGCACGTCCACCATCCTTATACCTGTCTGTACAAGTCTCCTCATTCACGTCTGCACAAAAACTACCCATGGTGGTATTCTCTGAAACACTGAGTAACCTCGAGGGTTCTTTCTGCCGCCAAGATGGTGCTGAAACGGAAAGTGTCTAGGTTAAGGTTGTAAGTGATGATGACTTTAAATGGGTTGCAGTTTTTAAACATGCAGAAACTACACCATGACAGCCCAGACGGAACCAAAACAATGGTGAACTGGAGAGGAACCACGGCGGCATGCAGGAGATGGAACCATACAGAGAGCTGCTCGACGTCAGGGGCATGCAGGAGATGGAACCATACAGAGAGCTGCTCGACGACATGCCTGACGTGCGTGAACCGGTGCACGTGGTTGCACCATATGCACCGGTGAGTTTCGCATGCACCGGTGCACGCTACCGCATGATAGAAGTCAATTTTCTTCAGTACTTTTCATTCTCTGGAAATGAGATTAACAATTTCATCCTGTAGACAAAAACAGAGTGTAATAGAGAGATTTCATTCTGTAACGATTTCATTATTTAATAGAGAAAATTTCATTCTGGAAATAAGATTAACGTAATTAGCCATTTCATTTTGTAATTAGCGATTTCATTTTGTGACAATTTAATTCCAAAGCCCAAGAGGACACGCACTGACACCAACCAACTCTTCCATGATAACTTTGAAAGGGAATAAAGGATCTGCAGCACCCCTCGACCTCCATCCAGTTACAAATGCCACAATGGATTTACGTGCACCGATGTTCAAGAAAGATGACCTTTCTTCCTTCACGGACAGTATGAGTCTATCGGTACATGTAATTTACATACACCGATAGACTCGATGGTGCATGTAATTTACAAGCACCGATAGACTCCGTCATGCATTAGTCTATCGATGCATAGAATATACATGTATCGACTTATTAAAATCTTGGAAATCTTCTACTTCTCCTTATTTTTTGAAATTTGTTCAAATTTGTGATTTGCTTTGGTTGGTTAGAATGAACAATATCTCGGGGAATTGAAATTGGCAAAAAAGTCTTCAATGAGAAATTGATTTTTGTAGATTTGAATGTAAAACTCAAAACTACAGTGTATTTAAGATGTTTCATAGCTATGTTTTTTGTTAAAGATATTATGAGTCTACTGGTGCATGTGATTTACATGCACCGGTAAACTCGGCGGTGCATGTAATTAAATGCACCGCCTTACTAAAATCTTTGAAATATTTTGCTTCTTCTTGATTTTTGAAATTTGTTAAAATTTGTGCTTTGTTTGGGTTGGATGGGAGGATCAATAGCTTGAGGAATTGAAATTGGCAAAGAATTCTTTACATGCACCGACTTATTATATTTTTGGTTAAAGAGAATACATGAGTCTATCGATACATATAATTTACATGCACCACTAGGTAATTCCTAGTAATATTTATTACGTATTGTTCATCGATTGCTCTGCCACCACTGTGGAGATTGTACAATTCCTAGTAATATTTATTACGTATTGTTCATCGATTGCTCTGCCACCACTGTGGATATTGTAATGTCTAGTGGTGCACTTAATTTAATGTTATTAGTGCATCTAATTTAATTTAAAGTCTATGAGTGCATGCAATTATACTACACCAATACATTCAATTATATTACACCGATGCATGTAATTTAAAGTCTACCAGTGCATGCAATTATACTATACCAGTGCACACAATTATACTACATCGGTGAACTTAATTTAAATTAAAGCAGTGCACTTAATTTAATATTGTTGGTACACCTAATTCAATTTAAAGTACTGATGCATGCATTTATACTACATTGGTTCATGAAGTTATACTACACTGATGCATATGATTTACGTGCACTACCACACTCATGTGGTATATATTATATTTGCATACATCGCATGCGTATAGATGCGTATGTAATTTATATGCACCGCTAGACACAAATTTATAGCAAGTTTATAGCTATGAACTCAACTCATGCAATTAACAAATTTACCTAAAGAAAGAAACAATCAAGTAAGTTAAGTTCCTTCAGTACATAAACAAAAGGAGAGAAACAGATCAATTTTTTTTTAAAAGGCATTATGCACATTTTATCATATTGATAAATCAATTTTTTAATCGCCTGAACCAATGTCAACCAACTCATGGAAATAAGACAAGATGTTCTCATCTCAAACCACCACCTCCATCCCTACCCCTTCACAATTCAACAAATCAAAGGACCCAAAACAGAAACCCAAGTTACGTAATATTGAAGAAATGGCAGTAAGCGATGACCGCGACTCGCTACTTCGTCATAAAACCATGGAACTGGAATCTATTCGGTGTCAACTCCGCCATGGTCGCTACCGGATTCTACCAAATTCAAACTATACATTCTCTTCGTCTTTCACTTTCCTCCTCCTTTCTTATAGCAAGACTGCTCCACCGCACCCTCCATGGCTTCGCCGATTATTTTGAAATGCAATAGTAAAGTATTTGTGTTTTCACTAGTTAACATGTCAAAAATGAAGAAATGAGAAAATATATAATATTGCTTTGAAATGCTCTGATCGATTCAAGTAATAATTGTCTACTGTAACATATAGCTACATCAGCAAAGTTGTAACATCAACGAACTGTAAGGATTTCGTTCCGCTTTCAGTCTCGATTGATAACCTGCAATCAAAAACAAAAACAATCACAGTATACAATTTCAACTAATGAAACTATAAACTGAAATGCAAAGCAAGAGTAAGGAATTAGGGCTCAGGTCGAGCTGGGTTTCCTTTCAACGTCGTCACCGGGGAACCAATGTATCGAATTCAAAAGGGGAGACACACACACTGCCCGAAGACACTGCCCGAAGACCCTGCCCGAACCCACTGCCCAAGCACACAGCCCTAACACACGGCTCCACCAGTCAATTAACCACACTGGTTAAGACCCACAGCCACCACACAGTTCACACAGCACCAGTCTCACGGCCACACAGCACAGTGCATGCACACAGCACCACTCAAGCTCACGGCACACACACAGCACCACCCACGGCCACTCAGCACCACTCAAGCACAAGCCAGCGCACACAGCACCACACTAAGCACAAGCCAGCGCACACAGCACCAAGGCGCACACAGCACCACCCTAAGCACAAGTCAGCGCACACAGCACCACACTCACGGTCACCCACCGCACACACAGGGACGAAAAAAAGGGGGGACGAAAATTGCACAAAGAATTTTCAATCAGAGTGTTAACTCATCATTAAACCATACCAGGATTAATAGCACTAAGGGAGATGAAGAGGAGGGGAGCAAGTCCCAAGGTTGGTCCAGCCAAAGAGGCACGCGTAGGAGGAGCAAGCCGAGGAGACGCTGAGAAGAAGAAGCTTCTGAGCAAGCCGAGGAGACGCTGAGAAGAAGAAGCTTCTGGACGAATTTGAAGATGAAGGGTGAAGAGGAAATGGGATAAAGGGGCTCGATTTTGTCATAGCAAAGAAGGGCCAAAGCCCAGCTAAAAAATAATAAGGTATTGGGCCAAAAAACCCAACACGAACAACGGTCCGCCTCCGTCCCCACCACTCCTCTCTCCGACGTCCACAGCCACCTCCTCCCCACAGCGACCTTTGTTGCAAGGCTCCAATCAAAATTTGCTTCATCTTCACCTGACCCCTTTCTTGACTTCTCCTAATTCCTACAAACCCTTGTCATTCCATTAACACCCTCCGAATACTCAAATCCCCAACCCTAGCTCTCCCACGCAAGTGAAGAGCGTAGATTATTTTGTAACATGTGATGTTTCCATGTTGGAAAGCTTAGCAGTATCGGAAGAGTAATCATAGGCAGAATCTCGAAGCAAAACCCATTCTTAGGTGTAATCAAGAAATAAAGAAGACTTGTAAATAATGGGACATAAAAAATGAAGTTATTTGAAAGAAAGTTTTCTAGAATTTAGTTGGAAAGAACATTTTTTGGTAGATTGAATTGAAATATGTTTTGAAAAGTGATACCTATATGTAATTTTCTCTTTATTTTATTACGTATATTTAAGCAAAAAAGTTAGTTAAATATTTTAAATTTATATAATATATATATTTATATTTGTCCATAATATATATCGAAAGAATTTGAAATGACTATAAGAAAAATATGATTTTATAGCAATGAATTTTCAAATTTGATTTTCGATCCTATTAACATTCAAATACGCAATTACAAATACAATGTTAAAGTATAATTTAACTTAACAAGGAAAAAATGCATTATTTCTTTTTTCTTTTTTTCTCGAAAACAGTTTTATATTTCAATAGAAGTACATTTATCAAATACTTGTTGAGTTCAGAGAACTCTACTGATCGAAATTTGATGTTAACAAAAATTGTTCATTTTGTACTAATAAATTCGTAAGTGTGCAC
This sequence comes from Haberlea rhodopensis, assembly GCA_907163345.1. NCBI lineage: Eukaryota > Viridiplantae > Streptophyta > Magnoliopsida > Lamiales > Gesneriaceae > Haberlea > Haberlea rhodopensis. Next base: position 1,867,149 of record CAJQUN010000007.1, on the reverse strand, counting down.
CTAAACTGTTCAACGCAAAAAGCTGGAAGATCATCCAGTGGAGTCAAACAAGCAAAAGGACCAACAACACAAATTAAGCATTCTAGACCGTGGACTTATCTGTTTTATGTGATTTAGGTCTGATGTGATGTTGAACTATTATTTTTCAATTAATTAAAAAAATTATGAAATCTTCATCATAATAATATGATTATGATTTTTCAATATTATTTAATTGGCTATGAAAATTTTAAGGTTTCAGAATTTGAATTCAAGCTACTCGTTGAACAAATTTCCAATTTTTTTTATTTAAAATAGATTAAAAATAAATGTACCATATATTTTATTATAATCGTTCAAATGTTTTGATAACACGGCTATGAAAATAAATTTTATTAATCTTTAATTATTTTAATATGTAATTCATGTGTATAATATAATCTACATTCAATACATATAAATATATATGTATTGAATATTTAACGAAGTGGGTAAGGGTACTTAACGGGTCGGATCAATTCGAACCCGGCCCGAAACAAGACCGGTTAGCCTGGTTCGAAATCGGTCCGGATCGGTTCTAACGTTTCGAAACCGGTATCTTACCGGTTCCGGACTGAACGGGTCCGATTCCGAATTGAATCGGAACCGGATCCATTTCTTTTAAAAAAAATTTTATTTAAGCTAATATAAGTTAGATTTTTCAAAAAAAAAAATTTCAAAAAAACCGATTCCGGGTTGGAATCGGTCCAACTCGGAACCGATTGGACCGGAACCGGATCCGACCCGATTCATTAACGGATCGGACCGATTCCGAGATTATCGGATCCAGAACCAACCGATTCTGGATCGGTCTGGACCGAACCAATCCGTTAACCACCCCTAGAAATGGGTCATATGACAATGACCGATCCCACATAAAAAATTTGGTCAATTATTAAATAAAGCCCTTGATTTACCTCATATTGAGTAACCAAACACATACAATATAACAGAAGCATGGATATTGACACAGATTTCATCATAATTGATTAATAATTAAAATTACGCGTCAATATTTAATTTTATTTTCTGTAAATCCGATCTCAAATCATTTATACAATAAATTAATATTAAAATATATATAAATACATATTAGCCATTTTTACGGATTAAATTGAGTTGGTCTATAATTACAGTCCAACCCGGATCGTTACAAATGTTTTCCCAAGAAAACACCCGCGTATTAGAAGCGCCGCTGTTCGTCGAGTACCCACGGCCACCACCCCCGGGACCACTGCCATAACCACCCTCTCGACGACCGTAGGCACCCTCGCTGTAACCACTGCCACCAACTCCATCGCGGCGAGGTCCACGGGAACTAACTACACCTCCGCTACCACCGCGGGAATGAGCTTCTTTAACGGTGATGCTGCGACCGTCGAGATCCTGACCGTCCATCCCCTCGATTGCGTCTCTCATCGACTGCTCATCCTTAAACGTCACGAATCCAAAACCTCTGGATCTTCCAGTCTCGCGATCGTTGATAACCTGCATACGCAAATTATTTACCGAAACCATCAGACATAAGCCAAATCCGTCAAAAGCAAAACTGAAGCGATCATTCGATCTTTGACCCCACTGTGAGAAAGAGGAAGATAGAACGTGCCGTTTCAGAGCAAAAAGTAACAGAAACACTAACAGTAGAAATTCAGATCAATGTTATTTACAGTAACAGTAACGAGATTTTAGTATCAGATGAGACTTGAGAGCCAATCGGTTGAATCCGATCTCTGCGACAAACGGACCTTCGAATCGATTATATCGCCGAATTGACAGAAGGCCTGCTCTAGGGTTTGATCGGTGGTGGCCCAAGCTAAACCACCGACGTAGCATCTGAATTCTGAATCTGCCATTGCCATTGATTTTGATTTCAGAATTTGTGGGTGAAAATTGTTGAAGGAGATTGTGGAGAGAGCAGGCAGAAAGGGCATTTATACTGGTGAAGTTGGCAACTTTTGGCGGGTGTGAACAATATGCTCTTGGATAGTCCTTGAACCATGGTTAAGGGGTAAGGAGTTTAAGATTTATTAACACGACACATGCATTAAACTTGATCTCTCTAATTTATTCTTAATTCGAATCTTTTGGCAAGAGAAATTCTTAGGGAAGATAATCTTTATTCACCAGGAACCACCACTAGATCAGGAGCAGAATTCCCTCTAAATCGAGTTCCGAAAAAACCAGAATTGATTACTAATAGCTGCAAAGAAGGAAATTCTGTATAAAACAGAGTAGTTGTTTGCTATCAAAACACAACGAGAATGACTTTGACTAAGCATCTGGTGAGATATCACTATTAGCAAAAACATTCGAATAAACAAGTAGCTCGCATCTAATCTAAGAAGCGCAGTGTATATATATTATTACATATATATAAGCGAGGAAGGGTTACTGTTCCGATGAACAGTAACCCTTCCTTTTCCGATTTTACTTTTTCTTTTTTTTTTTTTTTTTTGTTTTTTTTGTTATTCGCTTTTACTTTTTCTTTTTTTTTTGTTTTTTTTTTGTTTTTTTGTTTTTTTTGTTATTTATTATTTGTTCAATTTGTTCAATCCTTTTTCGATTTTACTTTTTCTTTTTTTTTTGTTATTCGCTTTTACTTTTTCTTTTTTTTTGTTTTTTTGTTTTTTTGTTATTTATTATTTGTTCAATTTGTTCAATCGGTTATTGTAACCCTTCCTTTTTTCACTTTTTTTCTTTTTTTTTGGTTATTTTCTTTTTTTTGTTATTTATTATTTGTTCCATCGGTTTTTTTTGTTATTTATTATTTGTTCAATTTGTTTAGTCGGTTATTGTAACCCTTCCTTTTTTCGCTTTTTTCCTTTTTTTTGGTTATTTTCTTTTTTTTGTTATTTATTATTTGTTCAATCGGTTATTATTCCTATGATATTCGGTCGTCGCTTTTTTATTTTTAAAAATTTTTTATTTCCTGTTTTTATTAGTTTTTCTTTTGTTTTTGTATTTTTTATAAAATATTCGACATTTATTTCCTTTTTCTTTTAGTTTTTCTTTTATTTTTGTATTTTTTATAAAATATTCGGCATTATATATTTTTGATAGATTGCAGGTCGTCGATTTTGCTTGTTTATGTACATTTTGATTTTTTACTTACCTACGACCTATTGCTGGTATTATCTTTGTTCAAATATTCCCTTAATGTATAAGGAGATTATATCAAAACCCTTGACCCAATAGTGCATCCCTCTTATCTCAATTTTAAAATTTAAAAATGTTTTCTTTTTTTTTTTTTTTAGAAAAAAACTTGTTGATTTTGTCATATGAATTAAAAAAAAAAAAATAGTTCAAAATAGATTTTTGTTGTGGCAAACTTTAATAATACTTTTTTATGTGAACTTATTTTTTAAAAAAAGAGTTAAAAATAAGTTCTCGTTGTGGCAAACTTTAATAATATTTTTTTATAAAATATTCGGCATAATGAATTTTTGGTAGATTGGAGGTCGTCAGTTTTGATTGTTTGTATATATTTTGAGTTTTGGCTTACCTACGACCCATTGCTAATATGTGATTGTTCTCGGTTACCTTTGTTATGATGTTTGGCATCAAATTTTCCCTTCATGTACAAGGAGATTATATCAAAAAAATTAGAAAATATTAAATTATGATACTTATATATTACTTGTTTGATAATAATTTGGGACGTCACATTTACATTCATTTTGTCAGAAAGTATATAATAATTATAAAAGTAAGATGATTAATTAATCATGAGGCCATAACAAGTAATATAAGAGCAATATCCTAAGATAACAATGCAACTACAACAATGAATATAAACTATAATTCCTCTTATGAGATGCTCGCTACTGCTATGAAAAACCGAACACGTATCTGCATTATGAAATGAACCATCGTCATTTTGAAAACTCTTGCGAACAACTTTTGATTGGTTTTTTGGAGTTCATTTAGATTTACTTTTATTGTGATATTTGATGTCATATACTACTGCAGTTTCGTAGATGACTTTTGTTTAGAGCGTCTATTGGGCCCTACAAGGATATCATATGCCAACTCTTGATATGGTGTACTGTTGGGGAAGACTTTTGTTTACTCCAATCTATTTGATTTTATATAAGTACGATTTTGTATGTTCAATGCGTAAGGACCATCTTTTTATTCTCTAGAACTGTCTGTTGAACTTGTGTCGGACGCTTTATTGGACATATATACCAGATTATAAGCTCACTGGCACCGCGCCTTGCGTGGTGCCAAATTAACTAGTATATATATATATATCACTAGCTTATATGTAAAAGATGAAATCATGTAATTTAATGTAAAAAGTAAAAAAATTGGAATTGATACTATAATGAAATTTTGAAGGAAAAAAAATTGGAATTGATACTTAAATGGAGGCATATTTTTTTAGATATTCGCCCGAGAATTCCAGTATAGGTTAGCAATTATGCTAACTCAGGTTAAATATATAGCCCATGATTGCGTCATTCTACGGTGTCAGGATTCGTCGTGGATGATGGATAGGAATATTTTACCTAGATAAAAGTTGAGGGAACAATTCTTTTTTTTTTTCTTTTTAGAAAAGGAATCTTTGGCCTAGATACATGTTTAGGGAACAATTATTTTAAAAAGAAAAAAGAACAAGAAATTCAGAGATGCTATTTTTTGGGCATTTGCAAGCCTCGAATGGGAGGACTCTCTTGATTGGGACAATTGATGACAATCAACCGAGAAAGCACAGGGTGTCATATTCAGGGATGTTATTGAGCATCAAATTTAATGCAATCTTTCGATTCAAATATCAAATCTTCGACTATGATTGATGAAACAGTAGGAAGTTCGAATCAAAATATCTCAAATTAGCAGAAATACTGATAGCCGAGAGACCAGAATTGATAATATCATGGCAGCAACAAAACCTAGCATCATCATCTTGAAGGAAGAAGGTTACAATGTAGGTGCATTAAAAGAAAAAAGTGGAGAAAAATCTACAGGACGACAAGAGAACAAGTGTATCAACTCAAAATTTTAACGAAATGTGTTTCTCAAGAACAATGAAACAGTATTTCTTTGATGTATGAATCCAATTTATCTGGCAAATAAAATCTGACCAGTAATAGCAATGGTTAGAACATAGCATGAACACAACTGGAGTAAACAAAGGAGGCCTGGTGCGTGTGCGTCTTAAATACCAAGGCAACACAATGGATTTCTCTTTATCAGACTAAGATCCACCTGCAAAATCAAATACAGATTCATATAATAAAGAAACTTCAAAAGTAAACACCCCAAGTATCATTCCTATTACTACCAGGTCAGGTCAGCGTGGTATAATTCGATAAACATGATTTCACACCTCGTATTTTTTGAATTTTAATTTCACCAATAGTAATTTTTTACGTCACCGGTGGGTAGAAGACAATTTTTGTACCTTGTGGCCGAAGAGATCTCTGATGTTATCAATTCCATACAGAATCATTGTGGGCCTGGTGAAAAAGTGAAGCGGATGTATTTAAGTCAGAAAAAACTACATGATAAGACAACAATGACAATGGCCTATTGGTTAGTCACCCAGATCCCTACATATTAATTACTCGAGTTCGAGTCTCTCCCACCCCATAGTTAGGATTGTTACAAAAACAAAACTACATGAAAAGAATGACATGCTCAAAAAATGGCAGTTTGAAATGGAAAACAAAAAACAATAACATAAAACATAATTTAGGAAAAGTGAAAACTTGTGGTTGGATGAGAAGATTCCTACCTTTCAAGGGAAAGCCCCCATGCGATGACCTGGACATCTTCTGGAAGCCCCATAGGAAGAAGCATTTCCGGTCTAAACATGCCCGAGTTTCCAATTTCGACCCATTTCTGTAAACCTTCATGATAACTGAGAAAATAACAATTTTAGTTAGACTATGTTCCATGTTAAAGATTTGGCCACTTGGTGAAGCTTTGATTCTGACCTGAAGATTTCCATGCTGGGTTCGGTATATGGATTGTATGCAGGTTTGAATTTAAGCTTGGACATTCCTAAAATAGAGAGATGGATGAATCATAGCCAGCGACCACACAAAATAGAGTTTGTTTGAATGGAGAAGATGTTATAAAAACAAAACGTTTTTTAAATAAAAAGCGTTTTTAAAAACTGAAGTTTGGTTGGACTGTTACTTTTAAAAAACATGTATAAAACGCAAAGTCAAGAAGTAAAAAATGTGGCATTTACTTATGTTTAAATTATAAAAAAGAAATCCGTATTTTATACAAAGCATAAAATCTACTTCTGATTTTCTTGGAAAACGCACTTGCAATGCCCTGCTACATTGGTTGTTTTTAAAGCCAAGTACTTCTTTGTAAACTCATTCTTATTCTGTTCATTAGAAGTTAAGAAACCTTATCTGAGTCAGATCTTTACTTCCGTGTTAATAAAATGATTTCTCAAACCAAATGAACACTAGGCATTTACCTAGACGAGAAAAGAAGTCGTGCAGAACTCCTATCAAATGTCCGAGGGTAAGTCCACGATCGCATATTAAGCCTGCCAACCGTTAAAACAGATTGAAGAAAAAGGTAAAAAACTAGCACTCAGCCAAAAGAAAATACAATCTAACTAGTTAGCAAAGATATCAATTTCAGAGAAAGAGAAGGTTCCAGTTCAGTGAATCCATAATTATACTCAGCATAGCATATATAACTGGTCACAATTCACATTGCATGTCAAAGAAAATACAATCTAACTAGTTAGCAAAGGTATCCATTTCAGAGAAAGAGAAGGTCCCAGTTCACAGTGAACCCATAGAAAATTAAATTTCTTCGATGATGTCAGAAATTTGATCCTCTACAACTACGTCAGCAATTTGGTTAACTCTTATAAAAAAAATAATCTATTGGCAATAGCAAACACATCATCTTTTAAAGGTCACACCACTGCCATCAGATCACATTTTTGTTCCCTCCCATTATGCAGCTTTAAAGCAAATGGAAAACATCAGTAACAAGGTGTGGCTAGTTGAGCCATGGAACTAAACATGCACTTCTTCATAGAAAGTTGGATACCTTCTATCTGGTGGAATTCAGCAAGGTGAGTTCGATCTACAGCTTCATTTCTGAAGACCCGATCTATTGAATAATAACTTTTTGGAGCAAATGTTCCCTGCACAAACAATGATCAATCAGAAAATAGAAACATGGAACAAAGTAACTAAAAGAATAATGTGCACGCCACCAATCTACAGAAGAAAATACCATAGAAGTGAAAGGAAAAGAAAAGCAAAAACATCGAAGGCAACATAAATTACACAGTAACTAAATAACAAGGTTCTAAACATCGAAAAATTTCCCCCATCTCAAGTGATAACTCATTGGTAATTCAAAGCACAAAGCTCTTAACTAAGGAAAATGGCGGTCAGAAATTATAAAACAGGTAACATGTCAATATTTTTTCTTATTTTTCATCTTTAACTCAAATATCAGATATACCCAAAGGTCGAAAAAGACTCAGCAAAAAATAAATATATCAAAGTATAGTCTTGGAGTAAATACAATTGAAAAGGAACAGTATAGATAGATGCACTGTGCATAACCAGCATAGTTGAAGCTTTAGCTGCCATGCCAGATAAAAGAATATCTAACCTGCGCAAGTGCATAAAGCATCCTGGAGGAAACAGCAGTAGTATGAGTTCGAAGAAGATTTTTGTTTGCTTCTTCTCTCTTCCATTCATAGCCATACCTAGTGAAGATAGTAAAATTTGTTACTCACTTTTAAAGATGGAACCAGAAAAAGGTAAATGATATGCATTGCATACCCCCTAGATCCATAACCACCAGATTCATGAACTATTTTAACTCGCTCAACGTAATCTTCAGGTAGTGTTCTTGTTGTTGAGGGCTCTGCAAAACATCAAATGCTGTCAGAAAACTTAAATGGATAGCTGCTAAATATAAAGATGAAATTCTGAGAAAACCTTTCAAAAAGAATGTATCGTGTGAATCACGAGCTGGATGTTGTTGTGGTTGGAAAAGGGCATCAAAGTTCCAGAAGCTGCAAGCTCAAGCAAGCACTTATCAAATGTTATTGCACTAGAATTAAGAGAAAAATAATGCAACTAGAAACAATGCCATCTTTCTGATAGATGATGCAATTAAAGCTTCAGTTATCTACAAAAAGACGAAAATGCACAAGCAAATGGCAATCCATGTTCTTTGTTTTTCTCGAACAGTGATGGTGGCAAGCATATACAAGCTACAATAATCTCAAATTACTATAATGGCTCCATTGTTTTTATTTTTAAACGGATTGTTTTTTATCTTTAATTCAGCAATCCCAAAAGTTTTGGTTCAGTTTAAGCGTCAGAAGATGAAGTAGAGCTGCCATGTGACACACATACTATTGCAACCTCACTTAAATTGAAACCTAACAAAGCATCCTGGACAACAGTAAACAGAAGTCAACTTCTCTTTTAACCTCTCTAATTTATAATTTGTGAAACCATGAATGTAGATATAATATTGAGCTTCACTGGGAGCCAGTAGTAGAATGAGAAGATCAAGGTCGTGCACCTGCTCTCTACGAAATTGTTTGTAGGCATCTCTTCAAACCTGCAAGAAAAGAATGTCATATCAGCAGTAGTCGCCTAATTAGAGGATTTTACATCAATGATTAAACTCAAAATAATTCATCAAAAAGTATCACCGCATTACCCCATCTGAAGAAATATCATCTGAATTTGGCGCCGTACCTTCAAGAAAACGAAATTAAATAGCAATCAATACAGTAATGACATAACAGTGAAAGACCAGAATCACCAGATGCATGAAAATTGTCGGATAAGCTTGTCATTACAAATGGCTATATCACGCCAGCAGCAGATAATTTTCACCATTTCCTTAACACTGTTAATGATAAAAGACTATTTAAACATATATACACATACATAATTCTGACATCTTCCGCTTATGTGCATACAAAAGGAAGAGAAGGTCAATGAGAACAAAGTTTAAAATGGGCCTCGTTAATTGCATGAGTTTGACACTAGTCTCTGTGCAAGAAAAGCAAACAAGAAAAACATGACTCAAATTTAAATATACTACGAACCTAACCTTTACTGAATCAAAATGCATGTAAACTTGCAGAAATCAATTACATTACCAATTCTCGACTCTTTTACTTATTATGAAGCATATAAGACAGCAGGTAGCTAAATCAATGTGACTGAAAAGACGTAAAACTGAAAGTGCTGTAACCATGCCTTAAGTAACGGGTGGAGACAGCCACCTTCAGTTGGCTGACCCTTAGCAAGGAAGTTATATTCTTTAAACTCAATCTCTTTCCAATCACCCCTTCAAAGAATAAAAGAAATACATACCAGATAGTAAATTAGGAGTGAAATGAGATTTGCGACAACAACTAAAATTTAGCACCTAAGACATCTAAATGTAGTCAGTTTAAAGTAATGCCACAGTAAGACTATGTAATAAGCATTTGTTTAGCATAAGGACCACAATATTCTTTTGCATATTAAACTTTTCTAGGATAGGAATCATCCATAATCATTTTTCAATGAGAAACTTGTCTTGATATCTAGATGGCATGAACATACAGGAAACCATGACAAAGTAGCCCTATATAGAACAAAATCCTGGAAATGCACCAAGTAGATCAATTACCTTTGTAGATTCTCACGAGTTAAATCAGTGGCTACCTTTTTCCTTTTTGGAGTGTACTTAGGACCTTTCTTTACAGAATAGCCTTTCCATATTCTTGTATCAGGAAAAAAAAGTGCAAATCAATGAAAACACAAATAAAGCATCCCATTTCGTAAAAGTAGCTGTCCAAATACCGTGAGTTACAGATCTATATTAAAAATGATAATACCAAAAAGTGAACAAGTACAAAACAAAACAAAAATAATTACTGGGAAGTAATGAGCTTTCTTCGTTTGAGAGCATCAATATCGTCAGAGCCGACTGCCTGCAATTTAATTCATGGGTAATAACACTAGACCTTAATGAGTAAGGAAACCAATTTTGTTTCAGTTTTACGCATTTAACGGATGACAAAGACACACCAATACATTTTTAGGGCCCCTAATAATGAACCATCAGAACAAATAGATTCCACATATAGTCTCACCAGAAATCTGCTAACTTGTTTCAAAAGATGGAACAAAATCGCATGCATATCTAAGATAGAACACTCTACAAAAATAAGAAAATGTTTATATTTTTAAAGCTCAACATCCAGGGAAAATATAATTTTCAGACTCTAGAAATAAGCAAATGCAGCCAAAACTTGAGGCTGCAGATCCTATATTTAGTTGAGTAGCTCTGAACATTGTATATCCATTGTATTCCATATGGTTAACACAATTTTGAAGATTGTTACTCACCTCACCATTTTGAATTTGTATAAGCATATCCCTAGCTTTGTCAGCAACATGGTCGACCTAAAATAAATTGCCACAGCAAGACTAGTTCAGCAAGAGAACTATCATTTGTTTTCAGAAATAAGTAAGTTCTCATGTGCACAAGGTCACGTCTCTTCATCTAATTTTTTTCTAAAAGCTCAGTTTCAGTCATCATTACCTTTCGCAACACCTGCAATTTTCCCATCTCTATCCATTTGTTTTTTATGGCCTGTTGGCTGCCTATTTTGTAAATCGAGGGCTTCAATTTCTGCATTTAGAAAATCAAAATCACCAGTATTTCTCCAAGTGTGAAAAATAAGTTAATGATAGTGAAAAACATCTGTGACCAGCAGGAAAGAGAGAAATGGTTGAAGTAATTGCACAATTGAAACCATAAGTTACTTCCAAGAACCAGTAAAATATATAAATATGTGCAATCAGAAGAAAAGTTAAATTTTAGAAGTAATCTACTAACCAAGCACCACATTGCAAGAATAAACATATACAAGTCAATAATTTAGTGCCAGTGTGCAGCATAACTGATTGCTTCATTACCTGTAAATCTTCTCGAACAATGCCCTCAGGTGGTACTGCTAAAAAGAGTTGTACTTCTGGAGACCCATCCTTAGCATATGTTTCCCCCTCTTGGGTCAGCACCCATCTTTCCTTCTTGATATCCTGTATAATTTCTTTTAAAGTGAACCTCATCGGAAAATTCCAATGATTTCCAATAAATCCACCAATCTCAGAAACCACAATGCAACTGATATGACATCTTACATCCCTAACTTGGATTTAACTTCATTTTATTCAACAGATGTTAGAAAATGTTGCTTCCGAGAAATCAGCTAGATTTCACAAGGCACTGTTAGAATTCACATCAACCTGTACATAATCCAAACATTTCCAACATCATAGAAAAGAAATGCAATATTCGTGTAGCCTTTGAAATTCCCACTAAGAAAAATAGGTCGTTGAATGGAATATGGCCATTAATCTAGGTTTCTAAATCTTACAAGATATCATCCATATTCCTCTTCCTTTGCTTTAATTTTGAAGGCATCAACATATACAAAGAACCATAGCTTTAACCAAACATTGATTTCAACTAATACACATAAAACAATGCAATATGATGTAAAAAAACTGACCTGAGCATCAAGGAGACGGAAACCATTGAGACTTTTGATAACATTAACAATCTCATCATGACTGATTCCTTTTTCCTCTGCAAATTTCCCGGAATCTAAAATTTCCTCATTCTTTTCCAGGTATCCTAACACGACTTCTTCTGCCATCGCTTCTCGAGTAATTTGCCCTCGACGGCGTAAGAATAATCACCACGGGAATAGCACACGGTTGTGCTGCTGCAGATCGACCGATTACAGGATAGATTGGCAAACCCTCTGTTATGGCAAACCCTCTGTTATGGCAAAACAGGATTTTATAAGGCTTGAGGATATTTGGAATACGCAATAGGGTTTTAAGGGTTTGGTGAAATTTTAATTAAATAAATGAAATCCAATCAAATTTTAATGTATTGAGTTACTATAAAGAAAAATAAATTATTGAACTTTATTTTATCATTGTTTACCTTCAAGCTCCTTACTCTTCCCTTGAAATTTAATAAAGCATAAACTTCTAATGTTTTAATAAATATATATCGTTAACACGGAATTAGGACTTTATGTTTATTTTCTATACTTGTTGCATACTGATTAAATGACTTCCTTGCTGTGAAAAATTTATGCTGAATTCTTTTAGGTTGTGTTTGAATGGATGTATTTCATTTGAATGGGGGGATTTAAGGGGTTATATTAGATCTAGATTTTTAGGTTGTGTTTGAATGGATGTATTTCATTTGAATGGGGGGATTTAAGGGGTTGTATTATGTAAGGACCATAGTTCCTTAAATACGGATTAAAGGCATAATTAGAGCTAACATAAATTATCAGAGTAAAATGATCGTGTTGAGACTATGAACTTTAAGAATTACATGCCAAAAATAAGGACTATCAATGGATTAATTACATTCACAATCTAATTAATGTTATCAACTATAGCTTTACACTACTCCTAGAGTAGACACTATACAAAAGTAATCCCGTCCTTCAATTCCCAAAAGTGTTCTTCACAAGCTCACTGCCTCAACCCGCCTTAGCCCATTCTTATCATGCCAAAAGTGTACCTACAAGGACAACCCCCAAACATGAGCATATACTAATTCATATACAACACAATATGAATTTAAGGCGTAAATGCAGAAACCGTAATAAACACTTCCTGTTTTTCCCATGCATTTTAAACGCTCCCCTTTTTGTTGTCCCTGTACCATAACTCATGAGTATAATCAAATAGATTATTCAATGGTCCACACATGTCATGACATAATACCATTCCATTATCACCAATTACCAATCACTAATCTACAGTCTGTTTATCACAATGTATTTTAATGCCCCTCGCTTTTCATATCGGCGGCATAGAATAACCTCGCTTCAATGGACATGTGGCGCTCCCACCCCTCGGTTCATATTTAGCGGCAACAAAACAAATAGTGGCAAGCATTAAAATCATCAAGGGATGACCACGACTCATGGGATGTGCACCAATAACCATCATATGCATATACAATCATCATGCATAATTCCACATGTATTTGCATCCACAATGCATAATTCCATATATACTCGCATCCACAATGCATAAACAATGAGTATATTAGATACATGTACAGTTGGGTGCCCGTACGTCTTCTACGTACCTTTCCAAAAAGTAGGATGTGGTAGGACTTCACTTCCTTGGTTGTGTCGCCACCTGGGATGGTTCTACATATTCACACAAATCAATATTAGAACCCAATAATAGTCCAATTACCAAAAATCCCACAAAATAGCCAAAAAACCAAGGCGTCAAAATTTTAAGGCTGGCGATCGATCGGCCCTTTCACCCGATCGATCGCGAGCCAGCCATTCCGAGACCATCGCCTCACTGCCCGTCTCGATCGATCGAGACGCCCATACCGATCGATCGAGAAGACACCTCGATCGATCGGAAATTTTTCTCGATCGATCGAGAAGATCGAAAATTCCCACCTTCCGCGCTGCCGAGCTCGATCGATCGAGTGCTATTTCCGATCGATCGAGAAGTGCTATAAATGCGAGAAATTGCCATTAATGTGCACAGAACTTTACCAAACTATTTTAAAACCATAATACCTCAACCCAATACATTAAAAACACCAATAACCTTCAAAATACACCCTAAACAACCCAAAACTCTAACATCCAACCCAAAAATCATACCAATCCAAACAAACCCATATTAAAACCTTACAAATCCACAACAAATCCAATCCAAACACAACAAAAGCAACAAGGAGGTATCCATACCTCTTGGGGACTCCAAATCTCCCAACAAACTCCACAAATCAAACTTTTGGAAGGATTTCTCTTCACTCCTTTGCCCAAAATCGAAAATGAAGGAGGAGAAGGGTTTTGGATGAGTTATTTGGGAAAGTAGGAAAGGTAGTGATGGGTGTAGAGGGGTTGGGGTATTAGTGGGTTATTTTAAAGTAAATTGTACTCTACAATTACCATGGTGTATAAAACACCCCAACATGATATTTTAAAAGCATGATACCAAAATGCACCAAAATACCAATTAAACTCATGCTTTCCAATTAATTGCTAACCATAACAAATAAATCATGCTAATACTCAATTCTCCCAACATGCACAACATGCACCCTGAAATGCACTCTCGGGTCACTCTTTCCATGTGACCATGCATTTCATCAAGATAATTAATTCCAACACATATATTAATTATCATCATAAAATCACATAAACATAATTAATGCCCAAATTGCAATTAATTATTTCGGGGATATCACATATTAGATCTAGATTTTTAAAGACTTTTGTAGAGTTTAGAAGTCTAGAGGTATTCAATATAGACTTTTATATGCTCTATATAAGTGGTATTCAAAATAGACTTTCATAGAGTTTTTAAAAGTCAGGTGTTATTCAAAACTCTATATAAATATAGAGGTATCTAAATGTCAATACACTTTTAATGACTCTTGTGGAATTCTTTTAGATGCAAATATGAAGCTCTAGGTACAACTCTAAAAGTGAACATTTCTCCTCCATTCGATTTAGACGGGCTTTTAATTGAAAAATACCCCGGTAACCCATATAAATTATGTCTTTATGCCAATATATAGTCAGTATTCAATCAAAACCAAAGTATCAATCAATCAAAATCCAAACTTTCACTGATAAAAAAGATAAAGATTTAATTTTATCGGCATAGCTTCAATTTCTCTCACCTTGAGAATTTCCACGATTTTTATGTCTTTGAAGCTTATAACTTACACCAAAAGAGTATTAAAGTGTGGAGTGATTTTGAACATATTGTCAAAAACGAATGTTAGATATTTGTTTCAAAAAAAAATTACTGAAATATATCAAATTTTTTCAGTATTTTGATTATTATTTATCTACTACTGATAAAAATATTATTATATATTCTTAAAAAATATTAATTGCTTAATTATGTATGTTGAATTGGTTCAAATAACTTAAACTTTGATTTCAAAAAATTTAATAATGATTCATTCATCGTTTTTCAAAAATCAAATTGTTTTAATTTTTAAGTTGAAAAATTCATTTATATTAATAGATAAGAAATTATTAAATTGAAGAGGTTATTCATGTTCAATGGCTAATCAAAAAATTCAATAAAAAATCTTCAAATAGCTCCTTCATTTCCATGTACAACACAAGCACAGATTGTATTGGCTTGTGCCGTATTATAGAAGTTTTTCGCAAGGAGTGTCGTTTGATGATTTTTTAGTTGAATCAGACAATGAAGCTTCATCATCTTTATCAGAAAATTTTATGAAGACAACGAATTTGATTCATTCTTTGTTACTCAAGAACAACAATGAGCGAACACTAATGCATGAGGGATAATACAGCCACTCGAATGTGGAGTGTTGTTGAACATATTGTTAACGATGAATTTTAGATATTTTTTCATGAAAGACTACGAAAAATATATCAAATTTTCTTGTATTTTGATATTTAGTTACCTAATATTGATATAAGTGTTATGTATTTTTAAAAAAATTATTGGTTTACTACTTATGCATGTTGAAGTGACTTGAATAATTGAATTTTTAAATTGTAATTTATTCATCATTTTAGATAAATCAACTGATGTAGTTTTTAAATAAGTAAAATTTATTTTTATTAAAAGATAAAAAAAATTTATTTAATTAAAAAAAGTAATCATGTTCAATTGATAGTTTAAAGAAATCAATTATAAGTTACAAAATCTACAGATGTTTATGAAAGTTTACAAATATCTAAAATCTTGTAATAGAATTCTTTCAAAAAGAGTTTATGAAATTTTTTTTATAACTCTATGGAATACTATAAAAGGCAATAGATCTATCTTCACAAAAGTCCATCATTTTAAAAAAAGTCATTAAAAATCTAGAATGAAGACTATGAAAATCTTTTTATAACTCTGTAGAATTCTATAAAAGTCAATAAAAATATATATACTCCACAAAAGTCTATCATTTAAAATAAGTAATTAAAAGTCAATAAAAGTCTAGATTGAATACACCCCTCTTAATTTGAGAATGGATTTGAAAGTTGGATTTGAAATGACACATATCTTAGGTGCAAATCCATCACAATTAGCATCACATTTACATAAATTAGTAAAAAAATGGATTTGAAATAAACACAATATAAATTCATCCAAACAATTAAATGAATTGAAATTAAGGATTTGAAATCCAGGACTCCAAATCACTCGATCCAAATGCGCCATTATGTTACATTTGAATGTAAGGATTTGATTTGGAGGAATGGATTTGATTTGGGAAAAAATTGGAAATATGGATTTAAATAATAAATATTGGGCGTATTTCAAATACATTTAAATTACCATTTCATTGAAATAAATTAATCAAAGTTGGATTTGAAATTCAACTGATACAAATTCATCTAAACAATTAAATGAATTCGAAATACATCAATTACCATGATTTCAAATACCTCAATCCAAATGCACCCTTACTTCACCTGCTTAATTTCATTTCAATGACTATGAAGACAGACATATGTGATTAGGCTAGGGCAACGGTTGGGATTCTCGTGCTTAGTACTCCACATGTGATGTAGTAAATATAACTCAACTCCAATCGAATATATTGGGCACCAAAAATCTTTTTTCCTTGCTACTTAATTGACTAGGAAGAAGCATTACATATTCAACAAAGTAACTCCAATGCCCGACAGAAAGCACCAATACATAGATCATTCTTTCATCAGTGAAAAAACATTAATTCACACCTTATAAATTAATTTGAGGAAAGAACTATCAAAATTACTGCCCAAACATACCGCCGTCAAAATTCCAAAAATCTAGAATTTTTGGGGATATGATAAGAGTAAAATTTAATTATTTGATTGGAGCATTTTTTTTAGAACATACAACGAATATAAATATTTGCACATAAAGAAGAAATAACGAAATAAGATACATCACACATCATACATCTTCCCAAATCTATCATTTATATTTAGATAAAAAAATTGAAAGAGTTTTCAAATTTATCGTTTTTTTTCGATATGATAGATATTCTATTGCATTTTGGAATTCATGAATTTTAAATTATTAGTTTTCAAATTCTTTCCTCCAAATCAAATATTTAAACCAAATCAAATCAAATATTTACATCCAAATACAACCTTTGAAAATAATTGCTCGTAAGTTTATAAATATTTTATGGTATTTCCAAGAATATTTTAGGATGAAATTCATTCATCCAAACACATCATCAACCTCACTGAAAGCAAAGTGCGGATTGAAATGGCCATGAATAAAAGAGAGCAGCTGAGACTAGAACACCACCCTAGTGATCCCCGACAATCCAAATTCCCACATTACCAGAGTGTTGAAGAACAATGGAGGAAGCCAAAAATATGATGGGCTCGCAACAAGCTACCATTAAAAATCAGGCAAGCAACTTTTCTCAAAATTTTCTAAAAGCCAGCTGGTCCTATCCATAAAGCCCAGCACCGACTCCAATTGTCCCTCAAAAATTACCTCCAGGGAAGGCGCGAAGTTAGCACCACATTCACATTAAACGCCAATAGGGCATGGAAGAAGTGAAATAAGGTAACATGTAAAAAAAGAGATTCAAAATAAGGAGCCAAGTCCGCTCTAGGAATTTCTCAACCAAAGCATCCAGAACAGGATTAGCCATCGAACGTAGATCCCATATCTGATTGTGAGGCATGTGCAAAAATGTTCACGAGGCAAGTTTAAAAATGGAACTATGTTCACTAGCTCGTAGGCGATCCATAATGCAGGAGAGTAAAATTTTTCCTTTATTTGACATGGTTTTTCAAAAACTTCAATATCCTTCTCCACGTCCATGTTTGGGGATGATGGAGATGACCCTTAATCAACGGTATAGGCTTTCGGACCGGAGATTCTCAGCAATCTCAGTCTCCCAGCGATCACCATTTTCTAGGAGCTTTTCCTTGTCATATAGAAGTTCCTATTATTACATTCAGGAATTATGACGTAATTAGTGTTGTATTCTAATGTGTCGTCAAACCAAAATTAAAGTTAAAAAGTTCAAACCTCGTGAGTTTCAGTAGCAAACTCAAAGTTGGGCCCTTCAACAATTGCATCGACAGGGCATGCTTCTTGGCAAAACCCACAGTAAATGCACTTTGTCATGTCAATATCATACCTGCAGATCAAGATTTGTATGAGTGTGATCCATAACGAGTAGTTCGTGCATACAAATACAAGAAACAAGCATACCTGGTTGTTCGTCTGCTCCCATCTTCTCTTTCCTCAGCTTCAATGGTAATTGCTTGAGCAGGGCAAATCTGTACAAGATTGAATATTTCATGATATAAAATTGTAATCAGCAACAAGGTTACATATAGATAGCTGCACCAGAAGACCCTGATATATATAACGAATTAGAACTGAGTGCACTTCCAGTTAGGTAGATAATCTAGAAACATGACAATCAAGCCGCAGAAGCCATGTTGAAATACAGAATCCCTATGCAGATGTATATGGCGTCACCCCAAAGTTTATGATAACTAAATATGAGTTCCATTAGTTTTTTTTTTTTTTATGTAATGCTTGGATCGAAACACTATTTTGAAATGCTTGGACAAGGCAAAGGGTAAACCCGGTGCACGAATCTCCTGCTATGCAGGGTCCGAGAAGGGATCGGACCACTTTGTGCCTAATGTATGGAGTCTTTCCTTGCACTGCGAGAGGTTGTCTCCGCAGCTTGAACATGTAACCTCTAGGTCACATGACAACAATATTTATTGTTGCTCAAGGCTCACCCTTCGCTTAAACAAGGCACAAGTAAGAAAATGTGATTTTTGGAGGTCCGAATTCAGCTTCTCTTTAAAAAATGATAAGAAAGATCTTTTTTCACTGTTATATCTAAAAAAAACTGATTCTACTTCTTTTAGATGTAACAGTGAAAAAAGTGTTTTGTTAAATAATTACTTGTTTGAGTAAACTGACCCTATAGTACCACCATGAAATAAACTTGAGCAAAGGGGGTGATAGAATCTACTACTAACAGCTTCACATAGTTTACAAGCAATGCAGCGCTCCTCTCCAGTTGGATAACGTCGCAGGGCATGTTCTCCACGAAAACGAGGACTCAAAGGACCCTTCTCAAAAGGATAATTAATCTGCATAAGAAAAGTAATGTCAAGCATTTATCAATCGACAAGAAAGACCAAGAGTCAACGCCTTTCTTGTAAGAGGCCATGTTAATACACATAATAATATGCTATTCCAATTCAAAGCCCTAAATCCCCTGCAATCCACTTTATCCAGAAACATTAAAACAGACCACGCCAAACCTTCCCGTGATAGAAAGAGGATGAAACATAAAACACTTACCGTTACTTTCTGATCAAAGAAGTATTTGAGTGTTAGCGACAGACCTCGAACCATCTCAGTGAGGAATAAAGTATTTATACTCCTCTCAAAAACTACAAGTCGGTAGAAAGGGGTCAAAAGTTAAGATTGTCCTCTAAAGATTCAAAGGAAATGAACCAAATATAGGCAAAAGATGTAAAAATTTGTTAACCAGAACTCCAGTCTTTTGATATCTCCTTTGCAAGTTTCTCTCTCTCTTCATCTTCTGTAGTTCAAAGAGCCAAACAAAATAAAAAACATGGAAACTGTCATTGAATAAATTTTTTCAACATATTTAGGGTACATCAGCAAAATCTCATGAGCATCTTATGGCATGAACTTTATGAAGATAAAACAGAATCAATTGTTCATGGATTGTCTGTATTTGAGACGACATTTACAAGAGAATATGCAGCCCAAATATACCGCATCACTAGCTTGCCATTTGTTCTATAATGATCTAATGTAAAATGAAAATGGCAAGAAGAATGATATTCACGAAGAGTTACTTTCACACAAGAATCCTTTCATGTAGGAGAGATCGGAGTAAAAAACAGTAATCCAGATTCCATGTGTAAATGCACAAAGGACCATGACAAAAACCACTTTCACCCTGTACACTGACACTCTTAATATTAGCCATTCATATCTGAGTACACAACCATTTGTTCAAATGTATTATACACCAAAAGCAAATGTTAATTCAACACAGAAAATGATCCAAACTTTTTGAATTTAAGACACACCTTTATCGGTCGAGAATGACTGCTTTGTGGCAAATGAGCGCTCATTGTATATTGCTCCAATGCAGTTGGTTCGCTTCAAGGTTTGCCCTGCCAAAGCCTAGATTCCCGAACCCCAAATATATTAAGAAAATACAAAAAAAAAGACAAATCATTAGTAGAACATCCCCTTAGTGAATGTATTTACCATGATAGAAGGTTTTAACTATGAAAGCAAATCATGTTAAGACTTTTGGAGTACAGAGACAGATAGCACAAGCCAACATTCTTGATCTTCTATAGAAGATCATGCAAAACAACCAGCCAAAAATTGACAATGATATACAAAGGTCAGGCACTGTTAGAATACTTGTAAAGCTACGAGGAGGAAAGAAATACTTGCCCTTTTCTAATTTATGTCGATCAAATTAGCAAACAAAATTCCATCAATTGCAATATTCAAAATGAAATTCCCAATCCAGCCGACATACAAGCAAAGCATTTATATACTAAACCCAAACAACAATTTTTACACATACTCCTAAAAATAAGAAACATAAACATCATCCAAATGAATGAGCTACACTGTAGTGATTCGAGTACTGCGGCTCTATCAAACCAGTAAATCTGAATACTGATGGGTTTGTGCCTTTTGTTTTCTCCACATTGGTTGGGGAAAAAAAATTGGCCAACTCCTTTGTTATGAAGGGAGGTTTGGTTCTTTTGGTTTGGGTATACCAGTCAATAGTTTGCCTACCAACTTTGGCTTTAAGAAAATTCTTCTATTATTTTAGAATCTTGTAAAATTATCAGTACGCTCTAATGTTGCAGATTTGATTGACGTTCCACGTCAAACAAGATTTTATTAACTGTCATTCTAGTAAGGGGAGAGATGTAAGTTTTAAAGTTTTGCAAGAAAGCTTTGTGGGACCATAGTGTTTTCTTCTTGATCCTATAGTGGTTTTTCACCTGAATTAGGGGTTTTCCACGTTAAATATTTGTGTTGTTTGTCCCAAAAATCAAGGATCAGAAATCGAAATTATAATATAATCACAGAAATCAAGTGAAAATGTATAGCAACCGGCTAACTCGTACTGATTTTATTCAATAAAAATGGCATCGGAAAAAACGAAATCACATCGGAGCTAAACGAAATCATAGGAACGACTCGAAACAAAAGCAAAACGACATCTTCTCATCAACGCTGCTATAAAATCGAAAATAAAGGCTCCAGCGAACCAATAAACCGAATTTGACGATCCGAAATCGAAATTGTAGTGTAATAAGAGAAATTAAGGGAATCAAATTAACAAATAACTGCGTGGAATCCGAACAGAGACTTACGAGGTGGCGAGCGCGAAGAGCGGATACAGATTTACGTGCCAAGGAAGACGCCATATCTCAGGCGAAACTAATTTTGGGCCAGCTGATGTTCGTCTCGGTCACTAACGATGAAGGCTACGCTTCGTTTTCTGTGTTAAATTATTATTATATAGAAACTATTATTTAAGGACTACGGTTAACTTTTTTTATTAACATAATTCTTTTTTCTTTTTATATCTATACTATATTATAATGCAAGAGCACCATAGAGTAACTTCTTTGGTGAAAGCCTTTTTCATAATTCCAATATTGTCTCTCATGTTATGCTATGCCAATTTTTTGTAATCCAAGAATACCCACACAATACAAAAACAAAACCTATCAATCTAAAATTAAAAACACAAATACTTAAAAATATAAACAATTTAAATAAATAAAAAACCAAAAAAACTTTTATATTTTATAATTCGAATAAATAGAAGAAAAAAATTATTAAAAATAAGGTAATTTTTATAAATATTTATTGTAATAAAAAATATATTATATAAAAAAAAACGATTATATATGCACGCAACGTGTGCTGGTGTCGCTAGTATAATATAAATGAACAATTACACCTAGGATATAAATGGATCAGACACACAACCGCCAAATAGGTGCATTGGGACAGTAAATTTTAGGCCCACCTCTATACGGGCTGGCTCAAACGGGCTGTGAGTTTTAACGGGTTGGTGGGCTGGCTCGCGGGCCAGACCCTTTAAAAAAAATAGTAATTCATTTTTCGATTCATAAATAGGAACTCAATATCATATTGAAGAATCCGATCTACTAAATATTTTTCATGTGGTCGTGTTTTAAAGCTGCAACATGTATTTTTAAATTGAATAAAATACTGATTTTATTTTTAGTAGCAGAGTTAATGTCTCGATAAAACCTGAAGCAAGTTCCAGTATTCTTTTAGCATCAGTTCCAGGCTCGACAAATTCAGTTGAAAATTTTTTGAAGCTTTTTTTTCGGCGGGCTAGCCCGCCTCGGGTTGGGTTAGGGGCTTTACCCAACCATCCTGGAGGCAAGCCCAAACAGGCCAAGCCCATTTAACCCACGAGTTAGGTCGATCAGCCTATTTGAATCAGGTTGACCCATTTTGACAGCTCTAATTACAATCTATATTACTACAACAAATTTATTTTATGAGAAGTCACATATGAACAACAGATGATGCATTTTCCTACAATTAGAAAGTCTCTCCATCTCATCAAAACATCCTAAATAACACTTAGTTTTTGTAATACCTGCCGTTGAATTTATTACTAGCAGTTCCACTGACTATCGTCATGCTTCATTTTTTCATGACACCACATGTTAGGTTTCCGTTCCCGAAGATATATTATCGGGATTATGAGTTAGTTCATCGTTCCAAAATGTTGGAGTTAATGGCAGACGAGAAAGTGAAAGAGAGAGCCTTTCAAGGGATTGAGAGGTCTACTGAGATTGTTTTGGTGAAGGGTTTTGAAGAAGTTGAAGGAAAATGCATTATCTTTCTAAGTTGCCAGGAAAGAAAGTTGCTCCTGTTGGCGCTTCGGTTCCCGACCCGAGTCTTGAAATAGATGGATCATCAGAAGTCATAGATTGGCTAGACCTAAAAGGTGAGAAATCCACTTTGTTTGTTTCTTTTGGCAGTGAATATTTTCGGGAAAAAAATATGATACGGATGAACTTGCTCATGGGTTAGAGCTGAGAGAAGTTATATGGGTTGTGAGGTTTCCAAAACGTCAGAAAATTGAATTTAAAATCCTTACCGAAAGGGTTTTTGGTTAGAGGTAGGGGGAGTGGTTGAGGAATGCAAAATTTTTGTATGAATAGATGTGAGTTCCATGTATATATTAACTTAATATTATTGGTCTAAAATGATTGTTTATGTTAGTTATTATTATTGCATTTAAAAGGCCGTGTGTTTTAATATTGTGTTGGTGTATAAATGAGCTCAATACAGGCGCATATAAGTAGTTCCGTTCCGGTTGAGGAATGGGCTCCGCTGACCTAAATCTTGGGGCATAAGAACATTGGTGGATTTGTTAGCCATTTTGGATTCAGTTGGGTGATAGAAGCCACGAATTTTGGTGTTCTTATCAATACTACATGCTAACTGTGATCGGATATCTGTGGTGAATCACTAGTTGTATTTTTGGAGCAAAAAGAAAAAAGATATTAAAAAGTCCAGTAAAAAAATTTAATATCTATAAGCTTCCAAAGTTTATTTTATATTAAAACTTCATTTCTTAATATTTCATATAAAAAGACAAATAGTATAATGAGATATATTTTTTTCAAAATTCTTGATTACTTCGTTTGAAATAAGTATATTTAAACAAATAATTCTTAATTTAATAAGTTTAATTTTTTAATACTATTGTGTTAACACTTAAGGAAAATTAAATTTATACTTATAAAAATAGATGGATAAATTTTAACACATCAATTAGCCAAATTTATAGTGAAGGAAAAAATTTCATAATATTATTCTACCTATATAATTTCAATAGTTTTAAATTATAGATATCCATCATTTTATATCACGCTATGATGTTTGTTTCTCATTGTATTTAAACTTCATATAAAAAATTGTTACAATTTATAATTCATATGTGCAATAATAAAATATAATTAATAAATACATTTCTATTGTAAAATAATAGCTTAGACAATATAACATTAAGGATGAAGGAAAAGATTGGGTATATCGGCTTCCAAATCAAAAATTCATTTTAAAATAAACAGATATTATATTGATATAACAAACATGTACAATACAAATCTAGCCAAATATTAGAATACACAAACATGTACAATACAAATCTAGCCAAATATTAGAATACACGACCAAGCAACCATAAGAAACACAACAAATATAGGCGCCAAAAGCGGGCAAGTACAACGAGCCAACATAAGTGAGTTGTACTAAATGAACTGATGGTAGAGAAAATCACTTCAGAAGCACAAGATCGTAACCGCAAGCATGCGTGGTAGTACTCTGAGTGAACTATCATAATGGTAGTACGCTGAGTGACTGAGTGAATATGTATGCACCCGGTTTGAATCATCAGTTATGCACCAACTCAATATTAAAACACTACATCAATTATTTTATAATAATCATATTGAATTGGCTATAAATGGACAACAAACCTGATCCATACAAATTATCTTATGTACCAATCGAACAAAAAAATGTGGATTCCACGTGGCTAAAAAATGTGGATTATTGGATTCATCTTAATACAATTCATTAACCCAATTTTAGTTGAGATGATTTATTATTAGATTGAGTTGACACTGAAATATAATTAGCTGAATTAAAAACTAGTTCGCATCATATCGGGCTTGGATTAGCCAATTTTTTATTCTTATTTTAAATATAATAAGACAATGGATAAAATTAAAAATATACAAAAATAAATAATTGAATAACTAATCATAAGAATTTACAAATAAAGAATTATCTAACAAATATGTAATACTTAATTATTTATTAGATAATAACTGATTAAATAATAAAATGTAATTTCCAGTGTACATTCCAGATTTCGATTCACAGCTCTAACTAATATTAAAATCCTGAAGCATACGCTGTCTAGTGTTGTGTTTTATATTAGAGAGGAACATTGGGGGGCATAAATTTCTCTCAAAACAATCTCGTATAAAAAATCGAAAATCTGGTTCTTCTTCTGCTTTTCCTATACGGAATTTGATATCGGGTCGTCTATATCCAACTAGCAGTCGAAACGATGCAATCTCGTGGAAGAGCGCTTCTCAAAGTCATCATTCTCGGGGACAGCGGGCAAGTGTTTATTTGCGATTATGCGTGCTTATTTGTACCGTGTATATGTGCGAATCTTGTGAATGCTTGGATACGTATGTGAATTTTGGATGTGGTCGATTGTGTTCCTAGGATTTTGAATTGGTATTTTTAATGTTTGATGAGCTGATCAGATCGACGACTAGATCGTGCAGCAAAGTTGAAAGAAAATGCTAAATAATTTAAATTATTTCTGGTTCATCGTTTATTTCGACGTATTAAGCATCAATTCCTATTTTATAATGTAGTTTAGTAGTATTAGTATATGAAAAGATGTGTTATCTATTAAATAATATTTTTGTACGTGACTATGTTCTTTTTAAATCAATTTCCTTTGTTTAACACACACTATTTGAGGTTTGAACCTTAAATTTGGTGATCAAGAACATCGAAGAAACATTTTATTATAATTAAAACCTCATTCCTTCACTTTGATTGTTCTGTAAAAGGAAATTGCTAGTTTCAATTTCGTACACAATATCAAATATCAAAATGGATGGTGAACCAAAGAAACTGGGGAGAATTTTGCCTGTGTTGTATATCACTAAAATCCGATGCCGAAATAATGTTCCTTGTATTCATTTTTTTCATCTGAAATTTTCATGTGTGTACAAAAGCTTTCATATGACCGACCATTCATGTGAATGCATATGTTGGTTGACTGTTGTGGAAATTGTGTTGTGGCTTGTGGTTTGCAGGGTGGGAAAGACTTCTTTGATGAATCAGTATCCTTGAAAAATTATTCATATATGCCAAGGATAATTGCTCTCGCTTGGACCTACTTTCATCCAAGTACTTTTGTCCTTGACGAAAAACTATTTCTAGTTTCTAGTGTGGTGTTTACTTGACCTGTCATTTAAAGGTATGTAAATAAGAAATTTAGCAACCAATACAAGGCCACTATTGGGGCAGATTTTCTGACCAAGGAAATTCAGTTTGAGGACCGACTCTTCACTTTACAGGTAGGTCTGGAACATATTTGATTTGTCTTGAGAAATAACCAAGGAACTAGTTGGCTCTTTCAAATGTATTTTCTAAAATTTTAACTAGAAAATTAATCCGGGGACTTAGATCACTGTGAGATCCTACAAAAAGATGTGGTACGCATGTGATCCAATGGTGTTTTGGGTGTCATGAGATAAGAAGTTCTTGAGCCAAGATGAGAAGCCCATACTTGTTTCACAAGTCTCGTCCCAATTAAGAACTTACCCTGATTGACGAAAATTGTCATCTCATATTAATGCTTCAAGGGCCCACCTTTTTCACTCTGCTAGATTTGGGTATCAAAAGTTTCATCTGGATAATAATATTCTCAGGAAAATCTGGTTTGGATATATTCTTATTTTCGAACTTTTCGTTTTCGAATTTACATATCTTAGTCGAGCTGTCATGGGGGTATCCTTTTGAATTTAAAAACGTGATCATACAACTGAAATTATGTAGTACATGATTTGTATTTCCATGTGCCATCTCTTATTCTCTGTCGCATTTCTCAAGATCTTGGATTGATTAATTTCTTCAATTAGATATGGGATACAGCTGGCCAAGAAAGATTTCAAAGTCTTGGGGTTGCTTTTTACCGTGGTGCCGATTGCTGTGTGCTTGTCTATGATGTCAATGTAATGAAATCATTTGATAATCTTAACAACTGGAGAGAAGAATTCCTTATTCAGGTATTTATGTTATTCTTCTTGCCTGTCTTCAGTTATCTGTATTAATCTTTCTTAATTATGTTGAAACTGGTATAAACTTTTTCCTTGATGTTATTTTTCTACCTGTGTGTTTTTGTAAGGACAGTGCTCTTTCATTATTCCTCGAACTGATATTTGACTTTTATGTATATCTCTGGAGAATTATCAATTCCTCTCTTCCTCATACTTTTAAAAGAAGTTGATCAGAGTAGAATAAGTACAAAAGAACCAAGGAATTAACCCTTGTAGTTTTAAAATAAAAGTTTGAACTGCTGCTTATTTCGTTTTTTCATAGTGTGTGGTAACTAGAGTATGGAATGGTCTTTATATATATGTTTTAATGTGCTAGGATAGTCTGGATTTTGTTTGTTTTGTTTTGTTTATGTTTATGTTCTTTAAAATATATCCCTGTGTGCTATTTATTTGGTTGCCAGTGGGTACAGTTTGACAGATAAAGCTTTGTCTTTTTTGTGTTGTCCAGCTTCTTTATAATTTTGTTGGAAAAATAAAAAATGCTTACGACTTGGAAAATTTTCCTGCAGGCAAGTCCATCAGATCCAGAAAATTTTCCATTTGTTGTGATTGGCAACAAGATCGATGTGGACGGTGGAAATAGTAGAGTGGTAATCTTCACTCTTTATGCGTTTTCTTTTCTCTCCCCTTTCTTCATAAAGCCTTTCTTACCTAAAATTCACGGGTACTCCTGAAAAAGGTTAACACATGTATGGATGGAACTAGCTCTTTCGAATACCCTAGTGTTGAAAGAAATAGAGGAACATGTATGGCTCTTTTGGAAATAGTGACACATGTTTGGAACCTGATGAGATTTGTTGAATTCTTCCAAACGTATGGGCCCGGTACATATTGTACATAAACAGAATTTATTTCCTTAAATTTTTAGTTTTTAACTGTTATTTTTTTTTATGTTATTGATTTCCTTGTTCTCTCAGCCTGCCTGACCATTAATAAGAAGCCGGCAAGCGGGGCCTGTCCCAACGAAAGAAGAGGGCGAAAATGTCTAATCTTCCTTCAAGATTCTTCAATTTAACTTGACCTTTCAACGATAGCTTTCACGATCCTTGTTTACTAATGACATGATTTTCAAACACTAACTCAGCTGCTGCCGTGTTGCTACCAGCAAATTATGCATCTGGACTTGTATTTATATGGTGCATATTTCTTGTGCAAGATACGATATTAGTGCACACAAAATAACAATGAAGTTGTATATTAATTTGTAGACTTCAAATTCACATCTTTGTGTCTAGCCACCTCATCTTATTTTTGTGAATTGTGATGCAAGTGGCTTAATTGATTTCTTGTGTGCGCATCGCATGGTTGTTGGGCCAAGGCTCAGGGTTTGATCTTATTGATTTATTGTTGGAGGAAATGTAATGCTGATATTTATACTGCCAATGCCTATCATAATTTTCCGTTCTTTTACCTATGAATTTTTCGTTGGCATTGAGAATGTTATCAATTGTGCTGTCACAGGTATCTGAGAAAAAGGCTCGTGCTTGGTGTGCCTCGAAAGGGAACATTCCCTACTTTGAGACTTCCGCCAAGGAAGGCACAAATATTGAAGAAGCTTTCCAGGTCATTGCAAAGAATGCCTTGAAGAGTGGCGATGAAGAAGAAATGTGAGTAATTAAACAAAGAACTAAATGCTTTCGTTTCAAGTATGATTCGATTAAATTCATTCAGAATGCACATAAACATCATATCCGTTTGCTGTCATATATCTCGACGTAGGTTTCAGGTAAGGCTGTGATTGATCCGAACTGCTCAGCTCAATTAGAGCTCGACTCAAGTTCGGCTTTGACTGAATTCGAGTTGAGTTCAGATAGCTCGTCTGCTTTCTCGAGTCAAAGCTTGAGCGTTGCTAACTTACCCTAGAGTGCTCATTCTGTATTTGACCCTATGTTTCATTTTTGACTTTCTAAATATTATTAATTTTTTTTTTCCTAGTCGAGCTCAAGTATAGTTATTAACAAAGTTTAGGATTCAAAAGTTAGGTTCGACTTAATTTTGATAGTCGAAATAGGGTACATGCAATTTTCTTTAGGTTTTGTTGCCGCTGGGTGAGCTGGGTGAGAGATGAATCTTGACATAATATAATGCAATGAAGCTTCTTGATCGTTTTTTAATCTTGGAAATTTTTTTGGTGGCGCTGAAGATACTTACCCGACACGATTGACGTTGCAAATCAGCGAAGGTCGAGCGGATGCGAGTGCTGAACAAACAGAGCCTTATGTACACTACCGAGTGCTTTTGTTGTCCCATTGGTTGGATGTGCATGAACCATTTTCGATTTGGCAAGAGTCGCATAGAATTTTGTGTAAGCATTATATGTAAAATTACCGTTTAGCAACCACCTTTGATTTTGTCCAATTTGTACTAGCTTCTTTCTGCTGAGTAAATTATGTGTCTGTATCTAAGAGGGTGTTTACGATTGCTTTTAAAAGCTGCTTACCTGTTTTTCAGATAATTTTTTTTTTTTTAGTTTTTTATTTCATTGTTTATGTTATTGTTCTCTAAAATAAGCATGTAAAGATAGAAGCAGATAAAAAAATCATGAGATGTTTTTCACAATTAAATTACTTGTGTGGTGGGAAGTTTATAACAACTTTAAGTTCATTAAGCTGCTTTTTAATTTTAATAGTAAACACTTGATGTTTTTTTGTATAAAAGTAACTTTTTACAAATTTAAGCAAAAGCGACATAAAAATGCTTTGAATAAGTAACTTGTAAACACTCCTGATTAGGCTTGTCTCTTGATTTCTTATGGCTAAATGAATCTCATTCAGTTCAAGTTGAATCTTTATTACTTCACTTCATGTTGGCCGCGAGTAACCTAAAGGGACCAAGGAAAGGAGGTCACCCATTCGATTGGAAAAATAAATTATCAAAGTTTATATTCTAAACTTCTTTCCAAAATAATAGATTTACCCTTGGCTGAAGTTTGTCGTGCTACCTATTGGCCTAAAAGTTGAATGGGTAAGCACATGAATATAAAAACAAAAACCAATTATATTTAGCAAAATACATGAAAACTAGCTTGTGTAGGAACTAATAGGATACAGAAATTGTATTTGGAACTACCGAGCACAACATACGTAATAGTTTGGGTCATTTAATCTACATAACTAGACAAACGGTCATAAGGAGAATTGATCATTTGTCCTTCAATCGAACAAACTCACAGCTTTTCTATTCTTACTTCGCGGGTGTGCAATAATATTGTTGCTATAGCAAATATTGGACAAAACACATGCTTAGAATTCTACAATCAAGAACTTCGCAGCGCATGTAATAGTAACATTACACAGAAAATGATTTCTCCAAACATGCTTAAGCAACTACTTTGCACCAAATGAAGAAAACTTATCTGAATTGGGATGCATCGAACTTCCTGCAGCATTTACGGGCGTTAAAGTGCTTGAGGCAGGATTTGGTGGTATTATCGGTCGTGAAATAGGCTGGCCTTTGGATGTTCATTCCCATTAAGGGTCTTAATGCCTGGTTTGGAAAATTAGCTGCCGGTGGTGCTGCTCTGTTGGGAGGCAAATGCTGTGAAGTAGGACGAGCAGATGCTGGCATCCCAAGTCGTGTCGCAATAATCTGTGCTCTTTCTTGGAAAAGCCTCTGTTTTGACCTATCTAACTGTTCCTTAACACGCATAACCACATTTTCCAAGTCACCAAAGAAAGCCAATTTCGTTTCCAGTTTGTGCAACTGCGAATAAGGAAGCCTGAGCAACCAATAGATGCATACAAATATTTGTACAAATGCAGAGAGATAGATCGTGCAGAACTCAAGAAGTTGTAAAATCTTTCAGTGCCTTCATTGCTATCTCTTCTTTTTTCCAATCTTAATGTTTCGGCCATCATTTAGAAGTACTAACATGCCAGATCGAAAAATGAACTAGATAACTTACCAACCACGCTCAGCTACTTTTAACCAAGAACATCTCAAATCATGCTCATAATAGTTCTCTAAATACAAAATTCAACAAGAACTAATGGCTAACATGACAAGCTATAAAGTACAACTTTCAATGACAAAGATAACTACATAATATTTGGGACTTATAGACAAAGCAGAAATGGCAAGCTTCAGACTCCATCTGCAAACAAATCAAGATTCTTGAGACTCTTTGCATGAAAATAATAGGCTCAAATCAATGCAAACGTGTGAATGATCCAAAATATGACTCAAACCATTGAATTCATTTGCAGCTCCAGCAGGATACCAGAGAGAGTATATTGGTGGCTATATTACCTGTTTTTCTATCAGTAATATAGCAAGCTGACGAATTTGATCTTCCTCTTCGTCTGCTAGAAGCTTTGCTTTCACTGCTGCAGCTGAAAGGGCAGTTACTGCAGCACGCCTTAATTTATCAAGATCATTTTTAGTCGCCAGGGAATTCTTCTTCTTTTTACCAACATGTTCTTTAGCTTCTTTATCACCTGTATTAGCGTTTGATAAAAGGCATACAATAAGATTCTCCCAAGAAATATTTGGTAAGTAGCCCTCTTTTACAGGTTAACACGTGTTCCCGGTGGAAAATACATGTTATATATTTATGCCCCATTACAAAACTTGAGATACAACTGACCAAAAAATCAATTTATTGCTGAAAACGAGAGTGTGGCCCAGCATTGTAACATTTTATGGAGATATACTTCTCCATAGCACGATTAGTAAATAACTGGTTTTTGTATCACTCGTTCCAGTTTACTTGTTAACGAATGGTTGATAAATATATAGGTCAACTCTTCCCACAAACATTACTTGTGAAACTCCAAAACCTACTTGAAAATGATGAAACATGCTAAATAGAATTTTGAATATTCACCTGTGCTTTCTTCCTTTTCTGTCACTGAATCTGACATCAACAAAGACCCGGTCTCTTTCTTTTCTGAGTTAGATGTCAAATTTTCATCTTCCAGAGACGCTTTAGACTGACACAACTCCACAGATGAACCTCCATTCTCTGTTTCTTTCACATTATTGAAATTAAGCTCAGTATGTGACGACGAAACAACGGATGCTTCAGCATTTTTAAGAGACTGTTTCCTTGGAAACTCAGATTTGTCACTACTGGTAGAAGCAATACGTTTCTGTTCAGTGGACGAGTCCTTTACTTGATGTTCTTCAGGGGTAGATTCCTTGTTTTCTTCATTGTCATCATTTTGAACGCTGGTGCCCACAACAGCTGAATCAGGGGTTTCCTCATTCTGCTTTTCAACATGTTCATTCCCATCTTTTTGAATTTCACCCTCAACAGGTTCCGTTGCAGCGCTGCAATTTTTTCATTGAAATCAGCAATAGTATGCATATCCTAAGGTATGACAATTATGGTATTTCACAAACCCTTCGGAGTCTGCCAGCTTTTTCTTGTCATCTGGTGGGTCTTCCAAACAAAAACAATGCCTAGCAGAGAGTTGTTCGCTGGAATGGTTGGCCGATAAAGCTTTCAAAAAGCTATGAACTGAGGTACTTGCAATATTAGGTTCCACCAATCGCACTAGAAATGCTGCCTAGAAGAGAAAATAGATCAGGTTGAAAGTGAACAGGAAAAAGATGTAGGATTTCCAGAATATAAACTCACTGCAGTCAATTTTTCGTTCAAATAAGGTGTTTATATACCCAAGCAAACCCATGACAAGTTACCCAATTTGGGAGAAAAGGAAAAGATAATCCACATACCAATACCATCACAGGATTACCCGCCTCAGTAAATGATAGTTTATCCCCCGGTGAAGAAAGAACACCCACAGCTTCAAACGCGTCATTGAGGGCTTTCTGTGTAAAGTTTTCCGTAAGTTCAAGAACCTTATCTGAATCATCAACTTTTGGATTTGAGATTTCCATTGGGCTGGATGAGGTCTGATTGTCGGTGGCACCACCCTCATTTTCTGTTTTCTCAGGGGCATCTTTAACAGCAGTATCTCTGTCGTGGCCACCTTTAGGAGATGAATTTTCTGTAGTGACGGAAACTGGCAATCCATTTTCTTTAGGAACCATGTCGTTTTCATCATCACTATTGAAGAATATATCTTCAATCGGCATTTGGACAAAGTGCAGTATACACTGAGCTTTTGTCTTTGTTGCCACATGTTCAGCAATCTCACTCCAGTTATCTCTGAATAACTCTATTGCTTCAAGGAGTAGAAGAGTCTCTTGATCAGTCCATTTGCCTCCACTCACACCGCCAGCTTCAGCTGATTCCATGATAATGAAATCTGACAGGGACATATTCGAGCCAAACTTCCCATCGTTGAAGCATTCAGCACATAAATCAAAATCTGCCTGTGCTCAAGTTGGGTTCAGCAGTCATATAAGTTACCATGAAAGATGTCGGGAAAGAAACACTCAAACGTGGATAAATAAAAACCGAAAGAATCTTGGGATGTATGAAAAATGGCTAAGACAAAAAATAAGGGAGTAGGCGAAGAATGTACAAACAAAAAATTAAAGAACTAATTCAGGAATGGCCTAAAAGACAGATGCTTATGAATACTAGAAAAATGTTGAAAACTTCCATAACTAGTCACAGGAGCAAAAAATTGGTAACCACACGGCAATTGTCCTTTCTCTTACTGCAAAAATATGGTATTCGGAAAATTCCTTCCAAATGTTGTCAATTAACAAGTAAGCAAAAAAGTGATTTGCTTGGATTCCAACAATAAATGCCAGGTCATAAATGCCAGGTCAACCATCAAAGTTGAGGTGGATTTTCCTTGGTTCTTTCATCAACATTTTGGGTACTCAAACACACCTCTTTTGGTTAGATTATTGGCTTTCACATTAAGTTTAAACTTCATTTTTCCCATGATGATTCACACTGAACAATACATATCTGAATGCTGGAACTTCTAATTGTTTTCAGGTTAGAACATTCTAGAAATTAATATGCACAATGGCTCAAGTTTCACAAAGTATCCAACTTTAAAACAGTGATGGATCTAATTTGCCCAGAACAAACCATAAGTGTCCTGCATTTGCACCTCTCTAGGATTTAACTAAATTAGAGCTAAACTTAATGGAAGACAGTCTCGACTCAATGGAAGTAAAATCGAGAAGTCAATGATAATTAATGTTAAATTGACAAGATAAATCCTTCCCCTTCTCTCTAAAGACAATTTGTTTAGCACATTAGGAGTCCCAATGGTTAAAATTTAGTTAGTTCATGCATCTAACACATGAAAGCATGCAAAATATTAAACTGCCAGAATAAATATTCAATACAAAGAAAGAGCAACGCCAGAGACAAGAAACCTGCTTCTGGCAATGATAACGTTTCCGGGAACAATCTGTTGAACAAGAATTGCAATGGTACCCAACAGAAGGACCCTCGGATTTATTCAGTTCTTCAGCAATGAAAGATTCGGGTAACAAGCCAGATGACATGGCAGGCATCTCCATATTAGTCCTACTAATAACGGGAGTCCATGATTGCACAGTTTCAAACTGAAATAGTTTTTCAACCAAAGAGTCCTTTTTTCTTGCTTCATCATCATTATCAACAGTAACAGCAGCAGCAGGTTCACTCTGTGGGAATGGATGGTAATTAATCAGACCCCAGTAGCCTAGAAACTCCATCACCTCTTGCCTAGCATCCGAATCTCCAACTTTGAGCTCAGAAAGTTGTTCCAGCTCGATTTGAGAATTTGAACTAAAATGAAACTTCTTCATTATCCAATTTCGTATCTCCATGTATATTTCTGGAGTCCTACTCTCCAATTTCCCATTAAAGAAAGAAGGCATCATCCTCTCCTCTAGTGTATGGATTTTTGTCCAAGAAAACCAACCTAGAACATACAAAGTGACGTACATTAACAATATTAAATGCATTTTTTTTGCCAAGAAGTTACATTCACTAAGAAATTAACAGAACATTCTCACAGGCCTTCATGGTAGTGTTTCTACAAAGCTGACCCTGGCAATCAAACAGGTAAGAACGTTTACCCAACAGTTCAACATGTTTTCCCACGCAAAAACTTCCTAAAATAAAAGCAAATTCGAGTCCATACACACAAAGCATTAGCATTTCCAAATTCTGAGGTTATAAATTCAATTTACAGACACTTTCCTAATTTTCTCAAAACCCTGAGTTCCTAAGACCAGAAAACTAAGCTTCATAAGTGAACATTTCACTGCACAGTGCCAAATATATTTCCGTTATTGCATTTTCCCAAATTCACCAAGTAACACTTCACTCCCCTTGATTCAAAAATCACGCAGCTTCAAATCGCCAAATTCTTTGAAAACCAATCAATGGGAGGTCTGCGAGCGTAAGTTATTCAACCGCACAAATTTGCACACCTCCAGAATTCCAACAGAAAAGGTCGAAGATAGAAAAAGTTTCGTACAAACTACAATACAACACTATTGAATAATCACTCACCAGCATGAATAGGCACCACATGAGCATTAGCGTCTCTCGATATAATAGCTTCGTATTCGGTCTCTATCTTCGCCTCCAACTCCTCCCAATTTTCACTCACTCTCCTCAGCTCCTCCGCCTTCGCCTCCGACTCGACCTTCACATCCGCCTCCAGAGATACACTATTACCGTTGTTAGGCTGAACCCGCGCCCTAGTGCAGGGTCCATTGAGGTGGATCGGAGGAAAAGGCACCACTGGCGGCTTTTCCCGAGCCTGTCTCTTAGACGTCGCTTGAGGATCTGAACCGCCTCCTCCACCGCCGCCGCTGCCGCTATTGATGGAGGCCGATTTCCGTTTCTGTGCACCACCTCTTCTCCGAGACGACGTCAAAGGCTCCGAATCCGGAGTAGGAGCATCGATGACCGGCGTCGGAGGTGTTCCCGTGGAACCTCTTCGTTTTTCCTCCATTGTTACTGAACACTTTCCAGACGCCGTTCGACTGATCTCTCTATTTACTTTTATTTTCTGCAGCGCAGGCTTACCGTAATACGGTGCAAGGTTGATCTACACCGTCCATTGTTCTCAAGTACTGAGCTTTGACGAGCGGTGATACGACGAAGTAGCTGCAGAGTGTTTTTATAAAAACAAAAAGAAACAAGAGTTCCTAACGATTTTGCGTTAGTCTACTTATAATCGTGGGGTTTTTAACCTTAAAAATTTTACTAAAAAATTTTCATACTTAAAAACCTTAATTAAATATTTTTTCATTTTATCTCGAAATTCAATATAAAAGATTTTTTAGAATGCATGATATTATAATAAAAAATCTTTGATGCTACCACCAAAAGGAACGTGTCCTGAAATATATCAACTATTGATTTACAATATCCGAAAAGAACATTCTTTCAATTTTATATATCACATCTTAATCATTAATGTTAATATAGAGTTTAAAACATTTTTTCAACAGAAGATGAATTATATTAATAAGATGAACAGGTATAAAGAAAATGGCCAACATCTGCCAAGCACAACAAAATAACCAATAAAACTGCAAATACATACGCTATACGAGTAATACACAGCGTGATAGGTGTGGACATTAAGGTGGAGTTGGATTGTGAATCAACACATTAGTGCAAGCCCTTGACCATGGAAATGCAGGAACCACCAAAGCAATATGAGTCCCCTCAAATCAATTAGCTCAATGTATGGTCGAGCAAGATAACTGTATTCTGACAAATCTGAATGAACAAATAAGGACAACCAAGAAGCATAAACTGATAAAAGATCAACATCCAAACAAGTTATTGTTGTCAAAACCTGCTCTAATGACCAACAACTTAGGAATACTACTGGATGACACACGAAACCAAAAAGCCCAATAGCCACTGGCAATAGGTGTCCCAACAGTGAATCAAAATCGAACAACCACCACAAAAGAAGCAAAAAAGTGACACAAACGTAATCAAATCCATACACTACTAGTGAATCACAAGCAAAAGTATATTTACCAGGTAACAAAGAAACTATAGTATTATATAGTGGAGAATTAGATAAAAAGATCAAAAGGGGAGACTGTACAAAACGAGCAAGTTGCACGCAAAATAATGTACGCGATACTCCCAATCCCGCACATGGTGGTTGGGTCGTTCATGGTTCACCCTTTTTTTCTTGAGAGCTAAGGGATCATATCTCTCCGCCAGGTTTACCAAACTTTAGTTTTTTTTCAACGTGGCTATGATACTGTGTTAGGAACTAAGGTTTAGGGAGAAATGATTTTATTCAATCTCAATTTCTCAATTTTTTTTCAATTACAATACATGATGTATTTATAGTAAATGTGTAAACAATTATGAAATTTGTACCTAATATTTTAGTACGCATGCTTATAGCAACCAATCATTCTTGACACGATAGTCTACTTAATTTCACAATAAGATCCATGATTAAATACAACAAGACACATGTATTATTAATTATTTTTTTATTTTCAACAATATATCATGCTTTTGAACATAATCTAACAAATAGGCAAGGCGGCTCAAAAACTTTGGAGGCTTTATGAAAATTATAAAAATGAGAAATTTATTGACAAATAAAAAAAAATTCAATTTTTTTTTTATTGCAAAATTAATTATTAAACTTTTGTGTTTAAACTTAGCCAATAATTCATTTTCGATTGCTAGAACTGTTAATTTATTTAATGGATTTTGAGATATAGTTGTTCACAAATACCTTTTTATAATCTTTTTGAAAAACTTCTTGCAGATACAACTGTAAATAGTATAAACAATTAAGTTCTTTTATTAAATTATTATTTCAATTGAGTCTTTAATTTCTACATTTACAACTTTTTAAGACTTCCAAAATAAATTTAAACCATCAATATCAGAATGCATATCATGCTTAATAAACTTTTAAAAATTAAGACATTTTTCTTTCCAAATCAAAGTCAATATATGAATTTAATATATCAAGATCAAATAAAAAATCTAAATATATCATCATATTTGAAAATAATTCAGATCTAACATGCATTGAAGAGATTAATGATCTACTATATAATAAAAATAATCAATTTTAAATTGTTCCTCCGCCGATTAAAGCTCATCAACATTTCATCATTTTCATCAATTGCTTCTTTCGACTAATAGTTTATTTTTGATGGAATTTTAGTTCTAATATTTTTTTAATCAAAAGAATTTCTGAACATCAATTTTAGTTCTATTTTCATTTCCGTTGCCACTTGTTTAGATTGTTTCTCTATAATTTATGAATAAGAAATAAGTTCATTTAAAATCTTCACCAAGATCTATATGTATATTTTCAAATTATATACTCTTTTTTGTTTTCTTTGAGATCTCAATTCTATAATTAATAAAAATGTTCGAAAATTAATCGTAGAAAATTTCATATCCAAGAATATTGAAACACAGTTTCATATCAGACAATCTCATTCAATAGAATTTTCAACCAAAAAAAATCCTTTGCACAAAATAATATTTTTTCCAATATCATAATTGTCAATAAAATAATTATCATATATATTACATATACAAGATATTGAATGTAAGGTGGATATATAATCTATTTTTATACACAAAATGTGTTTTCACCAAGAAAACATCTAACTATTCTTACTTAAATAATAATTTTAATACTTAGTATTGATAATATTTCTTTTCGACTATCATTCAACCACAAAAAATAAAATTTTCGTTGAGATATAATTTACTTCATATGGAAATTGTATACAAACTTTTTTGTTATATTTTAAATAATTTAATCAATGGTTATTTAAATTACTAATAGAAAAAAATATTTCCACGCATGCCTAAAGTTTAGGCTACGATATGATTTATGCCAACTTTATTTAAAATTGTGTTTTACCATATTGCAACTAATTAATACCCATTAAGATCAATTGATACAACAGATAAAATGAGATAAATGAACGATGAATAGTTATAAAAATTGGGTAAAAAGTGTACATCCCCTAACATTTACCCCATTTAACAGTCAACCCCCTAACCTTTCAAACGCACACTTAACTCCATGAATGATTTTAAGTAGTACACTTAACTCCCTAAACAATATTCGAGAACAAT
The DNA here is from genome assembly GCA_907163345.1 of Haberlea rhodopensis. Classification (NCBI taxonomy): domain Eukaryota; kingdom Viridiplantae; phylum Streptophyta; class Magnoliopsida; order Lamiales; family Gesneriaceae; genus Haberlea; species Haberlea rhodopensis. The sequence continues at coordinate 1,828,156 of CAJQUN010000007.1, read as the reverse complement.
TTTCCCTAATATTCTGGCTATAAATTCCCACGTCTTTTCATGTATTTTCTACATGAATTTTACGACAATAGATATACTCGTAAAATTCTTTTTCATGTATTTTCTAATGGATATACTCGTAAAATTTCTACAAAAAAATACATGAAAAGACATACATATCATCGACTATGGCATGTGCGACGCACTTGAGTGAATTTGCAGTCAGGATATTCGGGAAAATTATTTCCAAAAATTGTTCAAGGGTTTAATTACACTACTTAAAATTGCTCTGGGGTTAAGTGCATGTTTTGAAATGTTAGGGGACGAAGTGCAAAATGAGATAAACGTTAGGGGAGCGTCCGTTATTTACCCTAAAAAAATTTGGCACATCACACCATTATCAAGGTATCAAACGGTGATAAAAGTAGTGAAGGACGGGTAGTTAAATTTACGATAGGTCTTAGAGTACATATGTACCAAAGATTGCTCGTGTACGGGCGAACCCGTAGATGGACAATTATCCCTTAAATAGAACAACAACAAAAAAAAACATCATTATTTACGATTTATTTTCCCCAAAATCAATCCTAGTGGTGGAATAATTCAACAAAATGTCGACAATTTTATCGGAATTTAAAAATCCAACGTTTCTAGTATAAAAGCAGATATTCAAGCTTGACCAAAGTATTGTTCTCACTCGATCTTCTGTCCTTCAAATAGTTAGTATTTAACCATGTGAGCTCAGCATATTCTCTATCCCACAATGAACACTCAAGAGTCAAGCCTCAGCCTAAATCTGTCACCAGATGCAAAATGATAACTCAAGATTTCCACTAAATGCTACTTTCACATTTTGAGGATGCTAAGCAACGTTCCATCAGAGAACAGGACAAACATTTCGTACAAGATTTCAAGCCAATTATAAGCGACTGCAACAGTTTCATGAATAAGAAAGCCTTCCAAGTAGTGTAGAGATCATTTGTATTACCTATTGAGCAGCATCTTCGGTAAATCTAGCATCAAAGGGAGCAGCCGCATTGTGATGCGATGAAACGCCTCCAGTTCCGGATCCCTGTTGCAGTTCAATCACTAGCCACCGAACAGCTTTACTCATTTGCTCCAAACGTACAGCACTTATAGGTGGAAGACCGCTTGGAACGGGCTGTCCCGGGTTACTAGCAACAAATCCAGTGGCCTCATCAACGAGGCACTCAGACCCTATTCGTTGCTTCACAGATTCCACAAATTCTTCTGCTTGGTCACAATAAACTCTGAACATTTCCCACCGTTGCTTAAAGTTTTCGAGCGCAGCATCAGTGGCAGGAGTTTTTTGACCACCCGAACTTTCTTTCGCCTCCAAAGCACCCGCAGCTGCAGCAATGAACTCCTGATACGCACTATTCAAGGAATCTATAATGCTGTCCATGTAAAGCCTGCAGAGCCGAGTCCTGAAAAGTGAAACTATATAAACAACTGCAGAACAATACCCACAAAGGGAGAATGACATTCCAAACAAAACACAAAAGGATTCAAATTGCGCGAAGCGGATTCCTATTTGGAGCTAGCTTCAGTAAAAACAAGCATAAATATCATCACATCTTCTGTTTGCGTCTCAGTACTTCGCATTTTGTACATTAGGTTATTGAAGGTAATTTATATTAAAGTAGTAATAGCATTAACTGACAAGAGCAACAAAAGTCTCGCTTTGTAAGACTACATGGCAATTTGCCACAATCTGAAGTTTACATATTAATGACTGTAAATAAATACACGTGATCTAATGGTGGAATTGGAATTGTCTTTGGTGAGTAACATCCACGTATGAAGCAATAACATATTTTCCAAATATAGACCAAAGGTACCTGATTTTTAAGAAGCAAAACTCAAGTTGACAAAACAGTCAACAGATAATTTATCCAAACATTTGAGAAGAACAAGGTTCTTGGATCGAAACTGTGCTAAAATAAGAGATTTTAGAACTAATTGCTCAAATTGTACCGACTGCAAGTAAGTAACAACCCAAAATGCCAATATAATTATTTTTAGCAAATTAACGGATAAAAAACGATGGATACAGCTACTTAACGCTAGATAAAAAATGCGTTCGAGTATATAATACGAAACCTCCAGACAACAGATCATAGCAGAATCCAACTCCTCCTTTTTTCATACAATGTTTTGGCTACTTAATTTCCACCAAACCAAAAATTAATTATGTGCTATATACACCAGCTAGACAACCCATTATCATTTAATGATTTAGGGTTTTGAATTGGGGAATCAACTAAATACTCGAAGTAAACAACGACAATAGATAATCATCTTCGAAGTATATACCTGACCAGAGAACAATGATAAGACAGCTGGTCGGCGAAGTAGAGAAATGGCTGGAGCTCTAGTCTTGCCTGAAGGGACGAGAGAAGGAAGAAATCTTTTATTGCTTTTTATTTACATTCCTCTTCTAACGTTAACAAGTTATATATCAAAATCTTGATTTATTTACTTTAAAAAAATTTCAAGTCATCTTATATCTTTTATTTATTTATTTATATTGCATTATTTCAATTTAACTAAATGTATTTATTTTGTATCTATAACTAAAAATATATATATTAAATTTTATTCTTTGAATTTATTAGTCAAGATTAATAAATATATATATATATATATATATACATTGTAAAAAAGTAAAAAATTAAAAATATTACAAAAGGCACCTCTTAATTCACAAATTTATTGGACGCTTCCTAGTCCATTCCTCCTGGATTATACGACGCTCGTATTTACAAATGCTTATTTAAAAGATTTTTATATTATTTTTGCCTAAAACTGAAAAATTATTTTAAAGCAAATTCATTCAGTATTTGATATTTAAAAAAAACAGCTTAATGAACTTTATTTTATTACAAAAATTATTACCGCTCACGAAGAAAATAATTTCGTGAAATTATTTATTTTTTCAATCTTGTTTTCTTTGATTTTTTTTTGTCAATTTCATGGTATATCTGCATAAGGGTTTCCAGATTTTGTGAAAATTAGTGTGATCATCAGAAGAGTTTTTGAATTTTGTGAAAATTAGTGTATTTTTACTGAACAATTGGTTTTACGAGTTAAATTTTTTAAATGTTAGATCCTTGGGTATGGTGGTGGTGGTTGTTGAGGTATATGCAGAATGGTTTTTGGATTTCAGTGTTTGCTTTAGACCAAAAGGTCGGAGTTATTACTTCTCTTTTGAGTTAGCATAAGGAAGCGAATGAGATGGTTTTAGTTAAATTTTTCATTTAAAAGAAAGCATCAATGATCATTTTTTGTTTGTTTTTCACTATTCGGACATAAATTTCATTGCTGTGAAATGATGATTTTTAAAACGTAGAGCACAACTTATGCATAAATAAGAATACAGTATAGATTAAGTCATATATTGTTGGATAATTTTTACTATAAACTTATAGTTTGTGGTACTTTATGAAAATATTTTTAGTTCTTAATTATGTAGAATATGAGGTATATGTCTTGTTTTGTCAATATTAATGAGGTGTTTTCTTAGCATAATTTAAAATTTTGTAAATAAAAAAAAATTCATCCCTCCATCCCTGGGGTCTGGTCAGCTGATTTTGTAATTCACCTTTATTTCTCATTCTGAAAACACAGATCGACGATGGTCGATTTCTGAGCTTGACAGATATTGAAACTCTCATTGTGTTTTCATTATGTAATCTGGTGAAAATCATTATGTAATCTGGTGAAACACTGGCATGCGTGCTTTAACCGATACTATAGAATGTACTTGAAAGAAATATATATATATATATATATATATATATATATATATATATATATATATATATATATATATATATATATATATATATATATATATATATAGGAACAACTGCCAACCTCTGATTGCTTCGAAAGTCGAATAATTTATGCAAGTATAAGATGGACATGTAGGCAAAATTTCCATTGGAGATTTAATCTGTTACAAACGATCTAGAAAAAAATTGACCAACAAGATAGAAAAAGCTACATCGACAATATCAAAATATAATAATCACAATTCCTCTTAATATTGCAACATTTATAAAAGTAAAATCTTGGCCACCACAAGTGCATGTACAAAAAGTTCAACCAAGATCATAACAAAAACATGGGGATCATTTAAACCAATTACGTTTGTTTGATCAAAAATTTGAAATATAATACTTTCAGATTTTGTCTGTGTTTGGAGGTCATTTAAAAAAGAGCTAATGACGGATTATCCCATGCAGTTTTGAAAATAGACAGATTTGAAAATAAGCATTTTACCCCCGTGGTTTTGCAAATATGCAGATTATCCCCAATGGTTTGAAAATATGCATTTGACCTCTCATGGTTTTGAAAATATGCACTTTATCCCATCATTGTTTGCAAAAAATTGCATCCACGATGGTGGTATTTGCATATAATCACAAACCACGATGGGATGAAATGTCTATTTACAAAATCACAGGGGGTAAAAATGCATATTTTCAAAACACAATGTGATAATCTTACTATTTTAAGCCCACGAGGGTAAAATATCTATTTTCAAACTAAAGTGGGGGTAATCTGCCCATTTGCAAAACCAGATGGGGTAATTCGTCATTAACCCTTTAAAAAAAACTTATAAAAAAGTACGAATGTTAATTTTTTTGTATCCCAAAAAACATGTCAGATACCCAAGATGTCAAACTTTTTTTCTAGCATATATATTATTATATTAAGTTAAAAACAATACATCTAGCATTCGGCCAAGACCATATATATGACTAATACCAACGAAAATCAGCCACAAACACAAATATCTAACATAGACAAACATCACGCTATAATTAAAGATCAGACATATAGGCGAGTGGATGAATTGAGTCACAGCAGATGCACAACAGTCGAGTGTAAAGGCCAGCAAAACGAGATCAAGTCCCCTCAAACTACGAATCCCAGGGTGAGGTCGAAAACGGGAACAACCTTCCAGAAATGAAGGTACAAAGGCGGATAAATAGGAGAAACAAACTGATACAAAAACACCAAACGAGCAATCTTCAATACCCAAATCCCACATAGAATTCCAACGACCAAATATCACGGGGTGGTGCGCAAAACCGAACCGTCCAGTAGACTTTGTAATCACAACCAAGCAGTGCCCCATCAACGAAACAATCACAATGGACCACAAAGGGTCGCCTTCCGTTGTTATAAGCCAATACCAAGTAGAGAATCCAATCAAAAAGGCCTCCAAAACACCACCAAAAAATTGTCCAACCAGATGTTGATAAAGCATAACTACTACAAGTAACAACCAGTACACCAAACAACACATATACAATAGGAATACAAAAATAGGGAATTATAATGGCACACCAAAAGAGAAGAGAACACCCGATAATCCAGGCGCACACAAATCAATGTGTAGGATCCTCCCAAATCCCACACATACCATCTAAATAAAGTCATAGCGAGCGGGGGTTTGCCGTGCAACCGCCGCCAAGAAAATGGAGAAAGACACCAATCAAACGAGCAGCGATGTAGTGCCTATCTGAGTACCCCAAGTAAATCCCAGTCCGACGGACCCGATCTTCACCAACACGTAGAAATCCAGGGGTCGAGAAATAGCCAACAGGAGCAGGACCGAGTATTAGTCAATAGAGTTGCGTTTCCGGAACGTGCCAACAAGATCAAGGTAGTAAACAAGAACTGCCGCATCGGCCATCGTCAAGACAAAAGGTGGGAGATCGGAAATACAAAACCACCGTGCCATGGTTGCCAAATCACCAACAGTATATGGAAGAGCACACACAGAGAGAACCAAACCCACCACAACAGGATGAGAGAAATTGGCGACGAATGCAGGTCGAGAAGAAGAAATCAACACGCTAAGTGACAAGAAAGTTAAGGCGATGAACGCCCAGGAGATGTATGGGAATTTTCTTTATCACAAGAAAGACATCAATTTTTTTGTACCCAAAATGTTAAACTTAATAGAACAATAAAGCATTTGAGACTGAAAATGGAATGAATTTCACAAAACATAAGGCTTGTTTTTTGAGTCTCACTACTCGCTTTCAAATAACCAGTAGCTCACACTAACATAAAGTGACGATTGAGACATGGATTCGTACCCGGTATGATAGAGTAAAGCAGCCTTAGAATTGGGATTACAATACAATAACGAAAGACATGGTTTATATCTAAATTCTTAAATCAATTTGAAAGAAAGAGGCCACGGAGTGGACCTGGGGACTTCGATCTTATCTTTAATCCTTTCAATTTTCTTCTCCTTTTTCGGTCTCGCGTTCCCGTACGATCCTTTAAATCTCTTCCCTTTCTTAGTCCTCTTGTCCCCACGCCCGCACAAGATCGGTGCTGCCGTAGGTGATGATGTCGATGTCGCGAGGGATGAAAATGCCAGTCGCTGTTCCACGGCTGCCGTCATCCGCCGAGCCGCAGCGCTGCACCATCGACTCACACTCATTGTCGGCGAGGTAGATTGGCTGGTTCGTGCCCTTTTTCCTAAATTCTTAAAACCCTATATAGTTCATAGGGAAAACCGTACCTTTTGATATATTTTTTTACTTTCGATCCCAAAAGTTCCGGAAATTTGGCATCAATCTTTTTCCCTGAATTTTGTTCAATATTTGTGTAAAGTTCAAATCACCCCATTCATTTCAACCTAGCGGTTTTATTGTTGCCGCCCTGAAGGGCACTGCCCTCAAGACCATCATCCATCATTCATGTGGAATCTTTTTTTACACTCATTGTCGGCGAGGTAGATTGGCTGGTTCGTGCCCTTTTTCCTAAATTCTTAAAACCCTATGAAGTTCATAGGGAAAACCGTACCTTTTGATATATTTTTTTACTTTCGATCCCAAAAGTTCCGGAAATTTGGCATCAATCCTTTTCCCTGAATTTTGTTCAATATTTGTGTAAAGTTCAAATCACCCCATTCATTTCAACATAGCGGTTTTATTGTTGCCGCCCTGAAGGGCACTGCCCTCAGGACCATCATCCATCATTCATGTGGAATCTTTTTTTTTTAAAAAGATTCCAAATAAACGGTGATGATGCCCCTAAGACACTACCCTTAAAGGCATCAGCAAACAAACCCAACCTAGCACTATGATATTACCATTATGCTAGATCCAATAGTTTAAAGGGAAAATTTCGGGCCGGTACTACTTGGTAAAAGATTTATCAGCCCAGTCACCCCAAAAAAAATTCTTTCAATTAGGTCCAATTTTGGTCAAAATGACCAAAATAGTCTTCTGCCTTCCTTGGATCACCTCCTTCAATATCAAAACCCTAGTCTCCAACCCTCACATCAGCCACATGTCCCAACCACCAACGCCGTCGTCGGAAGTTGTCGCTCCTTTCATGGCGTCGGAGTTGCGCGCACTGGTCAAACGAAAACAAAACGGTTGTGCAAGAAGACAAAATCACCACACTTCTATTTATCATCTATTTACCGATTATGAATTTCAATTTTTTTGTAATGTCCGTACGTTGATTTTTAATGTGAAACGTAAAAATATAATATATTTGAATTGTTCGATCAATTGTTTGATAAAAAATTTATATTTATTATGAATTTCAATTTTATTGTAATGATTGTTTGTAGATTTTTAATGTAAAACTCAAAATTATAATGTATTTGAGATGTTCGATCAATTGTTTGAATGAAAATTTTGAGAATGTAATGATATTGAAACCATTGGTGCATGTAACTTACATGCACCGGCAGTTCATGAGTCTATCGGTGCATGTAATTTACATGCACCGATAGACTCAGTGGTGCATGTAATTTACATGCACCGGCAGTTCATGAGTCTATCGGTGCATGTAAATTACATGCACCGATAGACTCAGTGGTGCATGTAATTTACATGCACCGACAGTTCATGAGTCTATCGGTGCATGTAATTCACATGCACCGATAGACTCATTGGTGCATGTAACTTACATGCATCTTTAGACTTAGGTTTTGCTTTCTTATTCATTTTGTTATTTCACATCTCAAGCCTTCTATTTCAGTTTGCTATTAAATAAAAAAAATTAATGAGGAAAAATGTTACATATTCAAAATTATATATAAAAAGGCTATTTTTTGTTAAATATTGTATAAGTCTATAGGTGCATGTAATTTACATGCACCAAAATAGACTTAGCGGTGCATGTAATTCACATGCACCGACTTGCTAAAATCTATCGATGCATGTAATTTACATGCACCGATAGGCGAAGATGCACTAATATACGATTTTTTTATCTAATTACTAAATAACTATGATCAAATCAAAAAAATGTGAATTAATTTTTCATTCTATAATTTTTACAATTGATCTTATAACAAATTAAAGATACAATAAATTACTTTAGAAATTAAATTTTATTATGGATGAGTATATACTATATGATAAATTATTGCATAATCTCATAACAAAATTCTATTATTTTTCAAATAATAATATATTACACAAACATGTATTAATTTTAAGTGTTATTTGTGATCGTCTTTAACACTTACTATATGATACTTATTTATTATGCAATTTGAGAACCAATGCAAATGTTGAGTCTACCGATGCATGTAATTTACATGCATCGGTAGACTATCGGTGCATGTAAATTACATGCACCGATAGATTGGTAATTGGAATTCAGTTGAGCACATGTGAGATTTTTACTATCTGGTGTTTCGTTTCATTTAGGAATTTCTTTCTTTATTTGTTTCTGTTTATTTACATATGTTTATGGTATTATGAAATTACTTCTTACGTGGTTTGGATTAATTACATCATTCTAATTTAGACTAACGGTGCATATAATTACATGCACCGGTAAAATAGGGCACATTTAATTTACATGCACCACATGAATACATTTTTACACGCATCGCATGATTAATTCACGACGAAGAATTCAATTCCTCAACAGTTGTCCTTTGCCATCGCCATATTCCAAAAGAAAAACGATATTTTTTTGCAGATTTGATATTAGAATTCACGCAGCAAAAACATCACAAGATAGCAGAAAAATTTGGCACAATTGCAAGCGACGATGCGTCACGAAGCAAAAAAAATTAACAATTGAAGGTGAATGCTATGGTGCGATCATAAGTCAATTCAGAAACAGCTCGCAACGAAGAAGACTAAACCAATTCAAAGCAATAGATCGGAAAAAAACAGAGAAATTGATTGAAGACGAGGATGAGAATGACAACGAGATTCAATTTGTGGAGAACAAAATTCGATACTCGTTCTGAAATTTTAAAGCAATTCAACCAATCGAACAATCTGCCATTGAGAAAATGGATTAATTAGATTAGGGGTGTTTAAGTCATAAAAATGGATTAATTAGATGAGGGTTCCATAAAATAGACTTATGTGAAAGATATTTTTTAAAAGATGTATTTAGTTGAAAGAAGAGTTTTTAGGGTGATTTAGTTGAAAGATGTTTTAAAAAGTGGTACCTTCTTGTAATTTCCTCTAGTTTAAATTTGATTTGGATATGTGGGGTTCATATAAATATATGGACCCATGTACACAAATTAAATTTGGACTATTGAATATAGCATGAGGATATATGCTAGGTCTCACCTCCATTCATTTCTTATTTCGTTGTGGTTTTTTCTTCCTTCCAAATTGCTATTTTGCCTTCCTTTTTTGCATAGTTAAGAATCATTTGTTTTGATGGTGTTATTATTTTAAAAATATGTGTTATTCTACAACTTGGTACCTTGATTGAATTTTGTGTTTTCTTGTTGAATCGTTGCTACCAACAAGGACGATGTTCTATGGGAGTAACCGAATAGATATCTTTGGATGTAAATATTCTTATAAAATGAGTAGATTTGCTCCTAAGGGGGCAACATCAACCAAACCATGTTTTTTGTACAGATAATAACAACCGCATTTATGGGCAATATCAACCAAACCGTGTTTTTCTGTACACAGAATGCATTTGTGAAAAGACTCATTGGAATGCCTCTGGTTTTTGGTAGTTTGTGCTTGCCCTGGAACAATATTTGATTAACTACATTTTCTCAGATTTTTGTCTAGAATGGTAAAATAGCTTCATGAATGATGATTAAATAACTTGTTTTTTTTAAAAACTTCTCTGCATGAATGGAAAAAAATTAAAATAAAATTCCCAATTAATTGCACGATCAAGAAACTCATTCTTGATGTAGTATAGTTCTTTCTTATATTTTATAAATTTATCTGATTTTCTACAGTAACTATGGATATTATAGGGTTTAGCAATCTTGTATGGTTGAGAATGTTGTTAATTGAAGGGTACTTTTCTGACCTTGTGAAAGGGATGAGATTATTAATTATGTAATTTAAATGAAGATTTTTAATTCCATATGTAATGAACCACCGCTGGTTAAAATCACATACCATAATATTGGTGTTTTGGAGTGATTACCTACGATAAATTTCAAGACAAAATTCGAGCGCTAAGATTTACTAATTTGTGCACTAAGATTTTCTAACTCGTACACTAATGTTTACTAAGTCGCGTACTAGGGTTTACTAAGTCGCACACTAAGAATTACAAAATCATGTTAAACTTTCTTAATTCTCTGAATTTTTTTTATTATTATAAAAATAATAATTATCCGATTTGGGTTCAGATTAATTTTTATAGTTTCTAGCGGCTTCGGGCTGGTAAGAAAATTTTGTTATATGGACTAGATAAATAACTAAGTCACATAATCCTTCTACCATCATCCGCGCACTTCGTACTCCGGTTGCGATCTTGCCCTCCGATTTTGCATGCAACACTTAAGAACTGAGTTTTACTAAGTCGCTATTTAAGTTTTAAACAGTCGTGACTTATTGTTAAACCTTAAAAATTGAAGTGAGTATTTCAAATTTCACATTCTTTTTGCAATGTTTTCCTTTGTTTTCTTGGAGGATTTAAAATGACAACTAACTGCATATCATTTCAAATTCATGAATTTCAAATGCTTAGGTCCATTCCTTCGAATCAAATTTTTTCAATCAAAATGCTACCTAATTTTCTTATATGTTATGTATTAAGATATATGAAATGGGGTTCGATTAAAAATAAAATCAACATTATGCTAAAAAAAAAAAAATTAAAATAAAATCAACATCCAACAAATAAATGATGGAAAAAGAAAATAGGGATGGTGTATTTGCGCTATATACATCACACATATTTTCGTTCGATTTGGACAGCTCATGGATAACAACAAATGGTTCGGTTCTCAGATAGCTAACTCCTCTCATTCTTTTGTGATTCTAACACAGTGTGTGTCAAGCTTTCGCAATGGAGCTTAGCGGGTCCACTGCCGTTTCATGGGCAAACTACATTTCACCCACACTAAACGTCCCTCGAACATTTTCAGTATGTTGATTTTCTAATATCTGTGAGAAGTTTGGTCTTTTGTGTGAATCATTCAGTTTTGACTACTTGAGTGTTACTTGGTATTCTTATTTATTCCCTTTTTGGTTTTGTAGGTGTGCAGATTTAGGAGGGTGAGAACTTTGTGTGCCAGTAGTGGGAATGATTCTGGGAAGTCTCAGAAGGTAATGTTGTTCAAATTCAATTGCGCATTTTCTTTCGTGGACCGTGAATTTTGGTTGAGCGTGGATTCTGAAACTGGCACATTTAGAGAACTTATTTGTTAAAATTTGAAATGTGTAAGAGTCCTTTTACTCACCCTTAATTCATAAGTAGTGTTGTGGCATAACTGAGAATCTTGAGTTATTGATTCAGAGGAATAACTGATGCTTGATCTGCTTATTTTACGTGTTTACAGTTATCCCACCAAGAAATCCAGTAAATTATGTTCAATTTTTACGTGTTTACTGTTATCCCACCAAGAAATCCAGTAAATTATGTTCAAGGTGGATATGAGATGGTCCTCTAGATGCCCTGCAGAATTGACAACAGATGGTTTTCATGTATGGCATAATCTCTACCAAGTTGGAAATTACATTTCTAACAGTCAACTGTTTGAGATTGAATAAAGATTTTTTGCTAAATAATGTATGTATAAATTTGAACAGTTTTTGTGAGTTCGCTCTTGCTCCATACGTGTGTTCTCTATATTCCTTCTGGCTCATCCTATCAAATCCAAGGCCAAGTTTTGGTGCTTGACTTCCCATGTTACCACAAGTGTTTTCATCTGTGCTACATTGAAGTGTAGCATTATAGTCTCTTTGCACAGTGTTATCCATGTGCGAAAGATGTAACTCACTATTAGCACCCCAAATTGGAGAACTTTTGTTGTTGTTCTTATTAGTTCAGATTTACTGATATAATTCCTTCCTCTAGACAGATTATGCAAAAATAAACGTCACAATTTTTAAGAAAAGGAGTCTTATAGGAAGTTGTTGAGTAATTATGCCTTGAACATTTGTGCAATTAAGTGTTAATACCTACCAGCCCTTAAGTGATGTGTACCATAGTCCTTACCATTATCTGGGCAGATTTTACCCGCTCTTTTCCCCCCCTTTGTGGCAGGAAAATGAGATGATTGTTTCAATAACTGGGGCCACAGGGTTTATAGGTAAAAGATTGGTGCAAAGATTGCATGCAGGTATACTCACTCCTTTTTCACCATGATCACTAAGTTGGCAAACAACACTAAACTCGGCAAATGCTTTTCCTACGTGTTATGAAATCTTGATCCTAATTGCACTACAAGACAACAGAAAATTCTGCAGTACCAAGAATGATTTACAATTATTCAATGCCGCAAGAACTGATGCAATTCCGTAAACCAAGATTGCTCAATATTTTCATGAATTAAATCATCATTCACGCACATATGAACAGATTTCAGCACATAATCCTCAACTCTATTAATGCATGAAATATACTGGAATTCACGTAATGCACAGATGAGTATTATATTGACAAGTTCAAGATCATATAATATACACACAGCAAATACGAAATCTTGGTCACGCATGCAGAACATAAGAATTGACAGATTATAGGAAATAGCAGTAGATGCGAAAACGACGCAAGATTTACGTGGTTCGGCCAACAATGCCTACTTCCATGGGAAGGGCGATATTATTGATTTGTCACATCTCAAGATACAATCAATACACAATTACATAACCTGGAATTCGCACAAGATTCACTTCTATCGCTTCCAATGAATCTACTTTGAATTCCCTTGTTATTGCCTCTAGTGTATCCCTCCTTGTTCTTGACTCTCGGGTATCTCTCTGTGAGCTGATCGCACAATCAATTTCTGAAAAACTCTCGTAATTTTTTCTTCTCGCGTATATATCTCCCGAGCCTCTGTCTATTCCCTTTTTATATTTCAAATTCTCGGTAACTCATAACCGCTCAAATATAACGGAGTAACTGCATACCCACTCACGTGACTTTGAATGAGTTGAACAAAAATATCCTCACAAATCTCCACCATTTCACTCGTTCAACTTCTCAACAATATCGTCCTCACCAGCCTTGTTCTAAGGCTCTATGCTGCTGGTTTCAACAACCAGCCTTTTGCCACAACCAAAAGTGACCAGATTAATTGCCTTGGTGAACATTTTTCGGAGGTTGCATCCATTTCTGATTCTCCTATAATGTTTCACCTCTAAATTCAACATTACTTCCTGTTTTCTGGCTCACCTCCACCATCAACAGAGTTCTTAGTTTCATCACCATTTACTGAATTTCCAAGCTCAGTACTTGCTGGTGGTCTCGTGACTTTCCTCCAAACTTTCCTTGGTTTTACTGGAGGATGTTTGTAGTACTCCAATCTTGATGCAGCAATGGATTTTGAGCCTTTCTGATCTTGTTCAAGTCTTGAATCACAGCTACCTGATGCACCTTGCAGTGTCTCCACCTTAACTTTTGTTCTCCCAGCAAGTATGAACAGACCCCCCTTCTTGACTCCTTTCAGGGTTATCATTGAGTCTCTTGACACTGTAATAGTCCCATCCTTTGCATTAAATGAGCATCCTAACTTGTCAAGAAGTCCCAAGGAAATCAAATTTCTCTTGAGTTCGGGCACATAGCGACCTCTTGCAATAGTTTCTCCACTCCACCAGATAGACACAATCTCACAGACCCGATTCCTTGAACTTTACATGTTTGGTTGTTTCCAAGCCTAACATATTCATCTTTTATTGGTTTGAAGGACTCGAACCATGCTCTATTTGGTGTCATGTGGAATGAGCACCCACTGTCCATCACCTAGTGTTGATTTTCCCTTTTATCAACCACACAAAGTGCTTCTGCTGTATCATAATCATTAAGAACAACCCCTGCTTCTCCTGGCTCGCTTGGTGTCTCTTGTTCACGCTTACGATCAGGACAATCACGTCTGTAGTGTCCTTCTTTGTGGCAGTAGACACACTTCACTCCCTTTATATTTGACTTACAATTTCCTTTGTGTTTGCCACAAGTACTACACTTATCAGATCTTCCCTTTTCCTCCTTGTCGGCCCTGACTTTGGTGAATAAATTGTCACCAACTTCCCTTGCATCCTTTTCATTCATGCTCTCAGTTTCTTTAGACCTTAGTGCATTTAGTACATCACTGAACGATAGTGACTCTCTCACATATTTCATGGTATCCACAAAGGTTGAGAAGGTCTTAGGCAATGAGTTTAACACAATTATAACATTGTCTTCATCATCAAGTTCTACTCCAATGTTTTGAAGATCAAGACCTAGTGTGTTGAACTCATCAAAGATTCTGACTCACGGATTTTGTATCAGTCATTTTGTACCCAAAAAATTTCCCTTTCAAGTATATCCGATCCTGCAATGTTTTGGTCATATATAGTTGTTCGAGCTTGTTCCACAGACCTGCGGCAGATTTCTCGGATGCTACTTCTCTAAGGACTTTGTCATCTAAGTGCAATGTTATAGTGCTAAAGGCTAAATCCATCACTTCTTGTTTCTGTTCATCAGTGAGCGATGAGGGCAGATTCTTTTCTCCTTGCAAAGCCTTAGCAACCTTATGCTGCACCAAGACGGCGTACATACGTCTTCGCCATAATCCGAAATCTCCCTTGCCATCAAACCTTGCTATCTCTATCTTTGTTGTCATGATTTTGGATCAAGAATCAATCAAGAACTCTTGTTGTGATATCGTTCCCACGGACGACGCCACTTGTTATGAAATCTTGATTCTAATTGCACTACAAAACAACAACAGAAAATTCTGCAGCACCAAGAATGTTCACAATTATCACGGCAACAAAAAATTAGCACAACAATCTGTTTATTCAATGCCGCAAGAACTGATGCAATTCCGTAAACCAAGATTGCTCAATATGTACATGAATTAAATCATCATTCACGCACATATGATCAGATTTCAGCACATAATCCTCAACTCTATGAATGCATGAAATATACTGAATTCACGTAATGCACAGATGAGTATTATATTGACAAGTTCAAGATCCTATAATATACATAGGCAATATGCAAACAAACAGCAAATACGATTTCTTGGTCACGCATGCAGAACATAAGAATTGACAGATTATAGGAAATAGCAGTAGATGCGAAAACGACGCAAGATTTACGTGGTTCGGCCAACAATGCCTACTTCCATGGGGAGGCCGATATTATTGATTTGTCACATCTCAAGATACAATCAATACACAATTACATAACCTGGAATTCGCACAAGATTCACTTCTATCGCTTCCAATGAATCTACTTTGAATTCCCTTGTTATTGCCTCTAGTGTATCCCTCCTTGTTCTTGACTCTCGGGTATCTCTCTGTGAGCTGATCGCACAATCAATTTCTGAAAAACTCTCGTAATTTTTTCTTTTTGCGTATATTGCTCCTGAGCCTCTGTCTGTTCCCTTTTATATTTCAAATTCTCAGTAACTCATAACCGCTCAAATATAACGGAGTGACCTCCAAGCTTCCAGAAGCTTGTAACCGATCGCATACCCACTCACGTGACTTTGAATGAGTTGAACAAAAATATCCTCACACTATGCTTGCAAGAAATTGGAAACTGAACTGATTACCAAATATGTGTTTGTAAAAACATATCCATGTGCATGATGCCTGGGGATTTTATCTTACTCTAAATTAATTTGTTATGGTTGATGATTGATCTAGTTGTTCTCTATCTTCTCTCTTATTAGATAATCATCATGTGCGGGTCTTGACAAGGTCTAGACCAAAGGCGCTGTCAATTTACCCGGGTAAGAAGGTAATTCACCAGCAGTTCATGAAGTTTTTCTTATTATCTTTATATTCAGATTACTCGTTAAAGTGAGGTGAAGATTAAAATTGGTTGGAAGCTCGGGAATGACTGATATGCTTTGTTTTGTCAAAAAAAAAATAGCTATCCTTGGAAGACAATGAGAGAAGAGAGTCTAAAAACGTTCTTAAATTTCTCCCCCATCTGTTCTCCGTATAATGAGCTAAAGAACAATTTTTTATCTCTGGTCTGCAACCAAGTAAAATGGAGATTTCAAAACAAAGAGTCAATTATCTCACCCAAATAGAAAAAAACATATTTTCTTCAATCTTTCCCCCTTTTCACGACACTTTCATGTACTTGTTGCTTTCAATCAATAATACTTTCTTGATACAAGAGTTATATTATTTCTTTCTTTTCGTCTTTCATTTCTTTTCTATACTGAGTTCTTTCTTTTCATGCTGATAGAAACTCAAAGTTCTCTCTCTTCCTTTTGTTAAAAAATTATATATGTATGTTGCAGTCAAGGATTTTCCAAGAATTGAAATAGCAGAGGAGCAAGAGTGGAAAAACAACATTCAAGGCTCAACTGCAGTCGTAAATTTGGCTGGGACGCCTATAAGTCAGAGATGGTCTCCTGAGGTACATCGCAAAATTTATTGAGATTTGTTATTTCTTTCTATTCAATTATGTCCTTATGTTTTAACGAGTATGATACTTTGAGGTAACCCCTATCCACACATATATGAAATAATATTGAAATGCAACGTTTTCAGATCAAGAAAGATATCAAGAACAGCAGGGTTAAAGTCACAGCAAAGGTTTCCCTCGTGCATCCCTTTTCAAGTTTCTTCCTTAAGATCCAAACTATTTTGTGTTGAAGTGATGATACTAATCTTCTTCTTCATGCTAATGTTCACCAAATACAATAAACTATATAGGTCATAGATTTAATAAACAATTCACCGGATGAATTACGTCCCAAGGTTTTGATCAGTTCAACTGCCGTTGGCTTCTATGGTATGTGTCCCAACATTGATTTTTGCTGCGTTCTTAATAGGGAGTTTGCTCAAGAAACGATATTATTTTGGCAAAACAACCGAATTACATGTTCCAACAGACCGGGGAGGACCCGTAATGTTTGGAGAGGGCTGGAAAACTCAATGCAATTCAGGGGTGAAACTTGAATTTTAGAAAAACTACTCAAAAAATTTCATTGTATCTTCACCCTTATGCTGGGTTCTCCCGTGTCTGTCAATGATTTCTACAGGAATATGTGTAAAATGCATTAGTTGTGTATTAAGCGCTTAGTGTGGTTTTCTTTCTGATTGATTGAATCAGGCACTAGCGAAACACGTGTATTTGATGAGCGAAGTCCATCAGGAAACGACTACCTGGCAGAGGTACCCATACTAACATTTATTATTAGGATGATATTCGGAGTTTGAATCTTCAATAACTTTGGCATTGATAGATTGTTTTTCTTGTTTTTATTTGTCAAGTATTTGCTTTTCATCCACAAATATGGTCTCAGTTGAATTTTTTTTATGGTTACTCAGGTTTGTAGAGAATGGGAAGCTGCTGCTCGGAGAGTTCATAAAGATGTTAGACTAGTGCAGACAAGAACCGGCATCGTACTCGGGAAGGAGGGTGGTGCTTTGGGTACAATCTGTCTTCCTTTAGACCTTTTGTCAAACAAAAAATACTTTCAAATGTGACGGGGGTTGAAGCAGATCCCAACCCTTTATATTTCATTCTTGAATCCTTGTTAATTCTGTAGCGGGTTAATAGCATATTGACTCCGTTTGACTCTCTTTCAGCTAAAATGATACCTCTATTTATGATGTTTGCTGGTGGACCTCTGGGCTCTGGAAATCAGTGGTACTGTTGAACTCTCACCTTGTGCAAAATTTTGCCCAAAATTTTGGAAGAGAGGATTTCTCCATATTTGTTCAGCAAGAATCAAAATTTTGGAAGAGAGAATCTCTCCATATTTGTTCAACAAGAATCGGACAACTTATTTTCTTACAAAATATTTAAATGTGAATTTTTTTATTACGTGGCCTTTAGGTCTGATCGCAATTCAGGGATTTTATCATTTCGCTCACAGTAGTTTATTCAAACAGGTTTTCCTGGATTCATGTGGATGACATGGTAAATTTAATATATGAAGCGCTATCCAACCCTTCTTACAGAGGTGATTTTTTTTTTAAATTGCATTTGTATGAACTGCATGTCAAATGTTATTCAATCCTGGAGGTTTCTTTATGTGCTAATTTACTTGTTCTTGGATAAAAACATTTTATATCCAATCAAATAATAGGTGTTATTAACTGCACTGCGCCAAATCCAGTTCGCCTTTCAGAGATGTGCGGTGAGCTGGGATCCGTCCTGGGACGACCCTCGTGGCTTCCCGTACCCGAAATTGCACTCAAAGCTGTTCTTGGAGAAGGTGCTTGTGTGGTGAGTTAGATCATTTTGTCGTTGAAATCTTACATCAATCTTGGTATACAGGTTCTGAGTATGATTGATCTAACAATTCGGGCTCCCTCCACGGCCACTGTTCTTCAGCTATATGAGAATAATATTCGACATATTTATATATATATATATGAAAATTAGATGCCAAGTGGCTAATTGCAGGTTCTTGAAGGACAAAAGGTGGTTCCGAAGAAGGCACAGGAGCTGGGTTTTCCTTTCAAATACCCTTATGTCAGAGATGCTCTAAGAGCCATCATGTCTTGAGAAACAGATGTAGAATGTGGAGATCTGTTCCATCACACTAACGATTCTTTGTTCTTTTCTCTTGGTTGCTTCCATCTTGATACACGAAATCTTTTATCTTTTTTAAGGAAAAATTTGGACCGGTACTACTAGGTAAAACATTTTATGATTCAATCCACAAAAAAAACTTCAATTCACATATGTTCATTTCCTGATGAAAGGATAATAATAACCCTCGCGGGGTTACTGTAGGACGTGCACCGGTGCATGGGGTGCATTTGCTACACGTGCACCGCGTGTACGGTAGATGCATGCCCCATTTACTCTAGGGCGTGCACCGGGTGCATGTGGTGCAATTACTACACGTGTACCATTGTTAATGTAGCTTATGAACCCTGTTACTGTAACACATGCACCGGTTACTGTGTAGTGTTTTGTAACTTTGAATTTCTATATGCACCCCAATTTTTTGCTTGCATCTTTAAGAGATTTACATATTCATTTTTGCGTGCACCGATAACCCAAAATCATATCATTGTTTGGGGATTCTCCATTTGACGTGCAGCGGTAGGGGCTTAATTTTTAAAATCAATGTTAAAGTTGCAAACTTTTTTTCCTTATCTTCCATTATCCACAATATGCCAATCTTCAATTGAATATTGTTTACGAAGAAAGCAACTAATAGAGAAACGTAGATGGATTTGGATGTTAATTAGCTATGAAGAAATCGCATTATTATTTGGGACTTAATTTTTAAAATCTATGTTATAAGTATCAATACTGAACCTTTTAGCACGTACACGGGGTGGATGGTGTGCACTTGCAACATGTACACCCGGTTACTGTTCCACGTGCATCGGTAACTGTGTAGCGTTTTGTGACTTTGAATTTTTACGTGCACCTTTAAGAAATTTAAATATTCATTTTTGTGTTCACCCAATTTTTTTGTTTTGCACAAATTGCCACTAAAATTTAACCACAAATGCATTAGATCACAACCGCAACTTCTATAGTTTTGAATAATAAATATAAACAAAATCTGTAAATCTGCATTCTGAGTTTGTTGAAAAATAGATGTTTATATAATATTTTTTTCACAGATTTAATTAAATTAATATTATGTAACTTGTACCATTCGATAATTTTCCCTTTTTTTCCTTTCTCTCCTCATTTTTTCTGGCTTGTGCGCCCGAGATCGTATATCCAAATCCAATATAGGTCCCTGAGAAACAGATGATGTATAGTGAACTTGGTTTACAAAATTTGAAGTATTTTATTCGCATAGTGAAAGATCGATATATTTTGCATTTATTAAATAATTAAATGTAAATATGTAATTAGCTTGGCCGTATAATATCATGCATATTGTAACATCAGGCCCAATTTGCCCGACCTCTTTCTAGATTCTGCATATAGCGGGAATTTCGTGCACCAGATTTGCTATTTATTTCATATTTCTATAAAAAGATCATCAAAAGTTTCAAGATTTTCCTGATACGTATGTTTGCTTCTTGGGGAAACATGCATAGCATCTCAAGCCAACACTATTTCGAAGCTAAATTATGAAGGGAACGTCAAGAACATTGGAATCCCACCACCAAACAATAAACCATATTGCTAAGATATTATATTCGATTATTAATGCTAATTGTTCAAATAAATGACATTATCTTTCAAAAAAAATATACAAAATGGTATAAGAATCCATATGCCAACAGGTAAAATACTAAAAATATCTAGAGGGGTGACATGTAAAATAACTAATGATGTCGGTATTTGGCAAAACTAAGATCAGCTTAGCCTTGTCAACCATCAATCTGTGACTAATGGGAGTGGAAAAATCATAGAAATGTGAGTTTTTGAAAAATATTTAAAAATACCAACATTGAATTATTAGAAAATTATTTCAGAACTCAATAGATTGAATTAGTTGAAATATAAAATCATAATTATATTGAGTCACGACAAAACAAAACAAAGAAGTATTTTAAAAATGAAAATAAGACATGATTGTGTGAGTTATTTTTTAGGGAAGAGAAGTTCAATGAAAATAAACATGGGGAAACCTCTCCGCGAGCAATGATTCTCTTTTGTAGGTATGCGCTGGATTTGGGAGCATTTCGTGCATTTTTGGGTCCGAAAGGTTATTCGGGCTAAATCAGTCCTTTTGATGCTCTTATTTAACTGTCTACTTTCTAATTCTATAGTTGTTGCATTTTGTAATTATGGTGTGTGTGTTGTTGTTTGGAGGTGTGTGATTTTGGTTCTTTGTGTTTGGTTAATGAGTTTCCTTTTATTGCTGCTAAATCACTTGGCTACGGCTACCGGGCTCTTTGGTTTCGTGCGCCATGCAATATTGATCTGACTTATTAATTGTTAGAAAGGAATTTGGAAACGAGAACTTGATCGTTTGTTGTCTTTTATTAGTTTATACTCCTCGATTTTCTTCTTTGTACCTTCAGATTATTGGAAGGCAATTCCCATTACTTGACCCTACTATAGATCGCTTGGTTTGAGAGGACCTGGATCGGCTCAGAGTGTCTCTGCACTTTCATGCTCATGGTCTTGTGTTTTTCGGATTTATGATTACATGCTCGCCTTTTCGTTACACCATTTTTCATTGTGTATTGATCATTGTGTTTGCTTGGTATTTTTATTAGATATGTCAAACGAAAAAAACGGTACAAGGCACGGCACGAGCACGTCACGTCACGACACGTTTTGCTTGGTTTGAGGGGACCTGGATCGACAGTCAAGTGGGCCGTGCCGGCACGACATGGCCCATGACATGGCACGTATAGGTCGTGCCGACACAATTAAACGGGGCGTGTCGTGGTTGTATAATCGTGTCGGGGCTTGAACTTCGTTGTACGTATTTTATCTATTAATATATTACAAGTTACTGCTAAAAAAAAACTAGGGGAAAGAGAGGTGTATTTCTAAATGCGTTGGACCAGTGTTTCTTCTTGGTTATCCCATAGGGTAGCCCCTAGGTGGACAAATATCCCAGATTTATCAATATGTTGGATCCCATATAATAAATAGGACATTTCCAAACATTTGGGGTAGTGTCCGTAGCGCACCAAGAATAATTCATGGACCATGCAGCCTTTATTCTTTTCATTAAAAATTTCAATGCTAGAGTGTATCACTAAACTGGATCCAATCCTTATATTGAGAGAGACCCCACACAGAATCACAAGTTTATACTTGGGGAAAGAAACAAAAGCACATAAACCAATCACCTCAAAATGGCAATTTGAATTCTAATCAACCTTGACCTCGAAGCATAATTCATTTTAATGATAACATATGCAATGAAGAACACCATAATGGAAGGAAAAAAAAGAAATGAAACAAGAATAAAAAAGTCTTACAATATATAACTAGAAAAAAAAACATTACATGAAGCAAGACTGGAGTTTGAGCACTGAATTTTACATCAGAGAAATGAGAAATGGACACCACAAAAACAAGAAACTAATAATACCCAACAAAGTCCAACCGAAACCGAAACAATTGAAAAAAGACACCTTGACCGAACAAACCTAGAACCATTGGAGAACATAATCAACTCAAGCAACACAATAAGACCACTGTTCCTCCTCAGAAGCAACCGAGTCAGCAGCAGCAGCAGCAGTAAAAGTCTCATCCATTAGGTGATAGTAGCTGTTATTACCCGAATTAGCGGCAGTAAGGCTGCAAGAGGATGCTGCAGAAAGATAAGGCATGTTATTGAAAGTGCAAGCAAGACCATTGGCGATCGCCATGCTATTGCCACAGTCGAATTCCTCAGCGCGATGCTTGAGGGTCTCGAACATGATCTTGGGCTCGTGCTGCATCACCTGAAGAATGTCTGCGCATGACGGACCGGGCATGGCACGCGTCACTGCAAAGCTATGAGGGCCATCGCTCTGCGAGACACGCACTAAGCTCGGGCCACCGAATAGGTTGTGAACTCCACCTAGTGCCTCCTCATATGCCCCACCCAAAAACATCCCCAAGTAGTAAGCCCCACCGTTGCCATTTAAACTGCCATTTCCATCCAATTCATGGAGAAGTAAACTAGACTCGCCTCCGATGAATTGATCAATCTTTCCATCGCTGTCACAGGTTAAGTCAGATAAAATCCCCCTCACCGCAGGCCTCTCATTCAGCCTGTGTATGGGAATGATAGGAAACAACTGGCCAATGCCCCAGAAATCTGGGATCGAGGTGAAAATAGAGAGGTTCACATTGTAAACTTGGACAGGATCAGAAATCCCGATAGCTTTCGATACCAATTCGCAAAGGCCATCAACCGCAGCAAGCTGTTCCATCTCCAAAGACCCTTCTTTGAACTGCTCAACACACCTCTGTTTCAGCTGCTCCGCATAAAGCAAACAGGTATCATATTCGCCACGAACCGCAGCAGTGGATAAATTCTTGTAATCAAGAAGAGCCTCATCGGCTAGCTTCTGCACCAGGTGCCGAAGGCCTAGAGAAGATATTCGAGGAGAATCATGGGAACTTGATGAAACTGCTTCAAAAACTAAAATGGAGTGGTGAGAAACAATTGCACGGCCGCTTTCACTGCAAATTACAGGATGTTTAACACCCTTCCGATCGCATACGGATCGAACAGCTTGAACAACAGCCGAGGCATATTCTTGGAGGCTGTAGCTAACAGAAATATCAGAATCTTGAGACTTGGACCCATCATAATCGATTCCTAGGCCTCCGCCTATATCAATGACTTTCATAGAAGCGCCAAGGCGAACCAATTCACAGTAAATCTGAGCAGCTTCGCGAACTCCATCAGCAAGTAAAGCAGTAGAAGGGATTTGTGATCCGATATGGAAATGTAGCAGCTGCATACAATCCAGCATCTCATACTGCTGCAGTTTCTTGACAACTCGAAGGATTTGGGTTGTGGTGAGCCCGAATTTTCCTTTCTCACCTGAGGTAGAACCGAAATGTCCCGAATGCTTAGTACGGAGCTTAGCACGGACTCCAATAACAGGCCGAACACCAAGTTTTCTGCTTGCATCAATCACTACATCCAGCTCTTCCTCCTGTTCAAGAACAATGACAGTGTTCAAATGCAGATTTCTCGCAACAAGTGCAAGAGATATGTATTCCACATCCTTGAATCCATTGCATACCAAAAGGGCCTCGGAGCTTCCGTTACAGAGACAGCTCATGGCCAAGAGAAGCTCCGGTTTGGACCCGGCTTCCAGCCCGAACCGGAAACCAGATCCGAATCTCACAATATCCTCAACCACTAACTTATCTTGATTGCATTTGACTGGATATACGCCCTGGTAATGAGCCTCATACCCTTGCGATTGAATAGCAAGATTGAAAGAATCCTGCAGTGACTCAAGACGATTTTTCAGCACATCGGGGAAGCGGACAACAAGAGGAAGCTGAAGTCCGAGCCCGCCCGATATTTTCGGGTCGGAGGCCTTCTTCACGACCTTTAGAAGATCAATTTCTTGGTGAGCCAGTGTGTTTACGCCGTGAGGACAAACGGAAACATTGCCGTTAGCATTAACGGTGAAGTAAGGCGCGCCCCACCCATCAACCCGGTAAAGCAAAGCCGAATGTGAAGATGACCAAGCGGCGGCGGAAGCGGCAGTCGCATCGACGGAGGTGTTTGAATGTGGAGGAGCTGGTACGGCGGAATCCCAGCTGGATACAGCGTACGGAGGCGGCGGAGGAGAAAGGGCGGCGTCCACGAAACAAGTAAGGGCAGGCATCTCTTCCCAGATCTACGATCTATCAGTTCTATTTTGTTGGATTAAAAAGACAAAGAATCAAAGAATGGAAAATTGGCCGATGTTGTAAAGGTGGGGGCTTTAACACCCGCCGAGGCCGGAGCCCCGGCTACCCCCTCAAAAGAAGTAAAAAGGGATCTGGGTCACAACAAAACGGAAGCCACTCGCACGCCTACAAGACCCCGATATCCCCACGCCTACCCCTCAGAAGAAGCGAATTTTCAGAGCACGATATGAAAAACGGAGGCCGGAATGGAATCAGCAACAATTCTAAATCCTGCGAATTAATCCCACCATACAGATTTGAGATCGGAGATTGAAAAATTCGAAAAAGGGGAGATGTACAGAGGGTAAGTGGACGGAAACCTAACGGAATGCTAGGGTTACGGCCTCCGTATATTATGATAAGAATTTGTGAAATGAGCGAGAATTGCATGAGAACCGAAGCGTCATTTTATAGGGAAACCAAAGTTTGGAGAGGTGCTGTTAAAAAAAAAATTGGTGAGGTTCGGCAAATATTAAATAATTTTAGAAAATAATAATATTTATATTTTTATATATTAAAAGCACTTACTAAGTTAGGATTATGCTCAGGTGGTCACGCAAGATCTATGGGAAATGGGGCAAAAACATTTTAGGGTCCAAATATAATTTGAAATGGGCAAAAAGTAATTTTTTAGTGGCGAAAAACTATTTTTTATATGGCAAAACTGTAAATTTTTTTTTAAAAAATTAGCTAATAAAAAATAACATTTTGGGCGAGGGGAGCCACTTGCCCACCCTTTGTTCACACGTACTTCCGTCCATGATTATGCAATGTTTATTTGGAGTGTTCCATGAGAGTTTCCTTCTCCTTCTCCTTCATGAATATGTTTGATTTCTTTCTTTCCCTCCTCGTTCTTTTGGTTACGCGCCTAGTTTTCTTGTATTATCTTTGTTGGGGTACAACAATTGCCCTTGTTATGTGATCGATCGAAACGTGATGTTTGTACTGCTGTACCGTTGAAAAGATTTTAGTCGCACCGTTACCATCAACTATAGATTTTGGTAAAGCGGCAAGCACTTGTTCATACAATTGGTATCAGCGTCAATGTCACGTGTTCGATTTTCATGAGTTGCAAGGAGTGCAATTATTGGTAGTGGTTATTGGGGTATAATAATTACCCTTGTTGTGTGATCGAACGAAATATGATGATTGTGCTGCAGGGTTGCAAAACAATGATTCTCATATGGTGACACGTTTATGGACCGGGAGTTTCCCAAACGTGCCTTAGCTTACGATGGATTTATCGTGAGTATACTTCCCTTTTGTTTATCTTTTATTACTCAATTTTATCTACTTATGTTCGTTTGTGGTCTTGTATGTTTGTGTAATACCCTTGTCCCATATTGGTTGTTGATGAAAATTTAAAGTGGTTTATAAAGGCTTACAATGGACTATTATAGCAACTTGGGTTAACCATTTTCGTAGAGCGAGGACGGATACGAAGTAGTTGCTATAAGAGTCTATTGGGTAGTCGCGTTTGTACGGGCCTGGGCCCGGGGCGTGACAGTTTGGACCTGTCACGGGGTAGGAGCGTCTCATTGCTGCTCCGTTCACTAGTCGACTGGTTGGGTTTGGTGGATATAGGGTAGTTGTTTATAGTATGTGTTGTTGGCCATATATTGTAGTTGGATATCCATTTGTTTGGTTCTGGCCTAGTGTAGTCATGTCTGGAGCTTTGTTAGGTTTTGTCTCCTCCTGTATTATGGGCCTGGCTCCATTTTGTTGGTGATATTGGTTTGGCTGCTTTTTGTGTTTTGTTGCTGGTGGTGCATATTTTTGGTGCTGCTATGGTATCTGGCCTCGCTGGTTTTAACGACATTGCTGTCCTCACTAAGGTGTTTTATTGTGGTGATACTACTTCGTATTTTTTATGGTGGTTTCTTTGCTCTGTTTCATTGTCAGGGCTTTCCTTGGCCATGACGACGAGGCTTTTTGGTTTCATGCGCCATCCAGTGATGCTCATTGGTCGATGGATTGCAGATTTAGATTTGGATATGGAGCTTGCTTATTTATTTGTCTTTATCAGTTTTCGTCTCTCTTTAATCCGAATTTGTTCCTTCAGTTATTGGAAGACGAATCCCTTTTTCGACCTTATCCAGTGACTCATAATTTGAGGGGATCTGAATTAGCTATGTTGGTCTTTGCACTATCCCGATCAAGTTTTAGCACTTTTGCATGTGAATCACTTTCCTTTTAGATATCATTCCCCAAGTTTGGCATATGCATCTGTTTTACATGTTGTTACTTTAATATAATACATGTTTTTAAGTTAAAAAAAAAACTAGGACATAGACTAATTATTTGGTAAATAAAGATGAGATTGTATAAATTTGACATTGTATTTATCGTACAAAAAAGTAATTTTGTTATAAAAAAATACATTCACTCACCATTTATTAGAGCTCATGAAAGTGTAACTTCTTTTAAAATGGGCAATTGAAAAAAATTTCGGCTAATTTAAAAAAATATAGCAGATTTTTAAAAAAATAATGTTAATTTTTTTTAACGAAGTACCGTAAAATACATAGGTGGTATGCGTTTTTTTCTTTAAAACACATATCATCTACGCGTTTTTCTTTTTTTAAAAAAACATTTTTTTTTAGATTTTTTAATTAAAAAAAAAGCAGATACAAAAATTGCATTCCCATGTATGTGTTTTGTGTGTGTGAAAAAGTTGTGTGTGAGAGAGAGAGTTGTATGAGAGGTGATTGTTATGATGTGTGCCTCTGAGAGAAATTGGTATGTTAAATAGATGTTTAATTTTAATTAATTGGGATGTTGTTTGATGCTAAAATATTTATTTTTTAGATCGATAAAAGCTGAACCAAAACATTACAAGTTTATACTATATTATTTTCACTATTTTTCTTTTAATTATATTTAGTTTTTTTATAAAAATGTATTAGGATATATTTATGCAAACTAAAATTAAACAAATTTCACACATTTTAATTAATTGAGATGTTTGTTTTGTGCTAAAATATTTACTTTTTAGGTTGATAAAACTGATTCATAACATTAAAAGCTCATATTATATTAATTTCACTACTTTACATTTAATTATATTTATAGTTGTCTAATAGTGTGTGTCAGATTTTTTTATTAAAAAATAAAAAAAAATTGAAAAATGAAAAACACATGGGTGGAATGCGTTTTTTTTAAAAAAACGCATACCACCTACGTGTTTTACCATATTTTGTTTTAAAAAAATTAACATTATTTTTTAAACTTTGCTATATTTTTTAAAATTAGCCAAAAAATTTATGTTCTTATTTTAAATTAAAATATTTCGATTATAAAAATGCTTTTATGAATTATGATGGTAATAAATGTTCGGAAAATCAGGTGGTTATAATAAATAAATAAATAAATAAATATATATATATATATATATATTACTAAAAGTTTGGATGAGGATGAATCATTCTCGAATTGCCGCGTGGCAAAAATGACAAATTGGACCCACCTTTCGCACTCTGGTTCTCCAGAGTCCGCAGCTCACATGCAAATAAAAGTTTTTTTTAAGGAAATTACTATTTTAAAAACTATATAATAAAATCAATTTACGGTGGAGCTCCCCCGGCCTTGCCGTCTTCACAAACTTGACTTCGAATCACGTTTGGACTAAAAATTGATTTAGCAATTTCCCATTAAAAAAAATCAATTTATGTTGATTAAAAATTGTTAGGATCAAATGGAGGTGGTTGCTGTCAATATCCACTTTAACTAATTTGAGCTCCAGCATATTCTTGAATGATTGTACCGAAATATTAGATCGAGTTTGATTTAATAAACCAAGTGGAAGATACTCGAACTAATCCGTTATGTAACTGATTAATAATTTGTAAGAACATAGTAAAACATTTAAATCAAAACAACAAACAAACTAAAACAAAAAATAAATGCACATAGATTTATTTATGAATGTTCGAAGGTTGTGTAACTTTGTATGTCTCTCCTTCTTCCAACTCATGAAAATTTTCACTAGAAGACTTTGATTTATACAAACTCACTTAGATCGATGTAACTCTTACGATCTAAACTCCTACTCTCACAATTCCACCAGCTGAGTTCACATTTACAGCTGATGACATATTCTTTAATTTCTCATATGCGAAAGATCCTGTGTATACAATACATCTCATAGTTACAACAAACACAAACACTCTCTATTAATCTCATTTTTTACAAAGAATATAGTGCATTGTAAAGATACAAATGATCTCTGAATAGATCTTATACAACAAGGTGAGTGGTGCCTAATGTTAGGGTTAACTCACATCTTAGCCATATTTCTCTCTGTAGCTCCCCTATTTTAATTTCTTTTTGAAATTGAACTCTTGGTTGAATCTTCTTCTTTGAACTTCAAAGAGTTGTATTTATAGGCCTCAACAATGATTTGAATGTTAGACACAAGAATATAACTGGGAAAGATTCTGCATGATTCTCGAGCTTGCAACGATCATATTCACATTTTGGGTTGTTTTTTGTCACTTAGCTGGTCAGCTTAGTTGAACTGAGCTGAGTTGACTTATACTTCGTTGGTTTCACTTCGATAATTAGACTTAGCTGAACCTTGCTGGTCCGTTTAAGTTGTCTTGATTTCTTGAATCTTGATTTGTTGATTTTCAAGTCACTTGATGAATATGAAAGTTGTAACCATTTGTCGTGGCTTTCCAAAAAATCAAGAAAACCGTTCTTTGATATGTTAGCTGAAAGTTGCTACCAATATACAAGAGCTGTTCTAATCCTAATGGTATCCATATAGCGAGATTCTGTGAGGTTCAACTCTGGTTCCAGCGATGTGGCTTATTTTGCAAATCTTCAAGTTGTAATTCAATAATCTGATCTTCAAGTTGTAATTCAATAATCTGCACACTTGATAAAACATGTTAGCAACATAATAACAAGTTTTGTTAACATCAAAATAAAGACTACCCAAGTTTCGAAAACCCAACAAACATATTCCCGTCGTTTTCTTTTTTATTTTCTTAAGAAACTCATACTAACTCACTCTTCATACGTTAAAACCACGAAAAAAACAGCTTAGTTATGTTGTCATTATCAGAATTTCTAATATAGATTGAACTTACATGACTGCTTCCATAATGGAAATAGCGAGGAAGTTTCTCGGAATTTGGGATTTCTAAGGCACTTAATTTTTTGGAATTATTATTAGATGAATATAGTTTTTCAAGGTGAATTATATACATATCCCTTCTAATTTGGATAATGACGTTCCGCTATAATTTTAAAAATAACATTTATCTTTTTAACTATGTATTTTCATATTATATGAAAGATAGTTATAATTGTTTCGTCATTCGTTACAAACTAGATGAATAATTCGTAATGCAAATATTCTATAGGGGTTCATCCATTATCATCCAAACTAGAGGTCAAAAGTCGTAACAAAGTTATTCTATATATATACATTATTAATTTTTCCTTTATTTGAATTTTTTTTTTCTTACTGAAATATTTACAATAAAAACAAACGGAAAGGGGACTCCGTGTTCCTATAAATTCAATTGTAAAACTGCATTCACGTCCACCAAAGTGGTACCCAAGGGTCTTAGACTAACTCAGATTTCATTTGTAGACAAAATAAACTACGAAATGGCTTGCGTCTGGTGTTACTTGAAATACCGGTAATGCCCTTTCGTGTCATTTTTATAATCTTATTTCCTCCGATTTATTTGTGGATAGTTTCATTTGCCCCCTTAAACTATTATGATATATACCAACTCAGCCCCTCGAGTTATTGATTTCATTATTTTACCCCCTCTAATCATACATATTGACTGATTTACCTCTTGTGCTGGTAATTGTATCATTTTCACCCATGTTGACTTTTTGTTTTATCACTTATTTTATTTTATTTTTTTGAAAAAAAGCATCTAAAATATTCACAATTACAAATTATATAAAATGAATGAAAAGGATCATATTTACGCTTTTGTTGACTAATAATTGGGCTAATATTGACTAAATTAGGCAATATATTCCTTGAATTTAATTTTTAATATTTGATCTTCTTGGTCATATTCGGTAGCTAATGAATATATTGGACCACCAGTGAGAAAAAAACTTACTACTTTTTCAATATTTAACCCATTTTCAGATTGTGGCGTCACTAAATTTTGATAAAATGAACGATCTAATTGTTTTCTGGATTTACTTTTGGATAACATTAAATTTGGAATCTTGGTGGCCCAAAGTGATGCATTTGTAGTTGACGAATTTTGATGATAATCCCTTGTCAAAAAAAAAAAAAACAAAACCATTTAATTTTTTTTAAAAAAAATTAACGGTTACGTCAACATTACACTACCTTCAGGAGCAGTGCCCAGCAGTGCCCTGAGAGATTCCAACACTATTGAATGAGAATATTCATATCTTTAGATTGATACTTCTAACCACTAACTCGGTCCCGACTCCATTACGCCCTTGTTGCAAAGTTTGAATTCTCCTTAATTATGTCATCTTCTCTCATTTCTAAACATAGATACTTTGACCTGTCGACGAAACCGTACGAATGAGATGACTCAAATATGAAAATAAAACGATATTTAAAGCGGGATGGGGTTGTTGATTAGTATGTGCCTAATGGTCATGTTCTTTGTTTGATCTCGTCACATGTAGATGTTTATCCCTTGTCTAGCCTTTGTATAATGTTTTTTTTTTCTTCCTAAAATTATAGAATAGGTGTTATTCGGTTAGAGCACTCACCCATTATAGAAGATAAGATCGTGATATTTACAAAAGAGAAAGTAATCTTTGTATGATTAAGGAAGAGAAGATTTGATACAGCCTTTCCTTAGGCTAATATGCCCCTACAAAATAGACGTTCCATCATCAATGAAAATTTTGGTCCTAAAAAATTGAAACATAGAGCGTGGGCGAGGTTTAGTGAGAATGTCTGTGAGCTGGTCAACAATATCGACTTAGGTGAAATCCAACAGACCATTGCTTACTAGATCATGAACAAAGTGAATGTCAATGGAGATGTGCATCATAAGAGAGTGATGAACTAGACATAGGGAAAGTTGGATGGCCCCAATGTTGTCACACTGAATGCGAGGAATACCTCGGAGAGGATAACCAATCTCAAGAAACAGGTTTTGTAACCAACGAATTTCAGCAGACGTACAAGCGAGAGCACGATATCCAGTCTCAGTAGATGAATGAGATACCCCAGGCTACGAGAGCTCCAAGATATGGGAGTTGAACCCAAAAAGATAATATACGCAGAAGTGGAGGTACCCGTGAGAGAATATCCCCCATAATCAGCATCCCAGAAGGCACGAAGTTCAGAAGAAACATCACGCCAAAGTAAAATCTCATGAGAGAGAATTATGTTTTTAAGGGCAACACAACTGGCCTCATCAGGTGCAGCCATGCACCGAGCCATACGATTAACTGAGACAGAGATTGTCAAGGTGTGTAAAAGAAAAGCATTGTACGGCACCAATGCTCTGTCGATACGCGGTGACGTCAACTGAGGAACATTTAGACAAAGAGGCAGGATTAGAGGCCATGGGTGTAGGAAACGGCTTTGCACCATCCATTTTGTGCCGACAGAGGATGTCAATGATATACTTGTGTTGAATCAGAAATAGACATTCGCGACACCGAAGAACTTCAACTCCGAGAAATTAGGTGAGAGGACCCAATTCCTTCATAGCAAACTGAGCGCCAAGTTTAGCGATGATATTGGAGATCAAGGAGATATCAGAACCTGTGACAATAATATCATCAACATAAATAGAGCCATGATAAAGAACAAAGAGAGGGGTATTAGATTTAGTTTGTGTGAAGCCCATAGAGATAAGCTGCGACTGAGAGCCATGTACCAAGCACGAGGAGCATGTTTGAGACCGTAAAGAGACTTCCTTAGGCGAC
The DNA here is from genome assembly GCA_907163345.1 of Haberlea rhodopensis. Lineage (NCBI taxonomy): Eukaryota > Viridiplantae > Streptophyta > Magnoliopsida > Lamiales > Gesneriaceae > Haberlea > Haberlea rhodopensis. The sequence continues at coordinate 1,795,546 of CAJQUN010000007.1, read as the reverse complement.
AGACATGGCGTGGATGGCTATAGTAAATGAAACCCGCAGGCTGAGACATATAACAACTTCAGTAAGATCACCAAGAAGAAAGACATTACTTACATCGAGCTGTCGACGAGGTCAATTATGCATGGCAACAAGTTACAAAATAGTGTGAATAGTCGCAGGCTTGACAACACGACTGAATGTCTCAGAGAAATCAATATCAGGGCGTTGATGAAACCCTTTGCAACTAGGAAAGCTTTATACTTATCAATGGTTCCATCACGCTTACGCTTAATACAAAAAACCCATTTAGATCCAATAATACTACGATTAGATGGAGGGGAACTAAAGTCCAAGTGCCATGACGTACAAGGGCAGTAGATTCCTCAGTCACCGCAGCACGCCAAAGAGGATGAGAGAGAGCCCGTGAAACGCAGGTAGGCTTTGTTTCATCAAGAACATGATGCCTAGTTGCTTGAAACATTTTCTTGGGTTTGTAGATATTATGCATAGATTGTGTCGTCATAGAATGAATGTGTGAGGAGGCCGAGGCATAGAGGGCGCAGTCGTAGACGAGGAAGACAGATCATGACCGAGAGCCTGGATCCAGAGGTCAACTCAACGATCGTGGAAGATGAGCGTGCAGTGCTGGCTGTTGTGGGTCAAATATGGATGGCGGCGAGATGGAGAGGTGCAGAGGTCCGATGGTGGTTTGGGCCGAAAGGGAAACACTGATTCAACAAAGTGAACATGACGAGAGAGATGCAATTTGTATGTACTAAGTTCATAACACTTATAAGCATTCTGAGACATTGAACATCCAAGAAAGAGGCATGGACTCGAGGGAGATTGAAGCTTGTTGTGATGATACGGACGAAGCCAAGGAAAGCATAGGCAAACAAGTACGGAGGTTCAAGTAATTTGGTGTGCGTTGAAATAACATAGCAAACGGTAAGGCACAACGAAGGACAGAGGAGGGTATGCGGTTTGAGGGATACACCACGGTTGCAAAAGCAAAATCCAAAAAGGTATCCAGAAGCGAGGCATGATGAAGAAGAGTTCGACCCTATCATCATTTTGAAGTACCATTTTGTTGAGGCGTGTGGGGGGACGTGGTAAGCCATGAGATAACAAAGTCAGAGAAAAACTGTCAAAGAGCCACAAACTCACCACCATTATCAGAATAAAAAGTTTTGAATGTGGCGCTGAAACCATTTTTCAACAAGCGTCCGAAATTGCTTGAAGATAGAAAACAACTGTAATTTTTCTTGTACGGATATAACCAACAATATTTTGTATAATGATCAACTAAAATAAGATTGAATCGATGCCCCAAGGATGAAGTATCCCAGACAGGACCCCAGACATCACCATAAATATAATGCAATGGATGCATGGGGTAAAGAAGTAATAGTAAATGGTAACTATTGAATGTTATTCAATAAACACGAAGTACAATGTTTTAAATCATCAAATGACTTCGTACTAGGTAATGAATTTTTTTTTATAACATATAAACTAAGTTGAGGCGATGGATGACCCAGCCGCTCATACCAACATGCTGCACTACCTAGTTCACCAACGAATGCAGAAAACCGAGAAATAGGTGCTTTAGGAAAATCCAAGTGATAGACACAATTACTGCACGTTTCACGAATGGATATCGTCGTTGTGATCTGGACCTTCACATCAAAGTGAGACAGATAAAATTTAATAAAAACATTATTGGTCTTAGTAAATCGATGGACTGACAAAAGATTCTGACGAGCAGCAGGGACACTAAGGATATTTAGAGTACAAACGAAAGCACAAGAGTCGGAAAACATTAGAACCAATATGAGAGATGTGCAACTTGTGCCATCAACAATTTGAACCCCATCGGTACCATCATATTCATAATAGATGGATAGATTCTGTAAGTCGGATGTCAAGTTGTGAGACGCACCAGAGTCAACTAACCAGGGGAGTGCGGTTGGGCGTGTGCTGAGAAGGTGGCGGAGAGACCACAGTTGTAAGGACCCTTCACAAGATGATATTTGCACACAAAAAACATGCATGGTGCATTAGAAATACATATGTGAATTGTATCCGTGTTGGGAATCAAATTTACAGGGGATTTATGTCGACTTTTTTTAATAGAAGGCACACTATAATTAAGAAGCACGTAATGAGAATCACCTCATGAAAAGAAAATGTATAAATAAAGAACGAGCTAATTGCACTACTGACGTGATTAGGTCGTGGGGTCCTCACAACAGTATTTGCCATCGACTGAAATTGGCGACAAATCCGTGCAGTGTGTCCCTTAAATCCACAGGGTTTACAAGTAATATGAGGAAGAGAACTATTGTTACCTCTTGAAAAACCACCAGATTGGTGGTTATTGTTGCCCTGGTTGTGCTGCTGTGGCGGAGGGCCACGACGGCGGTTGGAACCTCCCTGGGAGCGATCAGTCGTGCCATATTATTGCGTGGATGAGGAGCCACAGCACGATGGGGCGCGCTGGTTGTGGGTTGTTTGATTGGCAGTTGCTACACGTGTGGAAGTAGCAGCATCAAGGCGTAACATGTAAGACTCGTGAGTAATAAGAAGATCATGCAATTCCTCGAATGTGAGGGATGTTTCCCTAGCACGAATAAGGGTAGCAATATCACGATACGCAATACCTAAGCCATTTAGAACATACAATGTGATGTCATCAATTGAAGAGAGTGCGGCCAATAAGGGCGAGTTCATCTGTTTCCATCTTAGCGGGCTGAAGAAACGCAGAGACCGGTTGAGATCCGATTTGAAGATTGGACAAGTCATCCTTTAACTGCATGACAAGCGTACGATAACGATTGGCAAATAAGCGTCAGAGAGAATAATCCATGCATCATATGAAGAGGATGCCGAGCAGATCAGTGGAACGATCTCTACGGTGAGAGACCCAAACATTGCATATATGAGAATAACGTCTTGGCGTTTCCTGTGTATATGAGTAGACGTGGACTCAACGGTTACCAATCAGTGGGCATGGAAACGTTCCATCGATAAAGCTTGAAAGGTCATAAAGAAGATTGTTAACTTGTGCACACGACGGAAAATTAGAGGTAGTAAGTTGTAGTGGAAGTTGTTGATGGGCATTAATTGGTATAAGAGAGGATTGGAGAGGCCGAGAATATCTCCGATGGGGAGGATATGTTGCCGTCGTGAGTCACGACAGCGTGTCGGTTGAGGAGGCGGACCAATTTGAGGCGACGACCATAATGAAGATTAGGGTTAGGGTTTGCTTGTAAGGACCCCCGTGCCCTTAACCCGTTATTAGTGTATTAATCCATACCATTAGTGCATATTATCATGTTATCATGGAGAAAAGCCATGTGCAAGTGCAACACCATATACTATCCAGAAAATTTCTTGCATTCTATCCGCATAATATTCAAATTCCCCAACCAAGATTATTTATATAACATGCACCTTTAAAATACACTAACGTGCTCTCAGTTCATTTGGCAATTCCGTATTTAATTGCATGCAAACCATGAATGAAAAGAGAAGAGTCGTAGCCCATTTATACATTCCATATACACGTAAAATGTACTCATGTAAGATCACCCAATGAACACGCGTGTATCTAATGTATAAAACACTCTACTGGATACCGTTACTGGTGCTTCGACCCTGGAAGCACATTCCAAGCGCAACTCGATCTCAACTCTGGATCTATGTGCCATCCAACCAGCTCTGGTACCTCTATCCTGAAAGTACCTCTAATCAACAGCCCGGGCTCAACTCCAAAGCCGCTGCTACACCTGTAACACCTGCCCCAACAGAGACAGCCCCCACACGGGGTGAGCATACCAATACCACCAATCCAATAATCATAATATTGCAATTCATAATTTACAGAATGTAAATGCCATAATTTAAATGATACTCCCTGGATGGTAACACCCTAATCCGGGATCCCCTGTATTGTCCATGTTCTCAAAATGACCAAAACTCATCAAATTCCCAAAGCCAGTTAATCGCCACATAGATTAACTAATACCGTTCTGTTATGCCAGTTCCATAATCAATACGGTGAAATCATTATATAAAAGACCGTAAATATTACATAAATCAATTCAATGATTCCATGTTCCTATTTCATTGCTCGCTCCACAATAGCGGCATTATAAACCCCGCGCACGCTCAACACTAGCGGCGTCATAACTGATGGTCGCTCAACGGCGACGGCATCCCAAATCATTGCTCGCTCAAAAGCGGGACCGTATGGTTCCCAATGTGCAACCATTTGACACAATTACCATTTACCATGCATATCGTTATCTATTTATAGCAAATGTCATGCACCATGCATTTCAATACTTATCCGACGCAATTACCACATGCCACATATTTCCATGACCATATAATGTAATCACCACACACACCATATGTTCCGATACCCGTTTAATACAATTATCATACACCATGCATTTTACAGTTGCAATACTGTAATAGGCTATGCTCGTACGTCCTACGTACTGTAAGGACCCTAGTTCCTTAACGGAGAAATCAAGATATAAACAGGGCTAAATATGTATTAGAGACATCTTAGAGTTCTGGTTGTTATGTGAGCTCAATGTAATTACAGGCCAAAAATAAAACTTCAATAGTTAGTTAATTACATTCCCAAAATGAATGATAAGACTAACAAAAATCCTGTATTCTATCTTCTTTCAAGTCCCCTTCAGCTCACAGTTCAACCCAACCCTTGGCCCCTTTTGTCCAAAAGCGTACCTACAGGAACAATTCACCATGAGCATATATATATATCCACTTAACACAATTCAACTTAATACAATAATTAAGCGCATGCGACAAATAATAGATATGCTCCTCAATTACCACATTTGCACATTTCACTGTCGTTCCTGTTTCACAAACTTATGCACAAAATCATTAGTTCACAATATAATGATCGATAATGCGTTTCCAATTATGTCCACAATATTCCACAATAATCACTAGAATTGTGACTGTTCCGGTCCCAATACAACAGCGGAATTTTAGGACCCCTCGCTTCGACATATAGCGGCATCTTATGATATCCCTCGCTTCGACAATGACAGCGGCATGTTACTTCGCTTAGACATGACAACGGCAAATATCATACTACCATCGCTTCATATGACAGCGGCAAGTACCTCCCTCGCTCGGAGATAAAGGCTACCGGAACATTCATCAATTCTACCACAATAATCAAACACAATTGATTCCAATATCATGATATATCACTATCATTTCACATATTCCATCACATATAAGGACACACTATTCACAATATGCATCATTAAAGTTGTAACACGATTTATCGTCCGATGCTCGTACGTCTCACTACGTACCTTAGTTTCAAAAGTGGAGAAGTTGTATAACTTTATCTCCTCGATGTTGTCGGTACCTGGGATGGTTCTACACAACCATACAAATCAATATTAGAAGCTAAACAATAGCCAAATACCAAAAATTCGCCAAAAGAAATCATTTTTCAAAATTCCACAGCTGGCGATCGATCGCTTCACTGAGGCGATCGATCGCCTCAAATTTTTCTTCGCGGCGATCGATCGCCTACCCCTTGAATTGGCTACTGCCTCTCGGCGATCGGTCGCCTCATTTCAGGCGATCGATCGCCGGCCCTGCAGTTTGGCTACTGCCCATAGGCGATCGGTCGCCTCTTTTCAGGCGGTCAATCGCCTCGCACAGACACGCGATTTTTCACCATTTTTGCACCAAAATTCCTTCCAACCCATACCAACACTTAAACCATCAAACCAACAACATAAATAACAACATAAACCTTCAAAATACACCTCAAACAAACATAAATCCAACCCTCAACCAAAACAACACCAACCCACAACAAACCCATTTCAAAATCATTCAAAACCATTTCAAAACTAAACCAAACATAACAAGAATGACATGGAGGCATCCATACCTCTTGGGAACCTCAAATCTCCCAATAAACTCCACAAATCAACTTTTTGCAAGAATTTCTCTCCACCCTTAAGCTCAAAAACGAAAATGAAGAGAAAGGAGGGGTTTGGGTGGTGGTTTGGTAAAGGTAAAGTGATTTGGTAAAGGTGGGGGTTGGGGTATAAGGGTTTGAGTTTAATTAAAATGCATTCCACAATCCCATGGTGTATAAAACACCCAAACATGATATTTTTAAAAGCATTAATCCAAAATGCACCAAAATATCAATTAAACTCAAGATTTCCAAATTAATTGTTAGCCATGGCAAATAAATCATGCTAATAACAATTATCCCAACATGCCCAACATGCACCCTGAAATGCTCTACCAGCCCACATGACCAAGCATTTCCACATGGCGATTAATTCTAACACATAAGGCAATTACCACCATAATTAATCATATTTAATCATATGAACACAATTAATGCCTTAAACACAATTAATCATTTCGGGGACATCACAATACTCCCCTACTTAGAAGATTTCGTCCTCGAAATCGCATGCACTTACCCCAAAAGAAACTAAACATAAACACATACCAGAGAATAGTTCCGGGTAGTGCTGCACCATATGCCGTTCCGTCTCCCACGTGGCCTCTTCGACACCCCGACGATCCCACTGAACCTTGACCATCGGTATCACCTTGCTTCGAAGTCTGCGATCCTCTCGATCCAGAATTCTGACTGGCCGTTCAACATAGGATACATCTGAACTCAACTGAACCTCTGAAGGTTGCAACACATGAGACGGGTCTGGTTCATACTTCCTCAACATAGATACATGGAAGACATCATGTATACCAGACAAGGGCGGCGGTAGGGCCAAACGATAAGCCAAAGTGCCGATGCGCTGTAATACCTCGTACGGCCCAACATATCTCGGAGACACCTTCCCGCGCATACCGAAACGAACTACACCTCTGAAAGGTGAGATTTTCAGAAAGACTCTGTCTCCCACTTGGAATTCCAATGGTCGCCGTCGTTTATTAGCATAGACCGCTTGCCTATCTTGAGCCGCTTTCATTTTCTGACGGATCACTTTGATTTTCTCTTCCATTTCTCGAATCAATTCCGGTCCTCCGACCGTCTTACTAGTCAAATCTTCCCAGTACAACGGTGACCTACATCGTCGACCGTAAAGGGCCTCAAATGGAGCCATCTGAATGCTCGCCTGATAACTGTTGTTGTAAGAGAACTCCACAAGTGGCACTGAATCTTGCCACGGAGTATCGAACTCCAAAACACATGCCCTCAATATGTCCTCAAGCGTCTGTATGGTACGCTCTGTCTGACCATCTGTCTGAGGGTGATAAGCCGTACTCAGCCTCACTTCTGTACCCAAAGCCGATTGAAGACCCTCACAAAAGTGCGATGTGAACCGCGGGTCTCTATCAGACACAATCGAGACTGGGATGCCATGCAATCTCACCACGTCCCGTACATACAACTGGGCCATCTTTAAGTATGTGAAAGTCATACTATATGGGATGAAGTGAGCCACTTTCGTCAGTCGATCTACAATCACCCAGATCGCATCAAATCCCGAGGCAGTCCTTGGCAAGTGGGTCATAAAATCCATAGAGATGTGCTCCCACTTCCACTCTGGTATCTCTAAACTCTTCAACTCGCCTCCGGGCCTCTGCCTTTCTGCTTTCACTTGTTGGCAAATCAGGCACTTCTTAACGAATGATATAACGTATCTCTTCATCCGTCTCCACCAAAATTGATCACACAAGTCCTTGTACATCTTTCTCCCACCTGGATGGATGCTAAATCTGCTACTATGAGCACGATGCAAGATTCCTTGACGCAACTCTGGTGCCCTCGGCACTACCCAACGGTTACCAAGCCTCAAGGAACCATCTTCTGCTACTCTGAACTTCGATAATTGACCGAGACGTAAATATGATAACCATCTCTGTACCTCAACGTCTGTCACCTGAGCTTTCCTGATAAGTTCAAAGATGTTCGGTTCTGCCAATAGGGTCGATACCAGCACCGGCGATACATCTAAATCAAAGTCATATCCCAAATGACAACAAGAGGTCATCAAGGCCGATAACTGAATAACATCATCTGCCGTATACTTCACCTTCCTACTTAAGGCGTCAGCTGTCAGGTTCGCCTTCCCTGGATGGTACTCTATCTCGCAATCATAGTCCTTGAGCAAGTCCATCCACCTCCTTTGCCTCATATTCAGTTCCGCTTGGGTAAATAGGAACTTCAAGCTCTTATGGTCCGTGTAAATGGTAAAAGAAGTACCATAAAGATAATGCCGCCAAATTTTCAAAGCGAAAATAATGGCCGCCAGTTCCAAATCATGAATCGGGTACCTGGTCTCATGAGGCTTCAACTGCCTCGATGCATAAGCCACCACATGCTTATCCTGCATCAGTACACAGCCCAATCCCTGCAGTGATGCATCCGTGTACAAAGCAAACCTTTCGTTCTCCGAGGGGATCACCAGAACAGGTGCTGTAGTCAACCGGTGCTTCAACTCTTGGAAGCTTTGCTCACATGCTTCAGACCAAGAAAATGGAACACCCTTCTGAGTCAACTGCGTCAACGGTTTAGCGATCTTAGAGAATCCCTCGACGAAACGTCGGTAATAACCCGCTATACCGAGGAAGCTACGGATCTCGGGCACAGATGTAGGCGCAGACCAATCCATCACTGCTTCCACTTTCCTGGGATCCACAGAAATCCCATCACTAGAGATCACATGCCCCAAAAATACCACGTTGCTAAGCCAAAATTCACACTTGCTCAGCTTTGCATACAACTGATTGTCCCTCAGAATCTGGAGCACTGTCCTCAAATGATTCCTGTGATCTTCCTCGCTCCGAGAATAGATAAGTATATCGTCAATAAATACGATGACGAATTGATCCAAATAGGGTTGGAACACTCGATTCATCAAGCTCATAAACACAGCCGGGGCGTTTGTCACTCCAAACGGCATGACCAAAAACTCATAGTGACCATAACGGGTCCGGAAGGCTGTCTTCTGCACATCATCCTCTCTAACTCGGATCTGGTGGTACCCCGACCTCAAATCAATCTTACTGTACAACCTCGTGCCCTGCAACTGATCAAACAAGTCATCGATCCGCGGAAGAGGGTATTTATTCTTCACTGTGGCCTTATTCAATTGCCTGTAGTCGATGCACAATCTCATCGACCCATCTTTCTCTTTCACAAATAACACAGGCGCACCCCAAGGTGATACGCTTGGGCGTATGTAACCCTTATCAAGTAGTTCCTGTAGCTGCTCTTTCAGCTCTCTTAACTCTGCTGGTGCCATCCTGTAAGGGGCACGAGAAATAGCGGATGTCCCCGGTAATAATTCGATCCCGAACTCAACTTCCCTAACCGGCGGGAATCCGGGAATCTCCTCCGGAAATACATCGGCAAACTCGGCAACCACGGGTATATCTTCGACTCTTAACTCTTCTTTCTTGCCAGCAATGTCAATGGCATAAATAAGATAACCCTCGTGCCCACGTTCCAATAACTGAGTCATCTTTAAAGCCGATATCAACGGAATTCTTGAGCGGGAACCATCCCCATAAAAAGTCCACCGAACCCCTAAATCAGATCTGAACCGTACTGTCATTTGACTGCAGTCCACTACTGCCTGATATCTGTTCAGCACATCAATACCCACAATGCAGTCGAAGTTCGACATTCCCAGAACAATCAAATCTGACTTCAACTCGTTGCCCTCAAAATAAATGAGGCCGCCATCAACAAACCGATCTGCAATCACACTCTTTCCAGCGGGTGTCGAAACCACAAGAGGCGTGGGTGACGGAGTCGTGCATATACGGTGCCTCTCCACAAAACTCGTCGACACAAAGGAGTGTGACGCACCTGTATCTATCAAAATATAAGCAGGGTGCGTAAATAAATGACACGTACCCGCTATCACTTCCTCTGGAGCTGCTGCAGCCTGCTCCCTGGTGAGGGCATACACTTGCCCTTGAGGTGGCCCCAACGGCTGTCCTCCCAATGGCCTCGGTGCAAATGGTGGTCTCTGCTGCGCTGGCCTGTCTGAAGGTCTCCCCATAGTGTTCTGTGGCCCTCCCCGGTTAGGACAATTTCGGGCCAAGTGACCATGTTTCCCACACTCATAACAAGCAGAGCATCCTTTCACTGAATGGGGTCCCCCGCACAGAAAACACTTAACCTTCTCAAAATTGCTAGCCTGAGACTGTCCCCTATGAGACGGAGCATTACTTCCACGACCACCCCTTCCACGAGCATCTTGCCATCTACCACTGAATCTGGAAGATGATGAGTTTCCCTTTGACTTAAAATGGTCGCCCCTTGGTTTCAAGTTTTCAGGGGTCGGTCTCTGTGATGGTATTGGAGGCAGTGCCACAGTCGGATATGCACCCCTCCTAATTCTGCCAGTTCAGCTCGTGCTAGGGCGTCATCAAAACAAGTAGGGTCATAAGTGATCACCCTATCATACAACTCCGGCCTCAAGCCTTTCATAAAGTTCCTCATCTTTGCTTGGGTGCTAGAGGCGATATGAAGCACATATCTGAGTAAGGAACAGTACTGGAGAGCATAGTCAGACACCGGCATAGTACCTTGCCTCAAGCTAGTGAATTCATCTTCTTTAGCCTGCCGTTCCGCTGCTGAGAAGTATCGGGTCAGAAATCGAGTCCTAAACAGCTTCCAGTTTATTTCCTGACCCTGAGCCTCCTGTTCAATCACTGTGGTCTTCCACCACATCAGCGCCTTTTTGGCCAATTGAAACTCTGCTAGCCGTATCCAAGATGTCTTTGCGCACGGGGCAGCTACAAATATCTGCTCCAACCTCTCTAGCCATTCCTCAGCCTTCTCCCCTGTTTCAGTCCCTTCAAAAGTCGGGGGTCGATAAGCTAGAAATTGAGTCAAACTCAGCTCTCCCGGCAATAACTGCTGTTCGGACGGCTCTTCGCCCAAGGCTGGCGGCGGTAGGGGATTTGTGTGCCTAGCACTAGCATTTACACTTACTGCATCACCAACATCGACATTTGCTGCCATACTGCAACACAAGGGTTAACAACAATATCCAAAACAATTCACATAATACATCGTTAGAAAACCATAACACGTTAGCATAACAGTCACATACTTCATATGCGCACAACATGTTTAATAGTAGACGCCTAGCCAACTTATTGCTAAGGCTACCCTTCACTCATTCCCGGGTTCTCTAACCACTGCTCTGATACCACTAATGTAAGGACCCTAGTTCCTTAACCGAGAAATCAAGATATAAACAGGGCTAAATATGTATTAGAGACATCTTAGAGTTCTGGTTGTTATGTGAGCTCAATGTAATTACAGGCCAAAAATAAAACTTCAATAGTTAGTTAATTACATTCCCAAAATGAATGATAAGACTAACAAAAATCCTGTATTCTATCTTCTTTCAAGTCCCCTTCAGCTCACAGTTCAACCCAACCCTTGGCCCCTTTTGTCCAAAAGCGTACCTACAGGAACAACTCACCATGAGCATATATATATATATATCCACTTAACACAATTCGACTTAATACAATAATTAAGCGCATGCGACAAATAATAGATATGCTCCTCAATTACCACATTTGCACATTTCACTGTCGTTCCTGTTTCACAAACTTATGCACAAAATCATTAGTTCACAATATAATGATCGATAATGCGTTTCCAATTATGTCCACAATATTCCACATTAATCACTAGAATTGTGACTGTTCCGGTCCCAATACAACAGCGGAATTTTAGGACCCCTCACTTCGACATATAGCGGCATCATATGATATCCCTCGCTTCGACAATGACAGCGGCATGTTACTTCGCTTAGACATGACAGCGGCAAATATCATACTACCATCGCTTCATATGACAGCGGCAAGTACCTCCCTCGCTCGGAGATAAAGGCTACCAGAACATTCATCAATTCTACCACAATAATCAAACACAATTGATTCCAATATCATGATATATCACTATCATTTCACATATTCCATCACATATAAGGACACACTATTCACAATATGCATCATTAAAGTTGTAACACGATTTACCGTCCGATGCTCGTACGTCTCACTACGTACCTTAGTTTCAAAAGTGGAGAAGTTGTATAACTTTATCTCCTCGATGTTGTCGGTACCTGGGATGGTTCTACACAACCATACAAATCAATATTAGAAGCTAAACAATAGCCAAATACCAAAAATTCGCCAAAAGAAATCATTTTTCAAAATTCCACAGCTGGCGATCGATCGCTTCACTGAGGCGATCGATCGCCTCAAATTTTTCTTCGCGGCGATCGATCGCGCCAAATATGGCGATCGATCGCCTACCCCTTGAATTGACTACTGCCTCTCGGCGATCGGTCGCCTCATTTTAGGCGATCGATCGCCTGCCCTGCAGTTTGGCTACTGCCCATAGGCGATCGGTCGCCTCTTTTCAGGCGGTCGATCGCCTCGCACAGACACGCGATTTTTCACCATTTTTGCACCAAAATTCCTTCCAACCCATACCAACACTTAAACCATCAAACCAACAACATAAATAACAACATAAACCTTCAAAATACACCTCAAACAAACATAAATCCAACCCTCAACCAAAACAACACCAACCCACAACAAACCCATTTCAAAATCATTCAAAACCATTTCAAAACTAAACTAAACATAACAAGAATGACATGGAGGCATCCATACCTCTTGGGGACCTCAAATCTCCCAATAAACTCCACAAATCAACTTTTTGCAAGAATTTCTCTCCACCCTTAAGCTCAAAAACGAAAATGAAGAGAAAGGAAGGGTTTGGGTGGTGGTTTGGTAAAGGTAAAGTGATTTGGTAAAGGTGGGGGTTGGGGTATAAGGGTTTGAGTTTAATTAAAATGCATTCCACAATCCCATGGTGTATAAAACACCCCAACATGATATTTTAAAAGCATTAATCCAAAATGCACCCAAAATATCAATTAAACTCAAGATTTCCAAATTAATTGTTAGCCATGGCAAATAAATCATGCTAATAACAATTATCCCAACATGCCCAACATGCACCCTGAAATGCTCTACCAGCCCACATGACCAAGCATTTCCACATGGCGATTAATTCTAACACATAAGGCAATTACCACCATAATTAATCATATGAACACAATTAATGCCTTAAACACAATTAATCATTTCGGGGACATCACACGTACCTTAAGTTTCCGTAGTCTGAGCCAAACCTTGCTTTAGTTCCATGCCCCGAGAAAGATGTGCTAAAACGCATAAACAAACCACAATCAAGCATAAGCATGCAACCACGTGCCCAAGCACGTTCAAAACTCCCAAACATATCGTCTATCTATGACGATTACCAAATTATAAAAGTTCCCGGCTAAGCATGTATAATACCCCAAAAATATTGTCTATCCATGACAATTAACCTTTTAAAATAACCCGGGGCGAAGCATGCAAGACACCCAAAAAGAGCCAAGAAACAACAAAAGAGGCACCAACAAACTGGCTATCTCGATCGATCGAAATTTCCTCTCGATCGGTCGAGAACCATCCTCCGATCGATCGGTCAAAATCTCGATCGATCGGTCCACTGTTCCAACGCCACAAAACACATACTGCCATGCTCGATCGATCGAAAATATTTTCGGATCGATCGAGCAGCCCTGCAACTCGAAAACCCCCATTTTTAAAAGCTTGAAACCTCCATAAACCATACCCCAACTCCTCTCAACTCAAAACCACAACAAAACCAAACACAAGGACCTCCAACAAGGGTGCTAAACTCAATTTAACACAAACCCAAAAGATTTTATGATTTTACCAAAATCACCCAAACTAACCCAAACCCAAAACTCAACCAAAACCAACAAAATCACAATCAAAACAAAGATAATAGCGAGGGGAAGGAGATTACCAATTTATCTTCGAAGAATCCGGCTCCTAAACCGAGCCACACCGGTCACTTTTCTCCAAAGAGAAAAGATAAGGGTTAGGGGAAGAGGGGTTACACGATAAGAGAGGGAGATGAGAGGGAGATTAGTGATTTCGTGCCAAAAGACGGAAATCTTGTGTTCAACGGGTATATATAGCCAAAATACCACAACACACCAATACCTCCACAAATACATCATGATTCATTAAAAATTATATGTTTTCAAAAACTCTCTCTCCAAGATCAAATCCCCAGACTGGCCCCAACATAAGGCACCCCGGACACCGAGTCCCACTAAAAACCCAATTCATAGGTTTTTCACCAAAATGATAATACAATCTCATCCTTTGGATCCAACGATCCCAAATGCCCGATTTAACAACCTCGGGAGATGTCAAACCGCAATTAATTCCTAATTGCCACAATTAAAAATCCATCAAGGATTAATACCACACCGGGATTAACACCATAATCCCCGGACATCACATTGCTAGTTGGAGATTAGAGGTTGTGATACCATATAAGAATTATAATTTGCTGAATGATTAATTTGTATTGATACTTCTCTATAAATACAATTGTGAACTAGTAGGATAGATATACAAGATCACGATAAATATGAAAGATGAGATCGTGATATTTACAAAAGAGAAAATAATCTTTGTATGACTAAGGCATAGAAGATTTGATACAATCTTTTCTTAGGCTGATACATCTAACCCTGCAACGACACCGATGGTGTTTTTTTCAAAAAGAAACAATATACACTATGACAACTTTTGGTATGATAACATAATTTATATCCTTATTTTATCCAATGTTTGTCACAAGTTCAACAATAGTTCAAGTTAAAAATAGTCATGTTATCCATATATTTTCAATTTATTATCCTCATATTAGTTCTTCCATCATCTCATCCCAAAAGATAAACGTTGTATAATTGTATATCATCTCGTAAAATGATACAATAATATGATCCAAAAATTTTATAGGAAGTTTGATCCTCTACCTATTTGACATTGATCCTATCTATTGGCATAACTTGTATATGTGCAACGTCGAGCGTCGGCATTTGCTCGACCCGAAATTTTTAAAACGACTAATAATTTTAAAACAATAAAAAATTATATTTTGATCATAATAAATTTTTTCATGTGGGATTCTGAAATACTCATGCTCACTGAAAATTCGATACTACTCTGGAGGCACTGCTCAGGTATATTCATCATTAATTTTCAATTGATGTTGATATTTCATGTAAAATATTTAACATCAACGATGATAATATCTCTAAAAACAATACCCCTACAACCCTATGAGAGCATCAAAGTAATCGGTGCGCTCACACACCCATTGTCCGATTCTATCGTGACACCTCAATGTATTATCGTGCGACTTAATGGTCTTCTCATTAAATTTTAGAAGTAGGACAAGATTGAGAATCTAGGGACGGATATATGTAGTGACTATTACTTTCTGCTTTATCTATAGGGAAAACATTAACAAAAATTCTTATGTTTCATTATTATAAGAAGAAAAAATGTGAAAAGAATGAAATAAATGGGTTAGGACTTTAATGTATTTGAACAAAATGAGAATCAATTTACACAACCTCTTTTAAAAAAAAATTATTACGAAAGAATTATCACTCATATGGTTAATAGATATTTTACCCTATGTTATCTGTAAATATGTTATTTACATTTATGTGGTTTGAAATAAGACAATTTACCCTCAGTGGTTTTCGAAATATATATTTTTACTATTGTTGTTTGCAAAATATAGCACAGTGTCCTCAAATATAGAGGTTGCACATATTCACAAATCACATGTGGTAAACTGACATTCAAAACAAGGGACGTAAATTGCTTATTTTAAAAACAATAATGGAATAAACCGTCTATTTTCAATTATAAATTACCTATTTAGAAAACCACAGGAAAATAGTTGTTGGAAACCCCACTGATTGTATTTTGTTCCCACTGATTGTATTTTGTTTCCAATAGCACTCCACTTCATGACTTGTATGCACAATTACTTGTCAAACTTGGAGTCAAAGAATCTGTCAAACATGTCCAAACGTGAAAAGGAAAATGACCACCATGTTTCCTAGTAACACAGCTTGACATAATTTCTTCCTTTCTAACGTGTCAATAATCGACCACCTCAATTTTTTACAAATTATACATTGGATTAGATTTTTTTTGTTTTTTGTTTTTTTTGTCTTTTTAGTATGTCGATAATTTAAATTTTTTTTAAAAAATATCCCTTTTAATTATCCAGACTAAATATTTGTACTATGAAAACCATATATTAAACAATAGCCACCACGAACTATTGTCTTTGATTTTTTGTTTATTTTGTGTGTGCGGGCTCTTCTGCAAATAAATACACGTATCCAATAGCGGAGCCAAAAAAAAATTTGGTAGTGAATTTTTTTTTTAAATAAGAATAATTTATTTTGTTGACATTTTTAATTTAATATTAACAATTTTTTTTGGAGATTGCGCGGCCCTGAAGCAACCCCTGGCTCCGTCCCTGTCCCCACCAATGTACTTTCATGATATGTCCAATTTTTTTATATGTTTGGTGTATTTTTCATTTTTTCTGATAATATTTATTGTAGCAATTATCTTGATGATGATATATAATCATATTTTGATATTGAAGGATATTAAATATTCTAAGATATTTTCAAGTTCAGAAACATATAAAGATGTGCAATATTACTAGTATTAATCAAGAGCTTCTTATTATTATAAATGCATTGCCCGAACAAAGAAAGAATATATAATTTACATATAAATCAATCTCATTTATGATGTCATGGCCCATATTTATTTGACATCAAATGCATATGTTTGATGTCTTTTATGGTTTTTTTTATGTCGCCATTTAGGACGGTATCTGATTTTTTAATTAAAAATAAGAATAATATCATCCAATAACCCGACCTTAAAGATTATATCTGGATAGTGTCTCATGGGGTACATCCAATTATTCATTGGAAATATTCATACCTAACATCATTAGGAAGTATTGCATGATTGTTTGGAGGACCACATTCCCCTTAGATTTGTTCAACGTATCCATTCAATATGAACACCCAAAGAATATGATATAAACCACGTCCTGCTAGAACATGGGGTATCCTCAATAAAAGAATTCTTTTGTAATTTCAGGACCGCATGCATTTCATCATATATGAACCTAAATATTTTTACAAAACAAGATACTTAAGCTCCAACATTAAAAATTTTAAATTTTTAATGGCGATTTAAACTTCATAAATTTTAACTAAAATTTGACACTCAATCTTAGAGACGTCAAACGGAGCGGACGGCACGAGACACGGCACGAGCACGTCACGACACATTTTGCTACAGTGCAGTGCCGTGCCAGGCACGGCACTGTAGCATGGGCCGTGCCGGGCCATAGGGTGCCGGCCCGTGGGTCGGCACGGCACGAATAGTAAATTATTATTATTATTTTTTTAATTGTAGCGATCGATCGCCACCTAACTGGCGATCGATCGCCAGTTAGGTGGCGATCGATCGCTAAGCCCAAAAATAAAAAAAACTTGAAATGGGCCGTGCCGACCCATGGCACGGCACGTAGGGGCCGTGCCGGGCCCGGCCTCTTATGAAAATGGGCCGGCACGGCACGACCCATTGTCGAATCGTGCCGGCACGGCACGGCACGAATAGTGCCTTGCCGGCACGATTAAACGGGTCGTGCCGGCACGGCACGGCCCGTTTGACATGTCGGCACGACCTGTTTGACACCACTACTCAATCTTGATGAATTTACCTTTTTCATTTTATTTTATTATGTTATATTTTTAATTATTTATCCAAAGCACGTTAGGAGATGGAGGCCCGTAAATAAATTGGTGGCCCCTTTTTATAAGGACCTATGATATGTTACCCATTTTCTCAACCGTTTTCTTTTACACGCATTTATATGTCATGACAACCTAATTCATGTGCCTTCCATGTTCTTCACATACCAATATTCTTGGATGTAATAATAATAAATAAATAAATAAATTTGACATATCTGGGCTAATCGAATTGGTAGTTGTTCTTGTCCCTTTTGGGACTGACTGGAATACGAGTCATGTTAAAAACATTTGCCCATTCCCAAGCTAAAAAAAAAAAATATATTATCATTTTATTCTCAACACCTTTTTTTTATATAAATAATTCTATTGAATCATATTTGTAATTCTATTACTTAAGCTGTTATCGTCTTCAAAATTTGGTGTCTTTTTCGAGTTACTCGCATGAGTTGAACATAATTGTTGTATATATATTATCTCGAACACCAGTGACAAGCCGGATTACTTAATAATAAAATTATTTTCTCAAGGGGCTTACTAATTAGTAGTATTCTATTGAGAATTACACGATATGTCCTATACGTGATAGTATATAAAATGTTTCTCACCGTCTATAGCTTAACAAACTTGACCCATTGACATCCATGTGGTGCAACCCTTCACGTCTACCTGTCGCTTAGTACTGGGCTTCGTGCTGCGATCGCATAAAGAAATAAAGTTGTGTCTCTGCTATCAACTATAATTTTTAGCAAAGTGGTAAGCGCTTGATCATAACAATTTGTATCAGAGTGAGTGTTGTCATTTTTCTCTCTCAAAGTGTATCGCATGAATTTAGTAACAAAATAACAATGGCTTGATCATAACAATGCTTTCCATTCTTTGAAGCGGCCACACTTTGCACTTACGTAGATTATCTCCTAAAATAGTATCCCGCTATACTCCAACATATTCTAATAGGATTGTCCACCAAGTTCGCTTCAAAGATCACAACGGTTAACATTAGATCATTCAAGTCATCCAAGATCCGATCATGCTGGGTCACATTGACTTGATCTTTTGCTTTCCCACGAGTGTCTTTGTTGCGAAAATCATTTGCCATGTTATTGGGCTTTCCACACTTATAGCATTTTTCTTTGAACTTTTTCGTCTTGCCATTGTTGGAGGCCGTACCGTCAAACTTACGCTTTGATCCGGTTATTTGTTCAACTAGGTTAGCCCGTGGTTCCATTTGAAACCTACCCACCTTTCTCTCGGAAACTTTGTTGTCCTCCTCGATTCGTAGTCGAACCACAAGATCTTCAAGACTCATCTCCTTTCGTTGGTGTTTCAGATATTTCTTGAAGTCCTTCCACATAGAAGACAATTTTTCAATCATAGCAGCGACATGGAATGAATCACTTAGACGCATTCCCTCCGCATGAATGTCATGCAAGATCACTTGCAGATCTTGCACTTGCGCCATCACAGGCTTGGTATCAACCATCTTGAAATCCAGGAACTATCCAACTATGAATTTCTTCATGCCGGCATCCTCGGTTTTGTACTTCTTTTCCAGCGATGCCCATAGTTCCTTTGTTATTTTCACAAGACAATAAACGTTATACAATTTATTGTCTAACCCATTTAAGATATAGTCTTGCATAAGAAGTCGCTTTGATTCCACGCGTCAAGTGCTGCCCTCTTTTGGGTGACAGTCTCTCCCTCTTCAACCGTAGGAGCCTCCTCGATTAAGAACCTTGCCAAACTCAGCGGGATCAAGTAAAAGAGCATCTTTTGTTGCCACCGCTTGAAATCGTTCCCATTGAACTTTTCAGGTCTTTCACCATGATGAACATGAGTCTTTGCTGCACTCGAAGAAGCCATTTGCGCCGATATTGTCTTAAGATTGTTGTCGTTTTTCTCTCAAAGTGTATCTCAGAAATTTAGTAACAAAATAACAATGGCTTCAAAGTTTTATGTCGAGACGAGATTTGTAATCTCATTCCTTAAGACAATATTGCTCCGCCTTGGTGCTAACGGTTTGCTATGTCAATTTTTCTCCCAAGATACAACGACTATGACTTGTGATAGGAGCACTCCAAATTACAAGTCCTCAAACCACAAAGGTTCAAAGCATTCAAAAAGAAGAAACTTGATGAACAGACAAAATGCTCTCAATTTAATCTTTTGCTCTAATGTAGATTTCAAAATCTGATGTTAAAACTAGTGGGAAATGTCCTATATAGTAAACCAAGGATATCAGTCCAAAAATCACCATTTGGATGCACTCCATCAAGGAAAAAATACATCACAACATGAATGGACACACCATTCTTGGCAACAGACACATGGCTCGATCGATCGAGCACCTGTTTCCAACAAACATAAAAAATCTGTCATGCTCGATCGATCGAGCCATTGTCTGGATCGATCGAGCACTCTTTTTTTTTCTTTTCACTTTTATTTATTTCATTTTTCCAACAATCCCCCACATGAATTTAATTAATGCATGTATACAATTGAGTGCTTTGACGAACTATTATGGCATCAGGAGAGTAGCTTGCGGCTTTGAATCTTCCATAGTAGTATTCAATCGGATTTACTTGACTTAATAGTGAACTTATAGTCTTGAACTATTTAGTCGTTGGTGTAAACCAAGACAATTGAACCCACATCTAACATTCGTATTGGTTTCTTACGCTTGTGTCCGTTTCGACCATGGACCACGCTTGGTTTCATAAGTGCTTTCCATTCTTTGAAGCGGCCACACTTTGCACTTACGTAGATTATCTCCTAAAATGGTATCCCGCTATACTCCAACATATTCTAATAGGATTGTCCACCAAGTTCGCTTCAAAGATCACAACGGTTAACATTAGATCATTCAAGTCATCCGAGATCCGATCATGCTGGGTCACATTGACTTGATCTTTTGCTTTCCCACGAGTGTCTTTGTTGCGAAAATCATTTGCCATGTGATTGGGCTTTCCACACTTATAGCATTTTCCTTTGAACTTTTTCGCCTTGCCATTGTTGGAGGTCGTACCGTCAAACTTACGCTTTGATCCGGTTATTTGTTCAACTAGGTTTGCCCGTGGTTCCATTTGAAACCTACCCACCTTTCTCTCGGAAACTTTGTTGTCCTCCTCGATTCGTAGTCGAACCACAAGATCTTCAAGACTCATCTCCTTTCGTTGGTGTTTCAGATAGTTCTTGAAGTCCTTCCACATAGAAGACAATTTTTCAATCATAGCAGCGACATGGAATGAATCACTTAGACGCATTCCCTCCGCATGAATGTCATGCAAGATCATTTGCAGATCTTGCACTTGCGCCATCACAGGCTTGGTATCAACCATCTTGAAATCCAGGAACTATCCAACTATGAATTTCTTCATGCCGGCATCCTCGGTTTTGTACTTCTTTTCCAGCGATGCCCATAGTTCCTTTGTTATTTTCACAAGACAATAAACGTTATACAATTTATTGTCTAACCCATTTAAGATATAGTCTTGCATAAGAAGTCGCTTTGATTCCACGCGTCAAGTGCTGCCCTCTTTTGGGTGACAGTCTCTCCCTCTTCAACCGTAGGAGCCTCCTCGATTAAGAACCTTGCCAAACTCAGCGGGATCAAGTAAAAGAGCATCTTTTGTTGCCACCGCTTGAAATCGTTCCCATTGAACTTTTCAGGTCTTTCACCATGATGAACATGAGTCTTTGCTGCACTCGAAGAAGCCATTTGCGCCGATATTGTCTTAAGATTGTTGTCGTTTTTCTCTCAAAGTGTATCTCAGAAATTTAGTAACAAAATAACAATGGCTTCAAAGTTTTATGTCGAGACGAGATTTGTAATCTCATTCCTTAAGACAATATTGCTCCGCCTTGGTGCTAACGGTTTGCTATGTCAATTTTTCTCCCAAGATACAACGACTATGACTTGTGATAGGAGCACTCCAAATTACAAGTCCTCAAACCACAAAGGTTCAAAGCATTCAAAAAGAAGAAACTTGATGAACAGACAAAATGCTCTCAATTTAATCTTTTGCTCTAATGTAGATTTCAAAATCTGATGTTAAAACTAGTGGGAAATGTCCTATATAGTAAACCAAAGATATCAGTCCAAAAATCACCATTTGGATGCACTCCATCAAGGAAAAAATACATCACAACATGAATGATGTGATCCGTTATTTTACGTGTTTGGTAGAAATAAATGTGTACGAAAAATAAAAGGAATACACCAAGATTTTTTACGTGGAAAACCCTCAAATTGAGAGAAAAACCACGGGACCCAGTCCAGTATAAAGTTCCACTATAAATATTACTGATTTACAAGAGGATCTGGACACAAGAAAGTTATTCAATGACTTACACAACTAATGTTGTAGAAATTATAAAAAAGACCGAACAGACTCAAGCTTGCTCTCCTCGGAGTCTTTTGCCCAGAAAAATTCCAACCCTTTTATGAAGTTATTTGAGGGTATTTATAGGACTGCCCTTAGTAACTAACTCGCGGAAAATCAGCCATATGATGTCCTTTGATCGTGGCTTGATGGGAGCCAAGCGTGTCCGAGAAATCCGCTCCATTAAAGCACGTTCCATCTCCGCCGGTTAATCAGTTTTAGTTATGACCGGGTCTTCCGCTACTCTTTGACCAAAATCCCGAGGAGGGCAAAGGATGCTCGAGAATATGCTGATCAGTATCCTGGGTTCGACAAGCATCTCTTCGGTATAGCTTCTGCTCGGCAATTTTAGGGTTTGTGTCTTCATAAATGGATTTTACCCGAGAAATCAATATGTCATATGACATCACCTCACCCCCCCAAAGTAAAGCAAGATGAGAGTAGTGAAATCTTGGTTTATTGTCTTCGGGTAAAATCCTGACATGCTCGGGATATTTTAACCGCCTAATTTTCCCGCCTGAAAATTTGAAAAATCTCGCGACGTTTCGTTTCCCAAAGCACATCTATAACCGTTCATGGGTTCTTATTTGAACGGTGCTGATTTAACGACTGTTCCAGTGGCACCCCACTATAAATACTCGTTCATTTTGCGGATTTAACTTACTTTACTGCAGTTTGCTTCCGAGCTAGCATTTTAGACGTCCGACCAATCTTTTCATCCATACTTATTTTCTTTCCATTCATCGAGTATGTCTTCTTCTGACGATATTTCGAAGACTATAGATATGTTCGAGGAAGAGGGTATCCTGGGTCCCTCTCCTCGACACTCTTCTTCCTCTGATAGTGAGGAGACTTCCAGCTCGTCGACAACCCCTGACGCTCGTGGAGAAGAGCTTCAGGCTGCGACAGAGCAGGATCTGATAAAAGCCCGCGTTCCTTGGTTTGAGATATTTGAATCAGGGATTAAATCGCAACGGCACATATCCAGTATCCAAACTAAATGGGGGATTTCAGAGGGGACATCTATTATTGTTCCCCCTCCCGGATCTCGTCCCCACTTGCCTCCCATGGGTTATTTTCCCTTCTACTTAGACCAACTTCGAGGGGGACTTCGCTTTCCTATCCCTTCTTTCTTTGTAGATGTTGCCTCCTACTTTGCCATTTCTCTAAGTCAGTTGTTCCCCAACAGTTACCGATTGTTGGCGGGTTTCTACATAGTCCTATCCTTTCTTGGCTTTTCCCCGACTCCCGAACTCTTTCATTGCTTCTTTCAATTAAACCGAAAAGAGATCGGACTTTTTTATTTTTCTTCCCGAACAGGGATGGGTTTTCTTAAAAATTACCCCTCTTCCATAAAAAATTGGAAAAGATTTTTCTTTTTTGCTCGCCCACTCCAACCTTGGGACTGTCCCATGGAGTGGAAAGAAAACTTACCGAAGGGCAAGTCAATCAAGGGGCTACTTGAGGGAGAAACATATCTATCGGTTCGTCGTAAGCTTGGCGATCAGTGTTTTAACCTTGGGGAGCTGATTGACGACGGACTGCTGTACTTGTTCCAGCTTAGTCCTAAGGGTGTTTCCCTAAAAATGCCCCTCGGTGAGTATTTACCGAGCATCTTGCTTTGTTTGCATATTTTGTAATAACATGGTTGAATAATTGCTATGATGTTTCTCTCTTGCAGAAAACAAGATGCTGAAAGCCAAGATTGCTGCTAGCCTGAAGAAAATTGCCGCACCAGAGAAGGCTACCAAACCGACCACTGAAACAAATCCTCCCCCTTCTATTACACATGCTCCCCCCGAAGAGGTGATTGAAATACCGGAGACGGAGGCCTTGATTCCTCGATCACTGAAGAGGGCGGCCCCCGAGGGCCCAGGTTCTTCATCTAAACTTCCTCCTGCCAAGAAAACTCCCCCCCGAATCTCCCTTACCCACCGAGCTAATCCATCTCTTCAAACTCGGGCTACTTCTCAACCTGCTCCTGGTGGTTCTAGCTCTTCTCGCCCAACCTCCAGATACCACATACCTGATTGGATTTATCCCCCCAACGTCCCGATTCTGAGAAAACCGGACCCCAAAATTTCCCATTCTATTATTTGCAATTGGGCCAATTCTCCCGACCGCAAATACCTGGGAGGATTGGCCTTCAGCAATTTGATAAATGATTTTTCCACCTCCCTCACTCAGGTACCTTATATCTATTTCCATCTGATAAACGTTTCGGTCTTCGGTATATTAACTTCGTTTATTTACTTGCAGACCAATCTGATGGCTGGTGAGATTATGACTCGCTTCCAATCCATGCGATCCTCAGATGGGGAGAATCAGAAACATCTTAAACAGCTAGAAGGTATTGGTGAGGAGATGAAGAAATCCATAAAGTTACTGGAAGAGCGATACTCTGCTGCTGTTGTTACTCGGGATAAGGCAGTGGCAGCTCTCGAGGAAGCGCATGGTAAATTAGCCGACTTTGAGGAGGCTAACACCACTTTATCCGGGCAATTCAGGTCCGTGACTGAAGAGAATAAATCCCTCTTAGAACAACTTTCACAAGAGAGATCACTGCGAGCTGAAGAGAACAAAGCCCTTTCTGAACAGCTTGATCAGGAGAAACTATCTCGGGCTACTCAGATCGAGGAATCCTGGCTCATCAAAAAGGAAGAGTTTATGAAGTCTGAGGAGTATGGTGATATTCTGGGCGAACGCGCTGCTAAGTTCCTTAACTATGGCTTTGAAGCGTCTGTTCGTCAATTTAAAGCCGCTGGCTATCCTCCTGAAGGAACTTCAACAGATTTTATAAATGTTGATGAGGCCCTGAATACCGTTCCAGATGAATTCCTCCAGTTGTAAATTTAGGAATGTACTCTTTTTGTTTTAAAGTTGTAATCTTTGGACTATGATATTATGAGTTTCCCTGTCTTCTTACACTCTTGTGCAAACTAGTCTCTCCAACAAGCAAACTTTTTAGAACACATATCAAAGTAATGAATATAACAGAACTCGGGGAAAAGACATCCCGAGCCAACGATTAAACCGAACATAAGCTCGCAAACCCGAGCACAATAACATGGTAATTTCAAGTTAAACGTTGACCAAACATCTCGATCCAAGGATTAAACCGAACATAAGCTCGCAAACCCGAGCACAATAACATGGTAATTTCAAGTTAAACGTTGACCAAACATCTCGATCCAACGATTAAACCGAACATAAGCTCGCAAACCCGAGCATAATCACTTGGTGTTTTCAAGTTTAAACGTTGACCAAACATCCCGATCCAACGAGTAAACGATGGTATTTTCAAGTTTAAACGTTGACCAAACATCCCGATCCAACGATAAACGATGGTATTTTCAAGTTTAAACGTTGACCAAACATCCCGATCCAACGATAAACCCGAACACTGCTCGCTACCCCGAGCACAATCATTTAGTCCCATTTTAGGTTCAAATACAGACCAAACTTCCCGATCCTGTATTTAACCTGCCAACAATGGACTATAACAACATAAGCTCGCTACCCCGAGCACAATCACTTAGTCCCATTTTAGGTTCAAATACAGACCAAACTTCCCGATCCTGTATTTAACCTGCCAACAATGGACTATAACAACATAAGCTCGCTACCCCGAGCACAATCACTTGGTGTTTTCAAGTTTAAACGTTGACCAAACATCCCGATCCAACGAGTAAACGATGGTATTTTCAAGTTTAAACGTTGACCAAACATCCCGATCCAACGATAAACCCGAACACTGCTCGCTACCCCGAGCACAATCACTTAGTCCCATTTTAGGTTCAAATACAGACCAAACTTCCCGATCCTGTATTTAACCTGCCAACAATGGACTATAACAACATAAGCTCGCTACCCCGAGCACAATCACTTAGTCCCATTTTAGGTTCAAATACAGACCAAACTTCCCGATCCTGTATTTAACCTGCCAACAATGGACTATAACAACATAAGCTCGCTACCCCGAGCACAATCACTTGGTGTTTTCAAGTTTAAACGTTGACCAAACATCCCGATCCAACGAGTAAACGATGGTATTTTCAAGTTTAAACGTTGACCAAACATCCCGATCCAACGAGTAAACGTTGGTATTTTCAAGTTTAAACGTTGACCAAACATCCCGATCCAACGAGTAAACGGTGGTATTTTCAAGTTTAAACGTTGACCAAACATCCCGATCCAACGAGTAAACGGTGGTATTTTCAAGTTTAAACGTTGACCAAACATCCCGATCCAACGAGTAAACGATGGTATTTTCAAGTTTAAACGTTGACCAAACATCCCGATCCAACGAGTAAACGATGGTATTTTCAAGTTTAAACGTTGACCAAACATCCCGATCCAACGATTAACCCGAACATTGATCGATAACAGGAAATTTATTTATTTCAGAAATACATATGGGAATAATAACGATAATTGAAAGATTACACAAAGTACTTTCTTAAATTATGAATGTTCCAAGGTCTCACCAGTTCCCGACCTTCGCGATCTTCCAGCCTGTAGGCTCCTCTTCCAATCACCCCTTTTATCTTATAAGGACCCTCCCATTTGGGGGCTAACTTCTTTACCTCCCCTGCGGGATTGACTCTTCGCAGCACCAGATCTCCCACTTGAAAAGCCCTCGGGCGAACCCTCCGATTGTAAGCATTGGTCACCCTTACTTTATACAATTCTACTTTAGCCAAGGCTTTCTCTCTCAATTCCATAACCCCGTCTAACTCTAACTTCCTTTTTTCTTCATTCTGGTCGGGATCATAGCTCTGTACTCGAAGAGATTCAACTCCAATTTCTACTGGAATGAGGGCCTCAGATCCATATACTAAGCTATATGGAGTCTCTCCTGTAGATACCCGAGGAGTCGTTCTATAGGCCCATAAGACCCCGGGTAATTCATTTACCCACTCCCCTCGAGCCCCCTCTAATCTTGTTTTGATCCCGTGCAATAAAATTCGATTAATCACTTCCGCCTGCCCATTTGCTTGAGGATAAGCGACTGAAGTGAAGACTTGTTAATTTTCATATCTTTGCACCATTCTTGTATTCTTCCTCCCTGGAATTGTCTTCCGTTATCGGAAATTATTCTTCGAGGTATTCCGAAGCGGCATACTACATTTCTCCATAAAAATCTGATGACTTCCTCCTCAGTTATTTTAGCCAATGGTTCGGCTTCTACCCACTTAGTGAAGTACTCGACGGCTACCAGGAGAAATTTTCTCTGCCCTGTAGCAGGAGGAAATGGCCCAACAATATCCATTCCCCATTGGTCAAAGGGGCAGGAAATGATGCTACTATTAAGAATTTCCGCAGGTACATGGGATAAATTTGCGTGCCTTTGGCAATTAATGCATTTCTTCACAACTTCTTCAGCATCTTCCCTCATCGTTGGCCAATAATACCCAGCTCGAATAGATTTCTGATATAACATGTTAGTTCCTATATGATTCCCGCAACATCCTTCATGAATCTCTTTTAATAAATGCTCCCCTTCTTCCTTCGAGGCACATTGTAAGAAAGGAATTGAGAATCCTTTCTTGAACAACTTGCCTTCTATCAACACAAATCGGTTCCCCATTCTTTTAACCTTAGCAGCTTCCTTTGGGTCAGAAGGCATAACCTTTGTTTTCAAGAAATTAATAAGATGCTCTCGCCAATCGGATATAATATATGGCTCCATACTCAGGATGCTATTGACGGATATATGAGAAATTAAGAGCTCTTGCACGAGCACATTCCTGTTCTTCCATTCGTGTACTGAACTAGCCAACTTTGCTAATTCATCAGCACGGGTATTCTCCTCCCTTGGTATCTGCATCAATTCCACTTCTTGAAATTGAGCTATCATCGCCCGCACCTTTTCTACATACTTCCGAAGTTTTTCTTCTTTCACCTTATATATCCCCTTCACTTGATGAACGACTAGCATCGAGTCCATAAAAGCTTTTATCTTCATGGCTCCAGCGTCCAATGCTATTTGGAGACCTGAAATGATAGCTTCAAATTCAGCTTCATTATTTGAGGATAAGAATCCAAACTGGACGGCAACCCTGACTTCCTCCCCTTCAGGACTAATGAGTATGACACCTGCTCCACTTCCCAATCGAGTAGATGATCCATCCACAAACAAACTCCACTCTTTTTCTTCCGAGGTATGGGTGACTTCTACCAGAAAATCTGACAGAGCTTGTGCTTTAATTGTAGTTCGGGGTTGATAAGTGACCTCAAACTCGCTCAGCTCTGTGGCCCATTTTACCATCCTCCCTGATATTTCGGATTTGGATAAAAGCCTACCCAAAGGAGTGTTTGTTACTACCACGATAGGGTGAGACAGGAAGTATGGCCTAAGTCTTCTCGCTGTGGTGACCAGAGCTAAGGCCAACTTTTCAATTTCTGGGTATCGCTGCTCGGCTCCTTGCAGGGCTCGGCTGACATAATATACAGGCTGCTGTTGTCCTGATTTTTCTCTGATTAGCACGGAACTAATGACTTCTTCTGCCACCGATAAATACACGAGAAGTGTTTCTTTGGGCTCAGGCTTATTTATTAATGGTAACTGAGCCAAATAATCCTTCAAATCCTCGAAGGCCTTTTGGCACTGGTCATTCCACTCGAACTTGACTCCCTGCCTTAATGCTTTGAAGAAAGGCAAGCTTCTATCGGCTGATCGGGATATAAATCGGCTCAATGCCGCTATTCTTCCTGCCAATCTCTGCACTTCATTCAATGTCCTCGGAGGATTCATTTCTCGTATGGCTTGGATTTTCTCCGGGTTAGCTTCAACACCTCTTTCTGTAACCATGTATCCTAGAAATTTGCCCCTACGAATACCGAAAGTACATTTTGCGGGATTCAATTTCATGGCAAATTTTCGTAAAGTGTTGAAAACTTCTTCCATATCTTTGACCAAGTCCTTGGCTTTTCGGCTTTTGATCAGGACATCATCCACATACACTTCCACGTTCCGACCAATTTGTTCTTTAAACATTTTATCCATCAACCTTTGATAGGTGGCCCCAGCATTTTTCAATCCAAAAGGCATTACTACATAACAAAAAGTTCCCCCTGCTGTTACAAAACTTACTTTTGATTGATCTTCCTGTGCCAAAGGGATCTGATGATATCCCTGATAGGCATCCATGAGACACAACAGCTCGTGTCCAGCAGAAGAATCTACAAGCTGATCGATCCTGGGCAAGGGATAACAATCCTTGGGACATGCCTTATTCACATCCCTAAAATCCACACACATTCTCCATTTATCACCAGCTTTAGGTACCAACACTACATTCGACAGCCATGTAGGGAAGCCGATCTCACGAATGTGGCCTGCTTTTAACAACTCTTCCACCTGCTTGGCAATGACATCGTCTTTTTCTGGTCCAAAATGCCTTCTCTTTTGCCTTATTACTCGAACATTAGGGTCTACATTGAGGCGGTGTTCGGCAATCTCAGGCTTAACTCCCTTTAAATCAGATGTGCTCCATGCAAATACATCCACATGCTGATTCAAACAATTAATCACTTTTTCTCGTAATTCTGGATCAAGCTGGGATCCTACCCTAGTAACTCGAGTAGGGTGACCCAGTTCGATGTTGAGGAACTCCTCTTCGGGTGTTATTCGTTCTTCCTCGCCCCGTTTCCTCTTTTCATTTCCCCTTCGTTCTTTTCCTTCGTTATTCTGCTCTTTTTCTTGCTTTAACTCTTGCACATAACACTTCCGAGACGAGCTTTGATCACCCCTTACTTGCCCCACCTCCTCGCCTACTGGAAATTTCATGATTAAATGATAGGTGGAGACAACGGCTTCAAAAGCAGCTAGGGCTGGTCTCCCCAATATTATATTATAAGAAGATGGTGCATCCACAATGAGGAAATTTATCATCTTTGTTTTGATCCTTGATGCTTCACCAATTGTAACTGGCAGAGACACTTGCCCTATCGGGTTTATGACTTCCCCTGCAAACCCGTGCAAGGACGTATTCACTTTCGATATAGGTAAGCTTCCTAAGTTCATTTGGCTTAACGTACCAAGAAAAAGTACATCCGCCGAGCTTCCTGTGTCCACGAAAATCCTCTGCACATTATAATTAGCCACTGTGGCAGAGATAACCAATGCATCATCATGAGGAAAATGAACTCCTTGCAGATCTGCGGGCCCAAAAGATATAGACGGACCCTCATGTGCTTGACTGGGGTCAACAGATAGCACTTGAAGCCTCCGGGCGTGATTCCTTCTTGCTCTGTTCGAATCTCCTCCCGACGTTCCTCCAGCTATCATGTGTATAGTTCCCCGATTAGGAATATTGTTCAAGGTTTCCTCTTCTCCCTCTACTCTTTCTCCTCGAGCTGACCAAGGGACTGGCTGCGGTGCTCCTCTTCCAGGATTTATATTAATTCTAGGAGTGAAATTATTGTCTTTGAACTCCTCGTTAAACCCTCGCCCTCCACCAGACTCGTTAGATCTTCCACCTCGAAACCCCCCTCCTCGATATCCTCTTCCTCGGAAGGACCCTCCTCGGATCATTGTTCCTCGGAAAGGTCCCCCCCTATGAGGTCCACCCCGTCCTCTCTTCGGCATACTCTGATTCATTGCTACTTCCCGATGGGGTCTCATCGGTAGAAATTGGTCAAAACTTCTCTTGACTGGCTCCACCGGTTTATTCTTTCTGTTTACCTCTTCCCCAGTTTTGCCATCTCTTCTTTGTTTCATCCTCTGGGCTTCTTCCAGGTTAATGTATTTAGAAGCTCTTCCCAACAATTCATCATAATCAGAAGGTGGCTTTTTTGCCAAAGATCGAAATAAGTCTCCTTCTTTTAATCCTTGAGTGAACGCGCTGATTATTATTTCCGAGGTGACATGCGGAATGTCAAGACATGCATGACTAAATCTTTTCAGAAAATCTCGAAGAGATTCCTTCTCCGCTTGCTTAATCCCGAATAGACTAAGAGCTGTTCTTTTGCAACTCCGGCTGCTTGCAAACTGGTGCAAAAATAGAGAACTAAACTTCGGGAAGGAGTCTATGATTCTTGCTGGCAACTGATTAATCCATGCTTGTGCTGCTCCCGATAATGTGGTCAGGAAAACCCGACATTTCACTCCATCCGTAAGTTGATGAAGAAGCGAAGCGTTTTCAAATCGAGACAGATATTCTTCGGGATCTGTACCACCATCGTAATTTCCCACATTTAAAGCCCTGAAATTTGGGGGCAAAGGATCATCAACCACATGGGAGGCAAATGGAGTACTCCTCTGCGGAGGATACAGACGTCCTTCCATCCTATTACGCATCTGCTGCAGCTCATTTTTCAGCTCTTCCATTTGGCGATTTAAAGCTTTGTCAGCTTCTTCGTTCAAATGATTAGAAACAGGTCTAACTTCCTTAGGCTCTTTTTCAGGTTCTCTTTCAGGCTCTCTTTCAGGTTCCTGCCGAGAAGCCAATTCTTCCCCCTCTTCGTCTTGTACATTTTCTTGTTCCTGGGGGGGGGGGCCATAAATTGCTTCATAATCTCTCCCACAGTTTTGGTTATCATTTCCGTCAAATGCTCCATGGGAATTCCCCCAACAGGAAATGACTGAGGAACATGTTGAGATGATCCTACATCTTCTGGCCCTTCTCCGGGTTCAGTGAACATGTATGGGTGAGAATTGGATCCGTTTCCCCTAGAAGCTTGCCCCCTGCCTTTACCTCTGGCCATCTTGCCCTTTGATTTATTTTTTGTTTAGAAAATTCGTCCTACTTCAACGCCTTAGATCAAATTTTCCCACAGACGGCGCCAATGATGTGATCCGTTATTTTACGTGTTTGGTAGAAATAAATGTGTACGAAAAATAAAAGGAATACACCAAGATTTTTTACGTGGAAAACCCTCAAATTGAGAGAAAAACCACGGGACCCAGTCCAGTATAAAGTTCCACTATAAATATTACTGATTTACAAGAGGATCTGGACACAAGAAAGTTATTCAATGACTTACACAACTAATGTTGTAGAAATTATAAAAAAGACCGAACAGACTCAAGCTTGCTCTCCTCGGAGTCTTTTGCCCAGAAAAATTCCAACCCTTTTATGAAGTTATTTGAGGGTATTTATAGGACTGCCCTTAGTAACTAACTCGCGGAAAATCAGCCATATGATGTCCTTTGATCGTGGCTTGATGGGAGCCAAGCGTGTCCGAGAAATCCGCTCCATTAAAGCACGTTCCATCTCCGCCGGTTAATCAGTTTTAGTTATGACCGGGTCTTCCGCTACTCTTTGACCAAAATCCCGAGGAGGGCAAAGGATGCTCGAGAATATGCTGATCAGTATCCTGGGTTCGACAAGCATCTCTTCGGTATAGCTTCTGCTCGGCAATTTTAGGGTTTGTGTCTTCATAAATGGATTTTACCCGAGAAATCAATATGTCATATGACATCAATGAATGAACACACCATTCTTGGCAACAGACACATGGCTCGATCGATCGAGCCTGGTGCTCGATCGATCGAGCACCTGTTTCCAACAAACATAAAAAATATGTCATGCTCGATCGATCGAGCCATTGTCTGGATCGATCGAGCTCTCTTTTTTTCTTCTTTTCACTTTGATTTATTTCATTTTTCAATTAGTGAGGTCATGCGTTCAGCCTAGGCATAAGCAATTTATGAGGATTCTTTTTGGGGAAATGTTGGGAATTACACGGCATGTCCTCTTACGATCGTAGACGAAGTGCTTCTATGGCCTAAAAAACTTAACCAATTAGCATCAACATGGTCCAGCCCCTCATACCCACCTGTCGCTTAAGGATTTTGCTACCACTATATAAGTAAATAAAGTTACGCATCTATAATCAGCTATATCTTTTAACAAAGTGTTTGATCCTAATATATTCAAATACTATTTACAGTTTTATTTATTTAGTTCCTTAATAAAAGCTATTTTTCTTCATGCAAGAAAGTTTTTCTTTTAATTTAATTAAAAAAACATACATTTTCCCCAAGTGAAGTGGGCCGGACAACAAAAAGGAAAGGAAAACATATAAAAAAAAAATGGTAATGATGCTGTTTGTTTCTTCAGAAATATATAAAGCCAATCAACCCAATTGCCCCCAATCCTTTGAAATATTGTCATGTCTGATTTAGCCACTCAACAATATATTATAACTCCCGACAAAATCATTAATTTCTTTTGGGGGTATTGTAGATAAAACTTTGGAATATAGTTTAAATAATTCTTGCTTTTAAAAGAAAAAACATGTGAACCCAACCAACTCTGAACAAGTATTGAAATAAACAAAATTAGAGAGTGATGAATATGGACCTGGTCTTATTATTATATAGTAGCAGATGATGCACACACATTGCGTGTTTAACGTAATATATAAAACATAAGACATACGAATTGATATGTGTAAATTCAAATTAGAATTTACGGGTGTGCAAAGATGGAAGGGAACAATTTTTCTCTCTTTATTTGAGAGGAATCTGATGATGATGATGAATGAGGCGAATAATGAGAATTTAAGATAAATGATTTATATTCTTAACATGTTACTGTGCCTTTTCTTTAATTAAGTTGAATGATATTTTTGGAAATTCATACTATCATACCAACGTTGGGAAAATTTGTTACGATATTGTCCCCTCCGTATCATGAAGTTTATAATGTATTTTTCGGACTTTTGGAGAGGTAGTTTGGTAAATTCAAATTTGACAGATCAAGATAATTAGCATAGTGGGTTTATGTATTATAATATAGTAAGATATTGGGAAAAGGATAAAGACAAGATCTTGCGTGGCTTCGTCCGGTAATGGCGCATAACATGACCGAATTTTCCGCACAAACACAAAGCAAAGCACATGAAATGTTGCTTTTCATGGAAATTATTAGTAATATGGGCTCCATATACTTAATATATGACCTAATTGATTAATCCCCGGTTCTTGTGTTCTCAACCTAACACAATTACCTCATCAAAATCACGATTCTTTTTATATTTCTTCCTCTAAATTTTGGCAATGACAAAGGTTCAAGACTCGTGGAGTACTCATGTCATGTGTTCGATTTGATAATCGAGTTCGAAACAAAGAGCATATGCAGGAGCGGAACCACGATTAAAATTTAGGGATGTCAATTTTTTTTAAAGTAACATAATTTTTTTTAAACATAAATTTTAAAACAAGGAACATATGGCGGATCCATGACTAAAATTTAGGAATTTTTTTTTAAAAAAAATTAAAAGTAAAACATAAATTTTACAAAAAATCCATAAAAAAACATACAAAAAATGGGGTGATGCTGCTGCCCACCCAGAGGTGGAGGCACTTGTTATGTGTAGCCCCACCCACATTTTTTTTAATATTTTTTTTTGCATTACTTAGGAAACAAATGTTAATGTTAATTTTGAAAAATTTATGTTTAACCCCACCCTTTAAACCGATATAATCCGTTAGTACTATGCCTAGCTCGACCAGCCCTAGGTAAATTTGTATCCTGACTCCGCCCCTGCCACCCGCACCCCCTCCCTCCGCTAGGCAAAAACTGTAGGTAAGGGGTGAAGTGACAGTAGAGGCAATCATTAACACCCACGTAATGCATCCCCTAATGTCCACGTGTCACCTAGTACATGATCTTGCACTACCACTGAATAAGAAATAAAGTATCTCTACTAGTAATTATAGCTTTTGGTCTTGTTGTAAACGTGTAATCCTAATAGAAACACATAGAACTAGACAAACGAATGTGAATTTTGGATAAAATTTAATAATCGAATACATTTTTATTCATTAACTAGTGGAGGATGGATTCAGATGTATACAAGTTAGTTATATCACCAACAGATAGGGACACCACAATTTTCATCCTGACCCATCAGGACCTACCACATCCATTACGCAGTTGTTAATTGATATGATTCAACAACTATATGCTTTGAATAAACGTGTCTTAGTTGAATCTTTTAAATTATACTTATTCTGATAAAATATTGTAAAATTAGCTTCAAATATTAATTAATTATGAAGTTTTGGAGTATGAGACATAACCTATGCCTTAATCTGTGCTCCCGAAGCGTGTTGTCGCGTTGATATCATATTCTCCGAGTTATATCAACATAACAATAAAGAAGAAAAGGAAAAAAAGAATAGATTTTGGGTTTTTTATCAGGCAACACCTAAATTTAACCGGGGAAAAAGGATTTACAGTCCCCCCGCCACAAACATGTTCTTTGAATGTCATACTTGCCTATTAGAAGCTTCAATTTGCTTAATGAAATCAAAATCACCACTTTATATTAATTTTTATAACTTATATAAAAGCAATTAAAATCCTAATAATTAAATTGACCTAATGTCATGAACTATTATACTATAAAAGTCCAACCAGTGCAATATAACACCAACCACAACAAAAGTATGACATATTTAAACTATATTATTTAAATTAACCAAGAGAAGTACATCAAAGGCTAGTCTAGACGATTAACCACGGCTAAACCAACTAAAAACAAGCCAGATAAACAGAGATCGAACACGGACATAATACATACACAATTAAAGCGCAAAGAGAAAAAGAGTAGCAGCGGATGCACAAGAACTTGATCAGTCAATAGCAGAGACCACCAAAGTGAAATCAGGTCCCCTCAAACCACAGACGTCATGGAGAGGTCGAGAATGAGAACTGCCTTCCATAAATGAATGAACAAAGCCGGATAAGTAGGAGACATATACTGATAGGACACCAAACAAGCAAACTCATTTTATCCAAATCCCAAACATAAAACCAAAGACCACCACGGTGTGGCGCACGAAACCGAACCACCCAGCATTAATTGAAATCACAGCCAAGCTATGCCTCAACACCGAAACCAGCAAAATGGCGAAAAAGAATCGCCACGAGGCGGTAGAAACGGAATCGACTTAGTAAGGCAACCACTAGTACACCAAAAAAACAAGCCAACCAAAATTTGATAGAGCATGACTAATACAAACTACATCAAGACCACCAAATACCACACGATATTAAGATAACATAGAAAATTACTTGTTTAGTTTATCACAATGACATTTGATAAACTAAACAAATATACATAAACATCTCGCATTTAGTTGATGTGATGAATCTTTACAAAAACAATGACCAGTTTCAATTTGAGTTCACACAGATTGAAAAGATCAAGATACACAAATATGTATGTCTATGTTTGTATATATTTATATGTGTGTTGATGTTTGTAAGATCGGATGTGTAGAAATAAGACCGCATTTCATGAGCAAAGTGCTACGGTCATTGTCCAGTTTTGTGTCCACAGGGTCTAGAATTGTGTATAGGCCATTCATCTTCTCAAAGGGCACAATTCTCACATTAGATTTTGCATTAAAATTTTTGTTGTTGATGATAAATAGTGATAATACTTATTAGTAGTCCCCTCTTCTTTTTATTCTAACCGCCAAGCATCTCTTCAATGTCAATTTATCGAATGATAATAACGTCAAGTGGAAAGCTATTTATTAGCCCAATAGATTCCACAAACTAGGACCTTAATTGGTTAGAGATGTTTGGGCCTCTGAGATAAAAGAGCAGCCCATAAAATTGTTTCATTTGATTCCAACAAATAAAAACCCATTTAACTTATCACATAGTTCTACTTCTCTCCATGTAAGATATGGTAATGAGATGCTGGTATGAGGGTAATATTCTTACAAATTTGAATATGTGACGTACATTTTTACGTGGATCTCATAAATTCAAATCAAATTTGAATATTTGAATCTTGCTTGGGTGAATGCACCTTAGCTCCAAGGGGGCATCCCTAAATTTTTTAAAAATATATATTATATTACAAATATTTATATATTGTACTTTTGTTTCTCATATTAAAAAAAAACCCATATTTTTGCCCACCAAATAAAAATCTTATAATTTTACCCCCTACGATCATTAAATGCTAGCAAGAACTCATCAACAAGAGGGGGAATTTCAGCATGGCAGAAGGGTATTAAATTTTGATAATGTAATTAACAGATTTCAATTAATCTTGAAATTGGTATTAGCTCTGTTGTGGTTCAACAATTACCTCTGCTTTGTGATCGGTCGAATACGTGGCGCTTGTGCCAGTGTATGGTTGAAAAGATTAAAGTTGCGCCAGTTATTGGTAAAGCGGTAAGCGCTTGATCCTATAATTAGTATCAGAGCCAAAGTCGTGTGATCGATTCCCATAAGTTGTAGAGAGTGCAATTATTGGAGGAGAGATTGTTGTGATTCAACAATTGCATCTGCTTTGTGAACGGTCGAACACGTAGCGCTTATGCCCGAGTATGGTTGAAAAGATTGAAGTTGCATCATTATCCTTAGCTATAGTAATTGATAAAACGGTAAGCGATCGATCCTACAAACTCCATTTCTATTCAATAAAACAAATGTATTCAAGTGTGTTTCAGTCAAATAAAATGAGTGTTGTGAGAATTAAATGTAACAGTTGGGATTTTGATTTTGGTTGATTGTAGAACTTCCTTGGAACAGTTGGGAACGGAGGAAGCTTTGGGACTGGGGGAGCTATGGGGATGGGATTTGGCTTCCTGTAATTTGGCGGATTAGATAATGTAATGGGAGAAGGAGGTGATGTGGGATATAGGTTTTTGGGAGGGAGTATTTGGTGCTGAAATTGGTGGCATGGAAGGTGTTTGATGAAATTTTTTCGGCGGTGGGAGAGGCTGATTGAAGATTGAGCCTGCTGGTGTTGGTGGAGGAAATGGTGGCGTGTAGATTATTGAAAGAGGTGGTGGAGGTGAGATTTTGGATGCAGGTTTTGTGAGTTTTGAGGGCTTGGAGACACGGGTACCTGTGGCGATAGCCGTGGTGGTGAAGCGTTGAATCTGAGATCCGGTTGTGGAAGTGGAATGTTGCCAAAGGCAGAGCTTAATGGTGGAAGCGCAGGTGGAACAGATCGAATAGGTGGCAAGTATGGTGGAGTTCGTACTGGATCCGGTGGTGGAATCAAATCCACCACTGGTGGAAGTGGTGGCTGAACTGGTGGTCGGGCAGAAAACACAATTCTTCCGATACAAGTGAATCAATTTAGTTCAATCCTTCCTCTAAGTAATACATCATTGATATTCGATGACAATCATCGGTTTCAGAACTGCTGTTCACGGTACAAGAAGATGAAATCCGCATCATAGTTTACTTGATGCACCAAGACAATGAAATCAATCCCCGTGAATTGTATATCGCTCCCATCTCTTTGTTGGATCATATATCTGTCAAGGCCGGAACAGGAGTTAGATAACCGAGAAATGATTTGTCCATCCATATGTGATGAGAGATAAAAGTGTGCACCGTAAATTGTGATCCATATAGCGAATTCATAAAAAAATCACTTTTTCAGAAAAAAATGTCTTTTAGATTGCGTTTGGATTGATATATTTGATTTGGATGGAGGGACTTGTTTTCATCGGTTATCAACTCAAATGTTATAAGCTCTTCGATCTAGTTTTATCCAAACGAGAATCTTCATTTTCATATATGATAACATATCATATAAGCCACACATGGATTACCTCCCATCTTGAAGCTGGAAATATGTGCTTATTCTTCTCATACCAATGTCTCTCCACAACTTTACCAGCATGTGACTGTTGAACAAGAGGGGTCCATTAATCAGTAAACTGTCTACAACTACCATGGAACTACTGTTAGAACAAATAAAGTGAAGACTGAATGCTGGATTTCTTGTGGTTATATAATAAAAAATATAAAAATATGCTATCTGTAGAGTAAGATGAAAAGGGATGAGTAGCGGAAAATTCCAATACTAAAGGTGATGACCCATGTTTCAAACTTGATTACATACTTAAAAAAAACTCTTAACAGGATTTTATGTTGGAAATTGAACATTCTTTCCATGTACTCAGAAATAGTATGGGAATCAGTAAAATACGCATATGATTATCCCAACATGCTGCTGCTTTTCGAGTAAGTTTTATGGGATCATGCGTGAGGAAAATTCTCAGGAAAACTACTTTAGAAATCATGATACCAAGATGCACACCTGATTGAACATGCATTTATACATCTTTTAATAGGAACAAATCCTAAGTAACGGAAGATTTATTACCTCATCTTTCTCGATTGTAGCATCAGCAATGGTTCGAACATCCTCATGAACATCAAAGTGGAAAAGCTGTATAAAAAAGCAAAACACACTTATAATAGGCTTTCACAAATTAGGCAGATTTTATTACCTTTTTAATAAGATAAACATAGAAAGGTGAACATCATGTGTCATGTAGTAAATGTATGATATTCAGAGAGAACAACCAAATAAAAAACACATGAAAATCGATCAACAACAAGAACAGCTGCAGAAATGAGAACTCCTGTTCGGAAAAGAATTTAGTAGGGTCTCACAACTAAGAACTAAATGACAGAAAAAGGGAAAAAGGGAAAAATGAAAAAGAATGAGAAAGAAGAGGGAAAGGCGAAGAGAGGGAGAGGTTATTGTCACTGTATGAGAGAGATTATATCATATGCTCTAAACATGTCCATCCTACAACTTGCAAAACTAGGACAAGAAAAGAAAATGGAAAAAAATAGGGTTCACAATTTTTGAGTAAAGTTGAACTAGGTTTCACGAGTCCGTGCGATATCTCCAAGGAGGCTGGCGTAAAATTCAGGAAAATCGTACAACTGTTCATATGTTCCTGTGCTCATAACTTCCATCTCACTAATATTAGCCACTAATTAATTCACACCCGTTATTTAATATCACGTAAAAGAATAATCTGTCAAAAACAGTTTGGTCTGAAACTTCTTGATGCTTAAGCCAGTTCATTATGTAAACTCTTTTATGATATTGCTTTGTCAATAAATGTTCTAGATGAAATATAATGCACAACACAGATCATGGTTTGTCACAGAGGCATACCAATAACGATTACAAGGTGACATCTACTAATCAGAAATAAATTGCAGTATAACACAAATCTGACTAGCTTTGTAATAGTAGGAGTTGCGATATTGATTTAAGCCTGAAGATGACATTACCGGTCCACTTTTCCCTCTGGCCTTGTTCACGATCAGCTCATAGAAACTGTGTTGCTGCAACAAGAAAAGAATATAAGTGTATGCAAGACACACAAAAGCACTTGCTTGTGGTTACTTCGTCAATATTTTCAGATCTTGGGTGGAGATTGGAGGTTTTACTGACTTTGGCTGTAGATCTTACATGTGGGATGATGAGATCTTCTTTCACATATAGCAAATTTTCCACTGAGGTAGTCCGAACCTCTCGAAATTCAGGTGCAAGCTGCTCCTGAACAGAGCGAAGAAACTCACCAATTGTATCACCTTTATGAACCTGAATGGTAATGATCAGTGCCAACAGACAAAGTCAATAAAACTGCACGAGGATCGAATATCACCAACTTGGAGGGAGGAATGGAATGAAAGAAGAGTATAAGCAACTAATAACCTGAATCACTCGTCTATGGCCAGTACCATCCCAATAGCTATAAGTAATTTCAAGAGGTTCATCTAAAACACAAAACAGAAAGCAAACATGAGAATCGGAAAAATAATCCTTAGCACAACAACACTCAACAGAGCAATAGAACTTTCGGACAAACTTTTGATCTGCTGTTGTTCTTGAAGCCACTGTTTCCGCAACCTTTCACGCTCAGCTTGTTCCTCTGCCTCCCTCTCACTGTAAGAGTATGCTTCAAACTCCAAAGGCCAAGAATAAGTGAAAAATCGAAAAACAAGGGAAAAAGGTTGCAGTTATATGCATAAAAAGTGGGGACAATTGCTCACCTATCCGGTAAAAATCTAGTCTCCATGGTAGGATCTTTGCCAAATTT
Source organism: Haberlea rhodopensis (assembly GCA_907163345.1). Lineage (NCBI taxonomy): Eukaryota > Viridiplantae > Streptophyta > Magnoliopsida > Lamiales > Gesneriaceae > Haberlea > Haberlea rhodopensis. Next base: position 1,754,552 of record CAJQUN010000007.1, on the reverse strand, counting down.
TCTGAACGCAGGCCTTGCAAAATCTTCATTTTCTTCAGAGAGAAGGCAAATGATGTATCAATAAGGAATAAGAATATAAGTGCATAAGATAATTCAATTTTGTCCCACTGATAATGACTGGAATTAAAATTAAAATTATCCAGCAGCAATGAAAAATATCTTCAATTCATTCAAAAAACACTAGCAACAGAGATATATAGTACAAAAGAGTATAATGAATAAAGCTCACTGTTTTCCGCATCTTCCTCTTCCGCGCCATTCTCAATATCGTCAGCAAAAGATAGCCGAGGGTATGCCTTTATTTTCCTCTTCTTCAGCTTCTGTAGCTGAAGCTCCTCCTCTCTATACAAAGAAGAAAGATAAGAACACATGAACAAAATGTGAGCTTTAATCAAAATGTCAGATATCCACGAGCCAAAAAATTACTATTCACCAGCCAAAAAATTACTCACTCTTGCTGTAATTTTAGGAGCTTTTCCTTCTCTTCGTCTTCTATTTTGTTCTTAATATTCACTCTCTGCAGCAGAAAAAATCACATCAACAAGTAACAACCCAAGCATCCAAAAACGGGGGGAATAGAGGGAAAAGTACCTTCTCCACATACTGTTCCCTAGTGACCAAACCAACAGTTTCCTTCTTGAATGCAGTCTCAAGAATCTGGGCACAAACGACAGCAATACTCCAATTAAATACAAAAGAGTAACATATAGCATGTACAACAAACATTTCTTTAACACTGAACAGATTGGATAGATTTTCTTCCGCAAACTATTCAAACTTTATTTGAGTTCTCATTGGACTTGGAATCATGTCCAAGCTTTTTTTCTTTTTGATCTGTGGAATCGTGTCCAAACTTGATTTGATGGTTTATTGAGATAGAGTCAAGTCAATCTCAGTACATACATAACCGTACGCATTACAAACCCCAGCTTTGAGCTTTGAACATGAAACATAAAATTCACTGATGACTTGAATATTTCATCAACACATTTACAGTGGTGAAGACTGATTAAAAGCTCTCGATCCTAGCACGAGAAAATAGATTGCTTGCTCTTTTTCGAAACACAACAAATGAATTACGATGCACAGTTCTAGCTTGATTAAATTACTTTTGAGACCTGCGATTGCACTTGAACTTGGCCAAGAGGATCCGAAAAGAACTCAAATTCAAGTAACCTATATTTTTTCGACACATAACAAACCCCAACTATAGGTCCATGTTTGATACGCTTGCCCAGATTTGATAGTTCGAGAACCTAGAAATTTGCAACCTTTTTTAATATAAAAATAGTTCATTATAACACAATCTTTCAATCTTGGCTTAAATACAGTGATCGAGAAAGCTATTTAGTAGCTGGATTTGATTAAATGTGTGTAAAACTCAATTAAAAGCCGGAGTAACACGAATTTTTTCATCATTAATAAAGAGTTTGAACGGAAATGCAACCAATTAAAACGGTGAACACGCAGCAGCAAATTCTTTAAAAATTGATGATAGGATACCTCGGAGTTGCTGGAGCCGAATTGGAGGAGACCCGGTTGGCCCTCAGAAGCGGCGGTTTTCTTCTTGAGCTCTTGGATCTTACGGCGCTCGGCTTCTCTCTGCTTCTCCAGTCGACGGATCCGAACCGCATCCTGCGTCGTCCCCACGTACCCGTCACCCATACCCGCCATGATGATTCCCTCTTTCAGCACAATCAATCAAGGGTTTGATTTTAATTATAATTTGAACCAAGATTTGATTTTTTTCAGGTGCCACGGCTGGTGTAGCCGTGTAGCTAGTACCACGTTCCTCTTGAAAGTCTCGAATAACCCAAACTTCAGCACTAAATCGCACCGAACAAGAAAGGCTTTCGGCTGGTGTTTGAATTCGACAAAGTCATTCTATCTAAGGGCGACATGTTTGTAGGCAAAGACTACTTGGCCAATAATCTCTTCAAGATGATTATAATGACTTTAGTTCCTAAGGCTAATTCTAGTGTAGATGTTGAGGTTGATGTTAATGCAACAAATGAGGCTAGCACAATCAAAAATAATATAATGACTGTTGCAAATGTGGCTCATAAACTTTAAAGTTTGATTATTCTTGTGAATCTTTACATTTGTGACATGGTAGATTAGGATATGTGAATTATAAGTCCTTAAAAAGACTAATGTCTCTTAATCTATTACCTAAGTTTAACAAGTGTGAGACTTGTGTAGAGGCCCAATTAACCAAGTCTTCATTTTACTCAATTGAGCGAAGCACCGAACCGTTAAACTTGATCCATACGGATGTATGCGATCTAAAGTATGTACAATCTGAATGCTGTAAAAATTATTTCATAATTTATCGACAATTGTACAAGATATTGTTATGTCTACTTAATGAGAAGTAAAGACGAAGCAATTGAGATGTTCATTCACTATAAGAATGAAGTTGAGAATCAACTTGATAAAAAGATTAAAATTCTTCGAAGTGATCGATGTGGTGAATATGAGTCACCATTTGCACAAATATGTGTTGAGAGTGACATTATTCATCAAACCAATGCGCCTTATTCTCCCGAGCAAAATAGTATTGCTGAAAGGAAGAATAGAACGCTTAAGGAAATGATGAATGCAATGCTTATAAGTTTCGACTTACCTCGGAATTTGTGGGGAGAAGATCTGCTTTCCTCCAACTATGTGCTAAACAGAGTACCACATAAAAAGTTGTATAAAACGCCTTATTAATTATGGAAATGTCGCGTACCTAGCTACAAGTTTTTAAGGGTTTGGGGCTGTCTAGCAAATGTACCAATTCCTCCTCCTAAACGGACTAGGATAGGACCTAAGACAGTGGATTGTGTATTTATCGGATATGCGCAAGATAGTAGTACCTATCATTTTCTAGTACACAAGTCAGATAATGCAGAAATGCATGTAAATACTATCATCGAGGCTAGGGATGCTTCATTCTTTGAGGAAATCTTTCCACACAAAACTCGGACATTGACTGAAACCAATGTTGAGAGATATGTGGCGGGTAGAGATTCTCAAGAGAATGTAGAATCACCTAGACGAAGCAAAAGAGCTAGAAAAGAGAAGTCTTTTGGTTCAGATTTCCTAACATACTTGTTGGAAAAGGATCCGACTACTTTCAAGGAATCAATGTCTTCACAAGACTCTGATCTTTGGAAAGAAGCAGTGAACAATGAGATATGATCTATCTTACATAATCATACTTGGAAACTAGTGGATCTTCCTGCAGGTTGTAAACCACTAGGCCACAAGTGGATCTTCAAGAGGAAGATGAAAGCTGATGGTATTGTAGATAAGTACAAGGCTAGACTTGTAGTCAAAGGCTACAGACAAACTGAAGGTGTTGATTATTTCGACACATACGCTCCTGTATCCAGGAAAACGCTGATAAGGTTAATAATGGTATTTGGTGCATTATATAATCTAGATATCCATCAAATGGATGTAAAAACGACTTTTCTAAATGGAGAGTTAGAAGAGGAGGTTTACATGGACCAATCTGAAGGGTTTGTAGTTCAAGGTAAAGAAACGAAGGTGTGTAGACTTGTGAAATCCTTGTATGGATTAAAATAAGCACCTAAACAATGACACGAAAATTTGATAGCGTCGTGCTTTCAAATGGGTTTAAAACAAATCAATGCGATAAATGTGTCTACGTGGAGATAATACACACTATGTGATAGTATGTCTATACGTAGATGACATGATAATTGTTGGTAATAACAATAACATCAAAAATACCAAGAAAATGTTGTCACGAAATTTTGAGATGAAAGACCTAGGTCTCACAGATGTGATTCTTGGGATGAAGATCACCAAACATACAGATGTATATTCTCTCTCACATGGTCATTATGTCGAGAAGATACTTGACAAGTTTGACAAGGGAAATAATACCATCGCAAAAACACCTATGGAGGTGGTGTCAAATCTTTGCAAGAATCGCGGAGAAGGTGTGCAACAACTTGAGTACTATAGGGTCATAGGCAGTCTAATGTACCTCATGGACTGCACTAGACCTGATATAGCTAACTCATTCAACAGATTGAGCAGATATACGAGTAATCCCAGTTATGAGCACTGAAAGACAGTAGTTCGAGTTCTTAGATATCTAAGATAAAATACTAACTACGGACTACATTATACGAGATATCCAGCAGTAATTGAAGGGTACTCAGATGCGACTTGGATTTCGGACTCCAAGAATATAAATTCCACGAGTGGATATATCTTTATAATTGGAGGTGCAACTGTCTCATGGAAATCATGCAAACAGACGTGCATTGCTAGATCAACTATGGAATCTGAGTTCATAGCTTTAGATCTTGCAGCAGAAGAAGCCGATTGGCTTCGGAGTTTCTTGGAGGACATTCCAATGTGGTCAAAATATGTGCCACCAATTAACGTGCACTGTGATAGTCAGTCAGCTATGGGAAGAGTACAAAACAATGTGTATCTAGATACATACATCGGAGACATAAATCCGTGAGAAATCTACTGAAAATGTGTTATTTCTTTAGATTATGTGAAGTCTAAAGAAAACATTGTGGACCCATTTACGAAAGGTCTAACGAGAGACCGAGTATAGATTTCATCGAACGGAATGAGGTTGAAGCCCATGAAATTCATTTCCAACCATGATGGCTACCCTGTTGGGATATGCCCTAAGACAAGTCATTAGATGATTGTTTAAGACATACAATGTTTATGGTTTTATGAATGGCAATTCATTATTATATATTATTCTTTTAACTGTGCATTGTGAATTAATATATATGTTAATGTCCTTAGAATAATATTGTATTATTCTTAAAGATGTCCCTAGTCAAGTATTATCATGAAAGGGATAATGATAATACGTAGAGACTAGTATGTGTTGATCGATGAATTGTTCATTGATATGAGATATCAAATCAACATATGGGTACATGTTAGAGAACGATGTACTGGACAGACCCACCATGAGAATGCAACATGGATAGTTATATGATCGTCATATGCAATTCTCATAGTGATAATAATGTATGTAATCCTTACGACTTGTGATCATCAGAGATCCCAACATAAGGAGTTATGTATCTTGATATCGTCAAACGTTACCCGTAACAGGGTAATCTATAAAGGCGACTATTGGATACACTACGAATTATGTAGAGGGATGTTGACTGATCGAGATAGGATTTGTCCCTCCTATATAACAGGAGATGTGTTTGGCCCTTGATCAAGTGAGAACTAAAATGCATGGCCATGCTTGAATGAGTCGATATGAGATATCGAGTTTATTCGTTTATTCTAGTTCTACTTGGGGATCAAGAAATAAAGATTGGATATACGAGTATGACTATTCCATGACTCGTGTTCAATCTAAACACAAAGGACAAAGGGATTAAGTTACATGATTAATATTATCACAAGTTCTAAAGGTTATGTCGAGTCATTGACATTCTCGTAATTTGGGTAGCATCGATGTGTTGCTAGATACCGCTCAATGCTTGCGACATAAAATGAGATTTTATGTCACTGCCAACATTACGAGATCCTATCGGGTCGCACAAAAGATTAAATCGATAAGGGAAATTAAATTCATTGGATGAATTAATTAATTAAGAAGAGTCTTAATTAAGTGATTAAAGGTTTTAATTAAATCATGGGTTTGGGCCCATAAGACTTTAAGAAAGTCTTGAACCTTAATTAAAAGCCTTATAATATAAATAAGAGGTTTTGATTAATTGTTAATCACACTTTCATATCATTGTTTTGATATCAAACCCTAGCCTCCACCTCAAGCTCTCTCTCGGCCGAACCCTAGAAGCCGTGAGCTTCTCCATCGCCGCCGTCTTTCCTTGGTGGTTCATGGTGGTCGTTGATCGGTTATTGTAACCGTGAGCCTTGTTTGTTCAAGAATAAGTCTAGCAACTTGTTCTTGAACGTCCCTTTCGGTTTGATCGTGTGGATACCGTAGAGACGAAGGTGAAAACTTTCGTTTGTGACTCGGAGTTCGTTGGACGTGCTGCTCCGTGGAATCTGCTTCAAACACGCTACAAGGGTGAGACCTTCGTATACCTTAATCCGATATGATAACCTATGTATAGATCCGGTGTTAGTAATCCATAAAAATTTTATTCCGCTGCGTTGTATGCTCATGGATTACTTACAGTGGTATCAGAGCCGTGTACAAGGCTCATATCAGATATATGTGATTAAATTGTGTTAATCATATTAGAATTAATATTGCATGCTATTAAAACTGTTTAAATTCATATATGATATGAAATTAATTTTAGTTTATGAAAATCATCGTAGTAATTGTATTTGATATAATTGGCGAATAAAAATATTTATTGAGCATCAATTTTCGGCCATCACCATCACAAATGTCACCACGGCTAGCCACATGAGGGCTAGGGTTTTCGAACCCTTGGCTCGAGATGGCTTAGTCGTTGTGGCTAATAATTGTGCATGGAAGTGTCGAAAATTAATTAGGGTTTAGAACCCATTGGACGTGACGGCTAGCTCATGACGGCTAGGGTTTCGAACCCTAATCGCCGTGCATGGCTCGGCCATCATCGCCTTATTTTCTATAGTTTTGATGCTTGGATGAGTTTTGAACTCCTTGACTCGATAATGGTTCACGCATGCATGGATTAGTAACTTTACCAAATGAGAGCAAGGTTTTTCGAACCCTTAGCTCGAGATGGTTGAGCGAACCCCGTGCATGGCATGACCGTGAATCGTGGCTAACAAATTCCAGCGTTTAAAACAAGATGTCTCGATAAAAGTGCATAAAGGTGCGAGGCGGCTAGGGTTGGAACCCTAGCGCCGCCGCCGCATGAGCCATGGCTCGGCCATGGGCTAGGGTTTCAAACCCTAGGCCCACTATTGGTCCAGCCGTGTGCTTCATGGTTCGAACCATGGTGGTTCGTGTTTTAGTCGCTTTAGTTCGTGGCATGTGATGTCCCGAGCGTACGACAATTTTTCAAAAATTATTTTACAGTTTTAATTAGAATTAAATTTAAAATGTTTAGAATTTAATTAATTAAATGTTAATGCATGCTTTATGTGTTGTTTGAGCATGGTGCGTGGTTATAGCCCTTTGACCTATTAGATAGGATTTGTGGATGTTTGTATTTATAATACGACCTGCGTGTCGTGCCTTTCTCTATTTCATTCTAAATGTAATCCCTCCCCTATGTTCCCCTCGAATGTGAATCGAGGAATTCTATATCTTGTAAATAGTGTAGTTTATTTTATTGATGGTGATCAATGAAGATGGAGCATCGTGCCGGGATGAGGAGGCCATTCACAAATTGGAGCCAAAGGAAGGTGCTTGTGAAGTTACCTTAGGTTGACTCATAGGATTTTCTCATTGGCTTGAGAAAATCATTAGTAGGGGCTATAATCATGTCACGTTTAATTATGTATGTTGATGCATGATTTATCTTATGTTTTAGTTTGATAATAGTATTACACATATATGTAGATATGTATACAACTATATGTAGTGGACATATTTTAAATTATCAAATTAATCATGAGATCAATAAATCCCTCTAAAATATTAAGTTTTAGATGCCTTCCAAAATAAAAGTACTCGTCAATAACTTCGATTGTACATGTGTGGGTTTGCCAAAGCAAAGCACCGTGGCAATCTTAGTAAGGCGCGAAAGGATAAAAGTGATATCCGTTATACTTTAATTGGGTACGACTTAACTAGGTTATCTCAATAGGATTGGGAACCTAGAGGCATGGATTGGATTATAATTCATTTGATGAATTGAACAAAGTGTTGTTCGTCCAACTATCCAAGAATTATATGTGATGTAATTGACAAAGTGTTGTCTACCTAAATAACCGAGTCTTGGGCGATTAGCCAAAGCTAACTCAAGATTAGGCGAAATATGGATCTTGTCCCACTAAAGGTTTCGAGGGTTGATATTTTTCAAACAAAATAGTGGGAGTATCATTTAATATAAGACCATGTTAAATGATTTAAATCATAAACTTATTTTGCATATTTATATTGTAGATATCCATGGCAACTAACAACGTTACTAGCACTTTATCACTGCGATCGGTCCTTGAGAAGGACAAATTAAATGGGACGAATTTCCTAGACTGGCATAGGAACTTGAGGATAGTCCTCAAACAAGAAAAGAAACAATATGTCCTAGAGGAACCCTTACTCGCTGAGGAACCTCCCCTAACAGCTACAAGAGCTGAAAAAGATGCTTACAAGAAGCATCAGAGTGACGCACTTGATGTTGGGTGCCTCATGCTTGCCACCATGAACTCTGAGCTTCAGAAGCAACATGAGGAAATGGAGGCGTTCGATATGATCGAACACTTAAAGCAGTTGTACCAACAGCAAGCTAGACAAGAGAGGTATGACGTCTCCAAAGCGTTATTCCAGTGCAGGATGGTAGAGGGAAGCCTAGTTGGAACTCATGTGCTCAAGATGATTGGGTACATTGAGAATCTAGACAAGCTGGGTTTTCCATTGGACCAAGAGTTGGCCACCGATGTGATCTTGCAATCGTTGCCTGAGAGCTTCAGTCAATTTGTAGTAAATTACAATATGACTGACATGGAAAAGACTCTACCACAGTTGCTTGGTATGTTGAGAACATATGAAGCAAATACTAAGAAGACTAAGGCCACAAATGTCCTTATTGTGAATAAGGGCAAATGAAGGGCCAAAGCTAAAGGCAACAAGAAAGCAAAGAAGGTCTTTGCTAAATCCATTATGAAAATTATGCATTTATTTTTAAAATTTATTTCAATAATTGCCTTTATATAATTCATTTCATAAAACTTTAAAGCTCTACACAATCCGTACACGTACAGTTGTCATCTCTCAAGGGAGGGCAGAGCTCCAGAGGGAATACAGCTGTGAGGCAATCAAACCAATTATTCTTAGTGCTGTTAGATACTTTGTTGTTGGTGAAATATGGGAACCTTAGCTATATAGGAAGCCCACGTATTGTGTTTGTTTTTTTTTGTTTTTTGAAGCCCACGTATTGTGTTTGTTTTTTTTTTTTTTTGAAAAAAAAAAAAATTCTATTCGTGCTCTATAAGCGTGTATATATGGCCCGAGGTCGGCAATGGGTCGGGTATCCAAATTATTCGGGTTTGATATTATGTATGATTGTAGAACACCATATAAACACGTTCCAATCCTCAATTCTAAGTTTATATTGAAGTTTTTTTAAAATAAAGATTTGGCTATCCAAAAGCCAAATTCGAGTACTAGATACCCGTCTTATCTGGGTTCAGGATTAGATAGAATTTGGGATACCCAAATCCCAAATACCCAGATTACCCAAACCCGACCTGATTCCCAAGCCATGGGAACCTTAGAGATAGGAAATCTACAAATTTGGTTTGTTCCTTTTTGTTTAATTTCTATTAGCAATGTAGAGCATTCATGAAAATATCTATCAAATAGACTAATAAAATCAAAACAATGATCTACAAAACATTAATTAATGCAAGTAATCATGGTCCAACTACAACTATTATGTACTTACTTGGTGAGTGAAGTGGTGGAAATATTCATATTACCCAGAGTAACGCCCTATATAGTGAATCCATCATTTATATGGAATATTTCATACAAATACATAGTGATGATGTATCTAACAATCTATTTTGAATGCAATATCAACCTAACCATGAATTGGGTTAAAAAGATTCCAAAACAATTACTCATCCAAATATTATTACCACAATTAGTTGGGCCACTTTATATGAGAGAAACGCTCTAGGTATAGATCATTGAAAAAAGCCTCCTAACATATAAAATATGATTTTTCTTTAAGTGTGAAAGATCGAAAGAACAAAAATTTGTGTTGCATGATTTGAGGGACCTCGATAAGTTAAGGTGGACTCTCTTGTACTGTTACGGTGATTTGTGTCACTATCTTACATTTTTGACCACCCTTAATAGACACTGTTTTAGTCAATGTCAATACTAAGCGATTATATTTACAGCTGTTTTCGATTGTATTATTGTATGTTGGACGAGTGTGAATGGATTTTTGTTGTATCTATTGTTCTTTTAATATACTCAAAAACAAAAAAATAAAAGTAAAATTTGATCAAATAATATTGCGAGCAGTACTGGATATAATATTTTATTTCTGCAGTATTATCTCATCGACCAATTTAAAAGTTTGTAAGGTGAGTAGGCCACAATGCCAGCCTGCGTTGGTGCCTACATAATTTGTTCACTTGCATGCATGCACTTTCCTACTATTTTAAAAAATATTTAAATTTATAAATCACAGTAGCTTTATTTCATCCTCATATCTATCTTCTATAAATACCACAATCAAGATTCAATAATTCAAACTCAGAAAAAACATAAATAAAACCCAACATTTGAATAAACTTTCTGGCATCAATGGCTACTTCCAAAGTCCACATCGCCACAATCCTTTTAGGTCTTCTTCTTATCGACCAAGTTCAATCACTTGAGCCAAATCAAGGGGTAATTCATGGTGTTCTAAACTTTTTATGAATCAGTTTCTTGATAAGTAAAATTTGTTAGTTATTACTTAATTGTTACAATCTTCTTGCAGACTAGCAATGGAGGTGTAGAAAGTTCCAACATCCCGACAATAAGTAATATATAACACTCTGCTTTCTTACCTCATGCCCGCTATTAATAGGTTAATCTTTGGTTATTGACATCGAACCCTCTATGGTTTTTTAAATAGGAAGATCACAATCTTGTGGTTTGAAAATAGGTAGTTTACACCCACTATGATTTTAAAAAGTAGACAGTTTACCCCGTGATTTGAAAATAGACAGTTTACTCCATGTGGTTTGTCAAATTAGGTAGTTTATCATCCTACAATTTGTGAGTGGGTGAAGAACACAATATTTGTGTATGCTATGTTTTGCAAACTATGTGGGATAAAATGCTTATTTAGAAAATCATATTGGGTAAACTGCCTATTTACAAACCACATGGAGCTATACTGCATATTATGGATACCAGAGGGATAAAATACATATTTACAAACTAGGGAATAAAATGCATATTATCAATACACCGAGGGGTAAATTGCCACGGTTCCGCCTCTCGTGGTCTTGGACTAGCATAAGGATATCATGTTGACGGCTTTCCGTAAAATTTCTCAAATTTTACGGTTCATATGTGTCTATTCGAGCCTAATAATGATCGACTCGGTTTACGTTTTGCTAGATTATTTACCTATATATTTTTCGCTATATTGTTCTCAAAACTCGATACTGATTGTCTAAGCTTGAGATACTCAAGTTCAAGTAACTTGAGTAGTATCGAAAACTATTATTGAGCTTCGGCCTAATCCGCTTGGTAAAATCTCATTCTCCCGGGAAGACTCAAGTCTTCGACTCCTAACTCGAATTCAAATATTGGTTTACTTTGCTTTCTTTGTTTATATTTTCTTGAGTCGAACTACTACCAGACCAAGTCCTCTGCATAATCTTCCTCAGTCCGCCCTTTATCATAATTCTTCTTTATTATATTCATACGTCTTAACTGTGGTGTGTGTGTAGATTGTGGTGGAGCTTGTGCAGCTCGGTGCCGACTATCGAAAAGGCCAAATCTGTGCCAGCGGGTCTGTGGGACGTGCTGTTTCCGGTGCAACTGCGTGCCACCGGGGACTTATGGAAACTTTGCAGCCTGCCCTTGCTACGCTAGTCTCACTACCAGGAACAACAGAAGCAAATGCCCATAAACTATAATAGGATTCTGCCCTCTTTCTTTCTTTTTTCTTTTTCTCCAGTAGAGTCCATTCATCAGACTTAAATGGATTCTTGAATAACACTGTTTTAAAGATTTGTGAGTATTCTTGTGCCGAGCTATCTTTGTTCTGATTTTGTTCTTCTCTTTACTTGTTGAGGCTTCTTAAATATGTTTTTATTTTTGTTTTGATAAATTAGTTTGTTACTTAAATAACCATGTACACGAGCAAATCAAGATTTGAAGATAGAAATTAATTAACCACCAAACAATTATTTAACCGAAGGACAAATTTGATGCACGAAACTCTCGCTATTCATGCCTGCTATATTAATTTGTATGCTAATATAGCAATTTGTAAGTAATTTATGATAGTTTACCAAAATGACTGGTTTACAATGAGGTGAACCGAACACTTACAATTTAGAATAGAAATATAGAAAGTATGAAAGAATATATATTAGCACCCTATTTCTTGTTTCCTTGAAACAAATTACAATCTTTCACACGGCTCACACAGTGAGATTTTTAGTAAGAATCCCTTCAAATGTAATCCCAGGGCCAAAAGCCAAGATCAGTCCCCATTTGTCATCACATTGTGAGATTTCTTCATCTTTCTTAAAAATTTTGGCCTCTTCTAACATATACTCCAGCACATACACAATCGTATTACTACTAGCATTTCCATAATCTGTCAGAGCCCTCCTACTGGCATTCAGTTTGTCTGGAAAAAGCTCCAACTTCTTCTCCAACCGGTTTAAAATCGCCGGACCTCCTGGATGAACGGCCCAAAACAATTTGTTATAGTCTTTTTCAGAAAATCCAGCAAATCCCATTAGTTCGATACAGAAATCTTGAATGTTATCTTCAATTATCTGAGGAAGCTCCCTTTCCAGCTTGAAACTTATGCCTTCTTCGGTGAGTCTCCCATCAATAACCTTTTCTGTATCGGGTAAAAAATGTTGCATTGATGTGTGTAGTTCAAACAGCGGCTTCTCGAGGTTTAGAGTCGGGTTCGAGCCAATGATCATGGCTCCAGCACCGTCACCAAACAAAGCGACTCCAACTAAATCATATGGCCTTTCGGCACTCGGCGGCTTGTAACCAATAATGGTAGTTTCTGAGGTTGCAAGCAAGACTCGACTTCCGGGATTGTTCTCGGTGATGTCTTTCGCTACACGAAGACCAGCCACTCCACCTGAGCATCCTGAGAAGTAGAGCATGACCCTGCGAGTTTCTGGCCGGAGGCCCAGCCCTTTTGCGAGGTAGATATCGCCACCAGGCATTCGGGCTTCACTGGAGGAAACGTAAACTAAGTGGGTTATGTCTGAAACTGGCCTGCCCCACTTTTTGATGCAAGATTGTGAGGCCTCGATTGCCATGTTTGTGACGGCTGAGTTGCAAATGTCCAGCCTTTGCTTGACTGTTGGAACCCCTTCAATGTTTAGTTCAGGATACTTTTTAAGGATTTCTTCTGACATTACTACATATCTTGTCTTAACTGTGGTTGTTTTGCCTGTCGAGTTAATGACGGTGTAAACTTGTAATCTTAATTAGAAAAAAAATTAAAATAAAGCATTATCAATCTGTGTAACTCAAGAAATTATCTTCTTTTTCTTACTGAACAAATAGTTCCTGATGATCATATTTTCAAAGGGGGCAGATTCAACAGGGGATGGCAGACTGTCTCACCCATGAGACGAAAAAACTCAAAATCTCGAGTCTAATTTTTCTAAGACTCAATGTTTCGGTTCCCAAAAATCCAATAAAAAGCCGCAACCCGTGTTACGTCCCGCACAACTGTACAATGGGCTCCTATAGCAACTACCTTCATATTCGCGTCGCTTTATGAAAACCAAGTTGGTTATAAGCCATTATAAACTATTTTAAGTTTTCATCCACAACCAACCCCGTCGAATTCCTAAGCTAGTCCCTGATTTTCAATCCGACTAGAAGGGAAAGATGTAAAAAAGTTACAAAATATGCAAAGAGAAAGCTTACAGAGGCGAGTGAGCTTCTGCTTTAGGTTGGGGTCGTCGCAGTTGGTGTTTCTGAAGTAGCCATCAACCAGATACTCTTGCATTACAAGCTGGTGAGGAAAGGCTTTCCCAATGGCTAGAATCATCGCTTTTCCGGGGTCGGCATTCTTATGCCCTTGCTTCTTATCTTCACTTCCCATTAATCTTTCGATCAATGACAGATAAATCGAAAAAGTCCCTTAATGGAGGATGCTTACAGAAACTTTGATTTCTTGCAAAATAGATGGCATCATTCCTTCTATATATACACTAGTAGTGCACAGCGTTTTATAATTGAATAGATGAACGAAAAAATAGTTTAATCATTGAACGAACAAAATGATAGAAGAGTGAAACAATTTTTTTACATAGTCTAAGTAGAATTAGTTTAGGGGTGACAAATACATGAGCTGTGATAGGTGGAGGTTTGGTTTAGGAACCCAGAGCGAAAAAAATTCCACCATGAAGTCTGCGCTTCTGTTTCCTTCTTACACAGATCAAACCAAAGTTGCTGCTGTACCAATTCGGCTCTGAATTCTGATCCAAATCTGAGCTGACACGAAAAAAGGGATTTTCCTTGGAATAACAAAACTTATAAAATTCCCAAGGACAAAATGTCCAAGCTAAACACAAAGCATTTTAGTATAATAAAATTGTCTATTTGATCTTATTCTCACCTCAGAAGTCATAGACAGAGAAATATCAAATAGACCCTCTTCATCATAAATTTTATAATTAACAAGAAATCCCAATTCTTGAAATTATAGAACTTTGCTTTGGAAACTACCTGGGACTCCAGCTGAAACTAAAAGCAGTCGAAGGCTGACCAAAGCCAGGATGTTGAACCAAAATGTTCTGAGTAATTTTTTCCATAATTGAAATTTGAGACCGTTATTTTCACCCTCCGATGCTAACACAAGTGTTCATAATATGCCAGTGAATCCGAAGCGGACACATATGGTCGGTGCACATGATCAGATCAATTCCAACAAATTCGACCGAAATATGCCTTTCACTAATCAAGGGATGAATATGGACACGGTTAGTTTTAGGGTGTATTTGTAATTGTTTATATAAACAACTTTTAAGTTTTTTTTGCTTAAAGTTGAAAAAAGTTGTTTTTAACAAAAAGCATTGAGATGAACTTTAATTAATTACAAAATTGCCATCACGTAGGTAAAACTGCCAAAAAAAAGTCATGATTTGCTTCTCTATTCTGCTTTCACCTGCTTTATTTTAGAGAATCAATAGCAGAAACAAGGAAATCAAATAACAAAAATCTGTTTTTTGTTTGAAAAACATATAAGTATTTCTGAGAAGTGGCTGCAAATACCACTTTAGAGTAGTAGAAGTTTGGTGAAGAGCGAATGCAATATGAAATAGGATTTACATTACATATTCTTTTATTTCCAACATAAATCATATTAGAGAAATGAAGTTTTGAAGAGGTGGAGCTATCCTTTCATATACTATTGCAATTGCAAGCGGATCAGCAACCCGACACCCACAGGTGCACGAAGAGCACGATGTGATGGTGGGATTGTAAAATGTTGAAAGTGAAACACAACAAATTGGTGTTTTGCTCGCGATATACTGGAGTATGTGCATGTTGATTTCCATGTCCCTGTCAGTTATATAAACCTTTAATAAAGGATGCTGTGGAACAAATCCCTCGTACGAATGAACTTAGTTTCCTCCAACTGTTTGATAGTAAAAAGTATATAAAATAGACCTAAGATTGCTTGTTTCTAAAACGGTACCAAGATGGTAAATTTTCAGTTTGGTGGTGGGAAAAATTGGAGCAGATTCATTATATCATACTCTTCGTGATTAAAATTGTAATACCCTTGTCCCACATTGGTTGTGGATGAAAATTTAAAGTGGTTTATAAAGGCTTACAATGGACTATTATAGCAACTTGGGTTAACCATTTTCGTAGAGCGAGGACGGATACGAAGTAGTTGCTATAGGAGCCCATTGTGCAGTCGCGCATGTACGGGCCTGGGCCCGGGGTGTGACAGAATGGTATCAGACATGCAACACCGGGAGATAAGTGCTATGCGGGGCAAAGTGCTACGTGCGTGGGAGCCACCTCTTGAACCTAAAAGGGCAAAGTGCTACACGACGGGGGCCACCTCTTGAACCTGCGGGGCAAAGTGCCACGTGCGTGGGAGCCACCTCTTGAACCTGCGGGGCAAAGTGCTACATGACGGGAGCCACCTCTTGAACCTGTAGGAGCCACCTCTAGATTCCTAGTGCCGGTGGATCGATGAGTTAGGTCGCGACGAGGACGTCGCGTTCTAAAGGAGGGGTGATTGTAATACCCTTGTCCCACATTGGTTGTGGATGAAAATTTAAAGTGGTTTATAAAGGCTTACAATGGACTATTATAGCAACTTGGGTTAACCATTTTCGTAGAGCGAGGACGGATACGAAGTAGTTGTTATAGGAGTCCATTGTGCAGTCGCGCTTGCGCGGTCCTGGGCCCGGGGCGTGACAAAAATACTTACTTGAAACCTGCTCTTCTCGTCTGCCTCCAATAACCGAATACACTGTGGGACTAGAGTCCATAACTGGCCAAAAGAGTAACCAGGTCCTGGGGCAGTTAAGGTTAAATTCAGAGGCTTGTATCCAGTAGAATTCTGCTCCAAATTCCCAACCGTAACTTCAAAAGAGGAGTAAGATGTAGAAGGGTTAATAGCCCAGGAAGGAAGAATGCTGCCAAGGCGACAACCATCCGGACGATTTTGTGTCGTCGCACCTGGCATCAACATGATGTAAATCGTGAGTTTACTCGCAGAATTAGAGAATCTGAGGTTAAAGAAGCTTTGAACAAAATGAAAGCACGAAGAGCAGTTGGTCCTGATGGAATCCCTATTGAACTATGGAGATGTTTAGGACCGACGGGGATAAAGTGACCAACAGATCTATTTAACAAGATTTGGAGGAGTAACAATTCCAAATGAATGGATAAAGAGTATTCTCATCCCTATCTATAAGAATAAGGATGACATTCAGAGTTGCACCAACTATCGTGGTATAAAACTCACGTGTCACACAATGAAGCTTTGGGAGAGGATAATTGAATGTCGTTTAAGGAGAAAGGTTAAGATATCGGCGAACCAATTTGGGTTCATGCCAGGACGGTCAACCACTGAAGCTATCCATTTACTTCGTCAACTTGTCGAGCGCTATCGTGAGAAGAGTAAAGATCTGCATATGATCTTTATAGACTTGGAGAAGGCCTACGATAAAGTACCAACGGGGATATTATGATGGGCTTTGATGAAGAAAAAATTCACATCAAGTATGTCAATATAATCAAGGACATGTACGACGAAATAGCATCCAATGTGAGAACGTGCAATGGGGTGACAAGTGAGTTCTCGATCACTATTGACTTGCATCAAGGGTCTGCGTTGAGTCCTTTCCTGTTTGCCCTAGTGATGGATGAGATAACAAAAGACATACAAACTGAATTACCTTGGAACATACTTTTTGCTGACGATGTTGTGTTAATCGACGAGACAATGGCGGAGGTAAATGCCAAATTGGAGTTATGGATAGAGACTTTGGAATCCAAGGGTTTTAGATTAAGAAGGTCTAAAACGGAATATATGGAGTGCAGATTTAGTGGTCGTTCCTTTCGCGATTCCGGTGTTGTAGCACTCGGTGGTCGAGAGGTATCGATGAGCAGCAAGTTTCGATGCCTAGGTTCAGTTATCCAAAAGGATGGAGAGATTGACAACGACGTTAATCACAGGATTCAGGCCGGCTGGTTGAAATGGAGAAACGCCACCGGAGTTCTATGCGATCGTAATATCCAGCTGAAATTGAAGGGAAAATTTTATAGAACCGCGGTTAGACCCGCAATGTCGAATGTTGGGCACCCAAGAGGAATCACATCCAAAAGATGAGTGTGACAGAGATGCGTATGCTTCGTTGGATGTAGCTTGTATAGAAGAGAAGATGCAAGAAAGCCGCTTACGCTGGTTTGGTCATGTGACGTAGGCCAGCAGTGCACCTGTACGTCGAGTGGAGTCCATGGATTTCGGCCAGTTCACGAGACCGAGAGGACGACCGAAGAAGACATGGCTCGAAGTTAGTGCAAGGGGATTACAGAAGATATGTTGACTGATAGAAGCGTTTGGAGAAGACTGACGCATGTGTCCGACCCAATATGATTCCCAAGATCTATATCCTATGCCAAAACTTCCACCAGTTCATATGCATCTCATACTAAAGGAGGATCCTTGCCTATCTGACTTCCTGCCATTTTCAATAGTCTTCTAAGGGAACTCCTAGGAGACTTTGTCCGAAGCAGGGGATGGACTAGATAGAAAGGCTTAGCAAGAAAAAGGGGGAGGGAACCGATCGGTGCAGCCCCCGGTGCCACATTAGGTTAGGGGGCTGGAAATAATAGCTCCTCCACCATCCCAAAGCGTGCCCTCCAATGCGCGAACCACTAAGGAATCCAAGCCAACCCACATTACTGACCAACGGCAGCGTGCCATCATAAATATCTTGAATTTATTCAAGTCTTAACAACCAAATGTTTCTGAATCTACATATTCAACAACTACTCAACTGTTTCTATTTAATTCTGATTAGAAGCTCAAATGTTCTGAGGTGTGAATAGTTGCTAAAAAAAACATTCAAGTGGATATCAACATAGCATGTTCAAATTACAGCCACAGTGAACTGAAGAACCAAGTTATTATTTCTGCCGATCAATATTTCAAATACCTAAAGTACAATAGTCACTCCCCACATCAGACTCCATCAGCAATGGAAAATAACACGCAAGAAATTATGCGATCTTAAAAATCATACAAAATGTGTCAATACAAAAGCATCACCAAAATTATGATCCGGCCAACTGCAAACACAGATTATTCGCTAAAAATATTAAAAAATCTAATGCAGCTACATTTTGTTTATAACCAAATGTTGGAATATTGATGCACATCCCAGAAAGTAAACCGTCGAGCACAGTGCACAAGAATGACACGTGGCCATGGTGGGTCCAAATTCCCAAAAATAAACGAATAAATCGCAAAAAGTAAACAGCCAAGGAGTTAAAGATGCCGACTTTACCTGCCCAACAAGAACTTCATCACTCTGCAGTGTATTTTTGACATGTGTGTTATTTTATTTAAGCATTCTGTCGAACGACTACCAATCATCGACACGCTTGGATTTTTCTGAGAACTAGCAGGGTTTATGTTCAAGTAAAATAAATCTTGAATCAATTCAATATATAATAATCACCAAGAATTCATGATAGGTTCTTCTGCTAACGTTCATCTAAAATTCTCATCAAGGATTTTGCCATGGCTTTGGACGATGTCAGATTTTGGTTTTCGGTTTCTTATGGGCTTCCCTCAAGTGACCAACCGGCCGACCAAGTAAGTCTAGACCAATTTGAATACAAAAGCATAAATATTCGAATAAAAAGTATTAAAAAATATTTTTAGAAACTTTCTCAAGGAAATCGGATGATGTTGAAGCTCTAAAATCCACATTTTGTTGTTATATTATTCTTTTTAAGTGCTTTTCTAAAGTATCTTCTCTATTACAACATATTTATTCTGGAAAATTATTTTTTAATTCATTTTTTCTATCCAAACACACTGAAATAAGATCGAGCATTGCATATGCAAAATTGTGATAGAGAACAATTCTATTCACATTTTAGTATTTTTGAAAACAAAATTGAAATGTAAAAAATAAAAATAAAAATCATAGATTGGACATTTCTTTATTATTTTGGATCGTAACAATAGCAAAATAATCTTCTCTAGGATTGCCACCAATCTCCCATTAGTATCCGAAGTTCCATTTTATCTATCAATCCAACATTGTTCTACTACATTAAATTATCTCAATCCACAACAAAAAGTTCGTATACACACATACAATGTGTGTGTGTGCTCGACTACTACTAATCTTGCAAAGGTTTAAAAACAAATTATCATCATTTGGTTGTGGATTCTTGATGGGTATGAGACCTGCAAATTGCTGATTGAGAAGAAATAAACTGCAAAACCTCCGAGAGTCTATTCTGCCCACAACTCAAAGCCTTTTGCCAAGCTAAATTTGCAACCCCGGCTGCATTTTCCCCCATTTTCGCCAAATTTAAATCGATTTCTTTCTCATGTTTCGCCACATATGGCCGAAGAAATGAACTGTACAGGTGCACAGTTGCCTACAAAAGCATACAGAAACAATTACCATAAAAAATATATTCAACAAATTTTAGCCTCTATGATTTGAAGTAGCCCAGAAACTTGCATCATTTAGACTACTTACTCTTGTTTTAGGATGCCAAAGGCTTAAGACTAATGCAAGCTTGGCTTCACCATATAGAGGTAACCTTATGGGCAAAAAAGCCATAAACACGTGTTCAGTTGAAATAGTCGTAATCCAATCTTGATTACAAATTACTCGAGGATCATATGATCGAATTAACTTGCGTAAATGTGAATAAAAGATGAAACAAAGTAATAATTGATTACCATGATATAATGTTATCGCCTACTCTTTCACATACTGCAAGCAATGCAATTATAATCCTACAAAAAAAAAAATCAACAAAACAAAATTATCTGTTTGATAATTTGTCAAAAATTGAAGTGACATTTATTTTTCACAGGAACACATAAAATACCAGTATCGACACCAAAACTTGAGTTGCTCAATCTCTAAATCATGCTTTTCAACAGTTTTATAGCATTCGTACGCTGGATAAACACATCCGAATCCCATCCTGCGAAACAAACAGGCAAAAAAAAAAAAAAAAAATCTTGAATTGTTTGGAATCCATAATCGCAAGAAACCAACTTAAAAAAAATCAGAAAAAGTTGAAAGTTCTTGCAAAACTTACAATAATACTCTTGTGAGAAAAGAACCAATCATTTTGATTTCCCAGCACTGTGAAAACAAAAAGAAAAAAATTGAGTTCCATGTTCCTGATTCTGTACTGCGTGGGAAACTGAATATATTTATTAAACTGAAACAAAATCAAATTATGGAGAAAATATTGAAAAAGGGACCTTTCGAGAAAAAACAATTGATGGTAATTGCAGAAATCTTGAACTGAACTCTGCTTCAAGTGCGGATTGACGTCTGAATTACTGAATATGAAACAGGGATTTGAATTAAGGAGCAAAACGACGCGAATATTAAGAAAGGGCATACACAGGTGGTTTTCCTTCAACGTTTCACAAATACGTTTTCTTAACATGTGAAAAGGCGCGCTAATGTTCACCGTTTTTAACGGCAACTCTGATATACAGATTTTTCTGCCTCCAATTTTAAATAAACTTCTTATCTCGTTTATGAAATACTAACATATTCACACGTTGCGGGGTACAAATCAAGAACTTTAAAGATGATATTTGAGAAGATTTTTTTAATAAATAATTAAAAAATATTCAATTAGAATGATTTTATTATTATTTTAAAAATTCATGGTGTGAGCCCCAAGGGCGGAGCCACATTGAGACAATGGATGACAAATAACCTACCTTGACAAATTCTTTTTTATTATTCTAATTTTTTTTTTGAAAAAATTACAATTTTACACCCCAAAAATGCAATTATTTTTTTTCTTTGTCCTCAACTGGTTAGCCCCTTCTTCAACTTGGTTATGAAACATACAGTGGCATCCTCCTCTCTTTCTCTTTGAGAGCCAGGTGAATTGTTGTCTTCCCAGCTAGTCTGAGTTATTTATCCAAGAATTTGTTGGCTAAACTACACTTTTTTAGTTTTGCTAAATATTGATTTACATAAGACCTTAGAAATGATATCTTTGGCAATGGTATCAAAATAAACCTTCCTTTCGACTTTGCTTGTCCATTAGACCATTATTATATACTAGTTAGACATGCAACCACACAAGGCGCGATGTCGATGACCAAATTATCTGGAAAGCCGAATCAAGAATTTTAGCATTCAGCTGCGGAGAAAAAATTTAGCACGTGAAAAACATATGAATGTTATCAAAAACACCTAAAGCTTACAAATTTTTCAAATGATTCTTTGACTATACTTTCAAACGCATCATAAGAAGTGAGAACACAAGCCCAGCTTCTCGGAGTTTGCCTGTGCATACTACGTCTCACTAACACTCTTTGCCCCTGATAATTAAAACAAAGTTTGGATAAAAATCACAATGAGATTATTTTTGTGAATTAGAGCTAACGTTATAATGAGGTATGATGAATAAATTGTACTTCTGACTTGAAGAGCCTAGCACAATCTCCACTAACCATCCAACCATGGCCATGTTATCGAAGGAGACCTTCCTTTCGACTTTGCTTGTCCATTAGACCATTGTTATATATTATATGAGCTTTTACATGTAGTGTTCACCTTCATCATATCGAGTCTATAAGTGATAACATACAACATGTCATCAATCACTGCTGCTGAATGTGTCTGCATGTGAATTTTTCAGTTCTCATATTCTTCACATCAAGATATCGTGTAAACTTTTTATAAGGCATGCTCTCAAAATGACTCATTTTAAAAAAATATTAATTAAAATACTCTTATAAGAATAACTCGCTCTAACACCATTGAATAGATCATTTCAAAAAAACTTGTTTTATTTTAAAAAGATTTTCCAAGTTATTTATCTGTTTTGAGAGCACAAGAGAATTGAAATACTTCTGTTCTTAAAAAGTTCTTATTCAAATTGAGTACTGAGATGTTGAATTGAGTTCGCTCTTAGGATTGAACGGAAAATACTAAAGCTAACTTTTTGGAAAGTGTTATGATATCGTCGGAGTAATTATTGTTGCTGCATGGGCAATTTTCATGCAGCAACAATAATTATTCTGGCAATAACATTTCCTCGTGTGGTTTCTCAAATAAGCAGATTACCTCATTGTAGTTTGAAAATATGTAGTTTACCCCAGTGATTTTCAAAATAGGCAGTTTATCCCCATATGGTATGAAAATATGCAGTTTAACCCCCAATGATTCGTGAAAATAATCAGTTTAACCCCCGATGATTCGTGAAAATAATCAGTTTAATCTCTGTAGTTTGTAAATATTTGTAAAACACTCACTTCGTGTATGCTATTTTTTGCAAACCACAGGAGACAGGTTAAAGTGTTTATTTTGAAAACAAATGGGGTAAACTGCCTATTTATAAACCACAATGGGTAAATTGTCTATTAAGAATACCACATAAGAGTACATTGCTTATTTTGAAAATCATATATGGGTAAATTGTCTATTTACAAACCACGGGGGTCAAAAGTTTAAAGTGTCTATTAGAGATATCACAGTGGGTAAAATACTTATTTAAAAATCATATGAGATAAAATGTCTATTATCGATATCATATGGCTGAATTGTCATCAGCTACAAATCTGAGAAATCTTCACCACTTCTTGGAATCTAAAGACTCAGTCATTACAACTTTACCAACATAGTCTACATTGATGACAATAAAAATCACTCTAATATATGAAACTCAACACGAAGGAAAGTGCTTCTCAAACTCCTTATAAAATCGATTTCGAAGAGTTAAGCAAGTCCTTGATAGTTGAACTTCATATAAAATATATATGCGGCTGAGAGAGAAGAAGGGTCTGGTGTCTTTGATTCAGGCTGTTTGTATATTCCTGTTTGTACGTATAATCATTAACCTTAAACTCTGAAATTTTTTTTCCATTGTTTAAAATTCATTTGACATCCTTAATTCAGTTGATTGGAAAAATTTTGAAAGCAGCTAGTTTATACTGTTATTATCAATTTATCGCACATTCTTTAGCACACTTTTGGTGCAAAAATTCTTGTTAAGTTTGTGTTCGTAATCAAAACTTTATTAAAATAAGCATTAAGAGTGCTCAAACCCGGAATGATACGAACTTACAACACAATACACTACCCACTCCACATTTAGTTCCTGTTTTGCTTATTTTAATGTTTGGGCGATTATTTATTTAATTATTTATGTGACGTTGCAGCTTTAAGCGTGGTTCATGAAACCTCATTTCGGTGAAACTTATTAATTCAGATGCCCAAACCTTATGAAACTTATTAACTGCAAAATGTGATATATGACGTAACGCAATGTAATGCATGTGTTTTCGGTATCATATCATACACCCATACTGGTTATATCTAACTCAATAAATGAAAGTCCAAATATCTCAATAGCTCGAGTCTGTCAAGCAAAGAGATGTATGTCCATATGGTGCGTCTGTAAAGCGTCAACAAATCCCAGCTCTTGATATCGTATCATATAGAGATATACATGCGGATGACGTCAGCAAGATGCCACCGATCCCCGTTTCAACAAATTATATCAATCAAAGGGACCATGATTTCCTATGCCTATCGGGCCATGTAATGCCAGTATAGTAATGCCGTACCAATCATCAATTATTGATATCAGAATCCAAGAAATATCAGGTATCGAAGAATTGTAGCTCAACGTGTATGTCATGCATTGATGTATGTATAAAAATGACATGTGTTAACGAAATATTATTTTCATATACCGATGTACCAATCTAAATGTCGTGAATGCCACATAATTAAAATAAACCACGTAGCCACATAATCTCGCGTAATCCACATATTTAATCAAATAATACAGATACATGTCGTATATTGCTCGATCGCAATATACCTTTATTTTTCAGCGTCAACGTCCATATCTTTGAGTTTGAGTGAAAATCTAAATATAGATATTAAAACTATATATTAAGCAAAGGTGGCTCAGAATAGCCATCTTTGATATATTTCTATTCGACTCTTTTGCTTCACAAAATACTACTCCCTATGGCATGACCATTTCACTTTCTGTTACATTTTGATGCTCAAGATGTTCTTTCGTTTATAACTAATGAACTGTCAATTCTTTTTTTTTTTTCGTCTTCTTTTTTATCAAGCGCCGTTGTCGATCTTATGCTACTGATTCTGGTCATCTATTTTGTGTATATCCGTAACGTGGGCAAATCTTGTGTTTCTAGTTTTAGTAATATAGATAATATTGTTATCCATTTTCCACTCGAAAGGTTGCTATTTTTTTTTAAATGACAAGGAACCCGCAGCCAGAGGCGGAACCAGAAACTTTTAATCCGGTGGTCAATTTACGCACTCGAAACATGCATATTTTCACGTCTATACACGATATGACTTTGGCTTTCCAGCCACACCTTTGACGTAGGCAATAATGATAGAAAAATCAAGAATTTTTTTTAATATATCCAGATCAAAGAAAGTATAAGGAAAAGGAAACAGATATAACAATAATCCCATAAAAGATTAATAAATCAATAATTTAAGAATAAGTAAATCCTAGTACTCCCAAGTTTTATGATGTATGAAATTAATATTTGATGTGATAATTAATTTTTTCGAAACTATAGTCCAGTACAAAGACAAAGACGCAAGTCAAAGAATTCATTTCAGAAAAAAAATGAGAAAAACAATTTGATCAAGTCCTCACGTTCGGATAATGATAATAAATTGTAATTTATAGCCCCATATTAATTAACAGCAAATTATAGTATCATAGAATTTGTTTTTAATCAAAAATAGTCTCGCATAAATATTTTTTAACAAATTTAGTCACACGAAAATTAATTTTTAACAAAAGTAGTCATGTAATAGAATATGAGGATTTGATACCACTTTTGATTTAAAACGAAAATCAGAGACTAGTATTGATTAAAACAAAAGTTTGAGACTATTTTTTATTAAAATAATTTTCTTGTGACTATTTTTTATCAGTCCTAAAAGTTGTGGTTAGTATTACAAAAACCACTATTCTATTGGACCAATTTTGGATTTACAAATATTGATTGATTCCAAATCCCACATTGAATTAGGATCCAACCTAAAACATGGAAGCATCAAAAGAGAATGAACTTTGCTAGATCCATACTTACCTGAAGGGGCCGATGAGCAATGGAGAAGGCTCATGGCCTAGATGTGTGACCTTCGTTGCAATTGGAAGGGGTGTCCATAAAATTTTTGGCCTAATTCTTCTTCTGATGATCGATTCAACCTCTGATCAAAAAGATATACCTTGGTTATATTTCATCTCTTCAACAAGTTTCAGCTCAAATAGTCGAGCCTATGTTATAATTTGTGGTAGAGTAGGTTTGCCTTTGTGCAACTCCTACCAACTTCAGTTAAATAATCTTGAACTATGAGAGAGTTTTGGTTTGCTTTTTAAAAGTTTGTATCTGCTTTTTTAGATTAAAAAAAAGTAGATTTTAAATGTTATTTTTTGTTTATCATATTACTTTCTTTTAAAAAAAGGCATGTAAAACAGAAGAAGATAAGCATGTTATGATATGCTTAACTGTTTTAAATTAAAATGTGGTAATTTTTTTTTAAAATAAAATTTATTAAATTATTTTTTTATTTTTTCTAAAATTATACTTGTAAGTAGAATTCTACCAAATTTTTCTTTTTCTTTTTTTTTTTTTATTTTTGAGGGAAAAAAACTCATGTTTTTAGGTCGTTGTAGGGCTTAGGTATAACCGTATAAAGCACCTGCACTTATTCATCCAACCAAAACTTGCCACGTAGCTCATGTAAATTTTTGCTTTGTTCCTTTCGCTTTCGTTTACCTTATCACCATCGTCGAAATTGGTCCGACTCTGAAGAAGAATCTCCCCAGTTTGTTCCTATTTCGCCTCAATTATGGTGTTCACTACACTAATCACCCCATCTCAACTGGTTTCCTTCCCGAAGACGACTTCTCCGATCATACGCCGTGCAATCGGGTGCGGCTCCGCTTCAGTTTCTGCTCAATTTGATCTCAAAACCTATTGGACCTCTCTGATTAAGGAGATCGACCAGAAACTCGACGAGGCTATACCCGTGCAGTACCCGCAGCAGATCTATGAAGCCATGCGCTATTCAGTTCTGGCTAAAGGCGCCAAGAGAGCGCCGCCGGTCATGTGTGTCGCCGCCTGTGAGATTTTTGGTGGTAATCGCCAGGCCGCCTTCCCCACTGCCTGTGCTCTGGAAATGGTTAGCTTTCTTCCCTTTTTCTTTTTCCTTCTGGTTCGTGAAGCATATGATATCCAAATTAATGAACTGGTACTTTTGGTGCTGAAATCTCGGAATTAGGATTCAGCATTTGTTTTTTTGTTGTTTGTATTCATGTCACTTTCATCTTTACTATCTGGATTAGGCAAAAATTTCGTATAATTTTCACCGTCATCCAACAAATGAATTGAAGTTGATTATAATTAGGGAATTGGTTCGTAGATAGTTTGAAACTAATTCAATTAGGTGTTCAATATTTGTCCTTTGGTAGTTGTATTTCTAATGGCGACAGGAAATTGTTTCTTTGCTATAGGAAGATATGATTAGGCATGAATATGCTTCCTTTGAGGTTTAAAATTTATTGAGAATCGGGTGTCTAAAACTTTAGTCCAAGGGAAGTTCTAACTCTGTTGGTTATTGCATTTGTTCAATTCATCAATCAATTTTAGTTGATTTCTTCTTGTATCTCCTATGCATTATGTATACCTGCCTTTATAAATAGGTGCATGCTGCTTCACTTATTCACGATGACTTGCCATGTATGGATGATGACCCATCTCGAAGAGGTCAACCCTCTAGTCACACGAAATTTGGAGTCGACATGGCAATACTAGCTGGGGATGCATTGTTCCCTCTTGGTTTCCGCCACATCGTTTCACACACCCCAACTGATCTCATCCCCGAGGCTCGCCTCATTCGAGTAATAGCCGAGATTGCAAGAGCAGTTGGGTCCACTGGCATGGCTGCTGGTCAGTTTATGGACCTCGAGGGTGGACCAAACGCAGTTGATTTCGTCCAAGAAAAGAAGTTTGGTGAAATGAGTCAGTGCTCAGCTGCATGTGGAGGCCTTCTAGCTGGCGCTTCGGATGATGAGATTCAGCATCTGAGACAATATGGTCAGGCTGTTGGTGTTCTGTATCAGGTGGTTGATGATATTTTGGAAGCAAAGTCAGGGGCGGAGATTAAGGGTGGGGAGAATAAAAGGAAAGGTAAAAGTTATGTATCAGTATATGGTGTTGAGAAGGCGATGGAAGTGGCTGCAGATATGAAGTCTCAGGCTAAAAAGGCATTGGATGGATTCGATAAATACGGTGAGAAAGTTCTGCCATTATACAGTTTTGTAGATTATGCTGCTGATAGAGGATTTAGTGTTGGCGAATCAGTGTTGGAGTGACAAGCGTGATATACGAGGGCGAGAGGCAACCCATCATTTGTATGGTTGGGTTCTCTCTGGTCCCTGGTTTTGGTATACTAAAATAAAAGAAGTGCGATTGTATAAGTTATTGAAAGACGAATCATACACTTGCAACTTGTGTGATTATGGATCAGCTTAACTTCTGTGCTTGTGTAGTTGTTTGTGTCCAATATTTCCAGTCTTTTTATGGAATTCTTGCAATGGGGTGGTGTGTCCAGCTTATACGTGTGAGCATGGATTCTCAATGAAAAAAATACCGGTGTGCATCTTCAAGATCATGGAATATTCTCGTAGAAATTGAAAGTTTAAGTTGGTTTTTATAATAATCTATTCCCTCGTACTCTCTTCTCATCTTACTCCCTCAAATGGCAGAGACAAAACTAGAGTGCAAAACTAAAAAATGATGAGATTTTTTTCCATGGAGGAAACAAAAATATATTTTTAGTTTGTCCAAGAAAAATATCAATTACATCCCATTGGATGCCTAATACTGGGCCAGCCCATAGAAATACCACTATAAGGAAATAGGGCCCAACAAGAATCAGCGCCTCATCGTGCTTATGATGTGGATAGAATCACAACCACTGTTTTGACACACTCAATTGTCGAGTGCACCGTCATACTGAGCATCAAAAGAACCTCATTTTGCATCGCTAATCGGCACTAATCCGCTTAGGAGACTTTTTGGATTACGTAAATTAAATATTGTATTATGTGTTGCATATTGGCTTGGGGCTCCTCTTCCTTATAGTTAATATCATTTTTAGCTTAAAGATTACGCATACAATTATAAAATCATTATTCGGAAATAAGATTGAACATTAGACTGAGTTACAATCAAGCAAAATTCTCATTCCATGTTTTCTCTGAATAACGCTGGATACAATTTATATGTAATCTAGCCTCTTAATCAACCAATCAGATATTTACAACATATCATTCTATTGTAACTAACTCAATAAATATAACAATATTTATTCTGCTAAATCCGTTGAATCTTCTAGTCGGTTCCAGATATCATATGCATGGGTTGGACTTTTGATTAGCATATGGACTTGGTGGTTGGGCCACTGAATCTCTTGCTTTAACTTTCTCCCTCAAGCTCAGCAGGGGATTACATTCTACTCTGAGCTTGGAACGAAGGCGGTGAAACGTAAAGGCTTGGTAAGAACATCCGCAGTTTGATCGAAGGAAGGAACATGTTGAACATAAAGTGACTTGTTTAATGTCTTCTCTCGAACAAAATGAAGATCAAGCTCAACATGCTTGGTACGAGCATGTTGGACGGGATTAACACTTAGTGCTATTATGCTAACATTGTCACACTAAAGAACTGGAGGTTGTTGTAATGATATGCAAGGGCGGATCTGTTAAGGGGCAAGGGGGGGCAAGTGCCCCCCCTTACCCCAAAAAAATAATTTTTTTTACTTGAAAAATAATAATTTTTTTTAAAAAAATTGTGATTTTATCCTAGAAAATTATAATTTGCCCCTTAAAAATTACATTTTGCCCCCCCATAAAATTATATTTTTGCCTCTAAATTTTTTTGGCCTATATTTTCTCTTTAAAATTTTTTTTTACCCCCCCTTCCTAAAAATCCTGCATCCGCCACTGATGATATGTGAAGTTCATATAGAAGAGATTTAATCCAGAGCATATCAGAGGTAGCATTTGCTAAACTACAATATTCGGCTTCCGTACTTGATCGAGAAACAACTGCTTGTGTGATGCCCGGGGATTAATGATGTTAGTCCCGGTGTGGTAATAATCCTTAATGGATTTTTAATTGTGGCAATTAGGAATTAATTGCGGTTTTGGGTCTCCCGAGGTTGTTAAATCAGGCATTTGGGATCGTTTGATCCAAATGTTGAGATTGTATTATCATTTTGGTGAAAAACCTAGGAGTTGGGTTTTTGGTGGGACTTGGAGTCCGGGGTGCTTTATGTTGGGGCTGGTGTGGGGATTTGATGTTGGAGAGAGAGTTTTTGAAAATAGATGATTTTTAATGAATCATGATGTATTTGTGGAGGTATTGTTTTTTTGGAACATTTTTGCTATATATACCAGATGGACTCGGGATTCCGTCATTTTTTCCCGGAATCATCTCTCTCTCATCGCTCTCTTCCCTTTCTCTCTCCCCGCTTTACCCCAAAACCCTTCACCTCCTTTCCCCTTCAACAAAATCGTTGGGAACACGATTTAGGGGCCGGATTTTTGAAGAAAAGCTGGTAATCTCAATCTCCTCTCTTTTAGCTTCGATTTGATTGTAATTTTGATGGATTTGGTTGAGTTTTGAATTTGAGTTGTTTTGGGAGATTTTTGTAAAATCTTGAAATCTTATGGGCTTTGTTTTAAAATGGTTTTTAACCCTTGTTGAGTGTACTAGGGTGTTAGTATGTGGTTATTTTCGAGTTTGAGGAAGTTTGGGTGTGATTGGTGGAGGTTTTCAAGCTTTTAAAAATGGTGATTTTCGGGTTCGCACAGCGACCGATCGATCGGTAGCTTGGACCGATCGATCTGTGCATGTGCGTAGCGATGGGCGTTTATTTCGATCTTTAGCGGTCGATCGGTAAGAAAGACCGATCGATCGGTGGGTGGCTAGCGATCGATCGGTAGCTTGGACCGATCGATTGGTGCAAAGCCGTAGCTTAAATTGATTTTGTGAACAGTTACCGATCGATACGTAATTGTGACCGATCGATCGGTAGGGCGATTTTGGAAAATATTATTTTGGGTCCTCCCTCGGGTTTTGGGGAGTGATTATCGACCATTTGCTATTTAATCATCGTGTTGGAATGATTGGGGTCGGATTTCATGCTTGTGCATATGATTTGGGATTACTCATTGATTATGAGTTATTGAATTGTGTTTAGCACATTCCTCCATCGGACCTCGGGACTGAGGCAATGTTTGGACTTGAACTACGGAATCATAAGGTACGTGTAACGTACGAGCATGACCTTAATTATGTTATTGCGATTGTTGTGCATGAGATAGATGATTGGTAAGGGTTAGTAGTCGATGCATAATATATGGTATCTTGCAATAATTGGTTAACGAAAACGGGACTGTGTGTGTGATGTTGGTCGGTCTTATGTATTGTTTGACGCCGCTTTGGAGCGAGCAATTGTCGGGATGTGGTCGCTATGAAGCGAACATCGGTAAGTGATGCCGCTACTTTTGAGCGAGCGAGGAAATGTGACCTTTGGCTAGATATCTAGGATATCTGTATTTTATTCCTCTATCGATATTGAAGTGGATTAGGGATATAGTTAATCAGTGTAATGATTAACTGGATATTTGGAATTTGATGATTTTGGTTGTTTTGAGAACAGGGACAATACAGTGGGTTCCCGGATGAGGATGATGTCATCCAGGGAGTATCATTTAAATTCTTGGCAATTACATTGTTGTAATTTACGAATTATATAATTGTGATTATTGGTTTGGTGGTATTGGTATGCTCACCCCGTGTGGGGGCTGTCTCTGTTGGGGCAGGTGAAACAGGTACAATGGTAGCTCTGGAGCTGTGATCGAGCTATGAATTGGAGGTGATTCCAGGATCGAGGCACCGGAGCTTATGTGGAGCTGGATATTGTGTATGCCCTTTTTATACATTACGTACACATAGGTTTATTCGATGCTCGTGTGTGAGCAATAATTATGTGTATATGTGTTGTATAAAGAGGCATAGACCTTTCTCTTTTCATTATATGTGTGAGCAATTAACTAGAGAATTGCTAGATGAATTGAGATTGTGATTAGTATATTACATGGGTGCATGATGTATTAAATGGTATTAATCTAGGGAATCGGATATTGCATGGAATGGAATAAATGAAGCAAGAAATTTTATAGGTGGTATTGTGTGCCACGTTTACATGTAGTTTCCCTTTACACGTGATTGAATGCACCAAATGTGTGGCTTAATGCACTAATTGTGGGTTAAGGGCACGGGGGCCCTTACATTAGTGGTATCAGAGCAGTGGTTGCTCTTTGGGGCTGTTAAGGGCCTAGGAACTTGTTGATAGGAATTGGTAGCACATATTTATACATGATGGTATTAGTGTTGTGTGACACAACTAATTGCTTATGTGCTTTTACGATATGAAAAGTGGTATTACTGATTATTGTGGTTGCAGGAATCGTGTAGAATACGATGTGATGGCATTAATGGTAATGTCTGGCACTCCATGTATTATGTGCTAAGGGATCTGATTTTGTAGGAAAATCAGGAAATGAGAAATGTGATATGCTGTCTAAGGACATGGATGGTTGACAACAGACAGTGGGATATTGTGGTATGATTTCAATTGTTATTGAATATACAATTTGTTACTTTTAGGGTCCTACTACGGGTATATCATCAGCGATGGATCATAATATTTGCCGATGTCATGTCGAAGCGATGTACATGCCGCTGTCATTGTCGAAGCGAGGGATATTATCGAGCCGCCGATATGACGTAGTAGGATTTGTGAACTGTTGTATTAACATTGATGCATTTATATGGAGCTAGTGGAAGATTCCAGTGGTTGTTATATTCGAGCGAGGGAGGTACTTGCCGCTGTCATATGAAGCGATGGTAATATGATATTTGCCGCTGTCATGTCGAAGCGATGTACATGCCGCTGTCATTGTCGAAGCGAGGGATATCATATGATGCCGCTATATGTCGAAGCGAGGGGTCCTAAAATTCCGTTGTTATAACAAGACCGGAACAGCTACATTAGCGATATTGGAGCGACACGATCGGGAACAAAGTGCTGCATGTAATGTGAGCCACCTCTTGGGTCCGAAAGGAACAAAGTGCTACATGCATATGAGTACCTCTTAAGTCCTTGATCTGTTCCGCTGATTCAGTTGGCGATGGTTCATGCCGCCAGGTATCTTGATAGCGATGTTTCATTCCGCTATATTGGTTGGCGATGGTTCATGCCGCCAGGTATATTGATAGCGATGTCTCATTCCGCTATATTGATTGACGATGGTTCATGCCGCCGGGTACATGTGTAGCGATGCCTCATTCCACTATATTATTGGCGATGGTTCATGCCGCCAGGTACATCGAGCGATGGTTCATGCCGCTGTATTATTGACGATAATTATTCCGCCAGGTGCGTGTATAGCGATGCCTCTTTCCGCTATATCATTGGATATAAGTCGATGATTTTGGCCTTTTGGGCAAATGCTGTTCCTCCATATTTACCCCAAGCAAATAAAATATATTAAATTAAAATAGAAAATAAGAAGGATATCAAATTCAAAAAAAATAATTTAAACTGACCGCAATAAATTCGAGTTTGAATCAATTTACTTGTTTCCTAAATCATACGATACATGTTAATATATTTTATTGTATAAGTTTTTATTTGTGCGTGAAAAATATTTAATTTTGATATTTTTTAAGAATTTAAAACTTATTTTGTCTCAAGTAAATACAATTTAAATCATTTTATATATTGATTTTGTATATGATTTCTCTATTACAAATTTACAATATTATTTACTTTAATTTTAAAATGTATATAATAATTTAGGAGTTTTTAGATTCTAAAATTCCTCAATTTTTTAATCGAAAATTTATCTTCATCAACACAATAGATTTCACAAATTTAGAATTTCAAATCCATAAATTTCAAATGCTTTGATTTAAATCCAAATCCATCGATCCAAACGAAACCTAAAAATATAATTTGTCCCGTTTTATTATCACCAACTCTCAGCTATGCCTTATGTTATTTTAGGTTATCTAAAAATGTCTGGATTCAACGAATTTCCCACTACGTCCAAGTTCATTGAATAGTTCGTCCCTCGTAGATAACATGTAATACATGAATTAAGGACAACATTTAAACAAACTCGGATCAAAGTCAAACGAGAAAGATACATTTCCCAAAATGAGGATGCCCTTTTGATCCAACTTTTGGAATTAAACTTTTAATATCCTTCCAATATCTTATTTTTTATTTGTATTTTGAATTGTAGATATTCACTAAATTATTTATTTAATAAATATATAGAAAAATATATCTCGACACCTAATTTAGATAGTTTACCTCATAGGAAACATGTGAAGATAAGTGAAACAAAACTGGTATCGGGATACTCATGTTAAAGGGCCACTTCTATTAAGATAACTCAAAGTATAACTCACCGTTTGACTTGACAAAGGTGATTAAATGTATCGATGAAAGCTAGGAAGATTTCGTTTTTTTTTTTGATAGCTAATAGTGCTCCATTACTTATGCTTAGAGTACACATATAATAGGAAAATATTTATATATAATGTAAAAAGCTATCTGCCCCCTAACGTTCATCCACTTTTAGCACTTCACCCCCAACATTTCAAAATGTGTGCTTAACCCCGTGAACAATGTTAAGAAATATACTTAACCCTCTAAACAATATTCGAGAACAATTTTCCCGAACATTTTGGCTGTAAATTCCCTCACATGTGTCTCATGTGCCACGGTCGACAGCATGCCTGTCTTTTTATGTGTTTTTTTTTTTTTGCAGAAATTTTACGAGTAAAATCCATTGATCGTGGGTATACTTGTAAAATTCCTACAAAAATACATGAAAATACATGTATACTCTCGGTTGTGACATGTGCGACACACGTGAGAGAATTTGTAGCCAGAATATTCGAGAATATTGTTCCCGAATATTGTTTAGGGATTAAGTACATTACTTAAAATTGTTCAGGGGTTAAGTGCACGTTTTGAAAGGTTAAAGAGTAAAGTGTTAAAATGGATAAACTTTTGGTATGTCTGCTTTTTACCCTTATATATAATATTCTACAAGAAGGGCGAGTCGGGGCCCGTGCCCTCACATATTGGAAGTGGATAGATAGAGATATATTGTTGTTGTTCTTAATGGCAATGTCTTGAGAATATCATCAACAAAACCAATAGATAGATACATGTTTTCCACATGAACCGGGGTGAATGCATATATTGGGGAGGGTTTTTATTACTTCGAAAAAAAATCAAAAATTACATTTTGCCCACTAAAATTTTTATTTTACCCATCAAAAATTATATTTGTCCCATAAAATTATATTTCGACCCAAAAAAAATTTTCGATTTGCCGGTGCATATGAATAATGGACTTAAATGGATTAGGTTTGTTGATAAATTCACGTAGGGAGTAGTGGAGACAATGACAATTTGGTCCCACACCACTTTCAGTATCATTTAATAATTGTCGGATAAGAATTATTTCCTTTTACTAATGTCTTGTTTCACCTATTCTTATATGTTTGACAATTAGAAAAACCCTACCCTATCAAGGTTCTTCACAATTTTGGTGCTCCCCGTGCTTTAATCTGATTGGGCTAACCAATTAGGGTGGCAAAATATAATATATTTTAAATATAAAAAATTAAAATGGACTTCTCTTTAAAAGTGTGCATTGAATTATAATATATCACATATAATTTTGCACAAAGTATTATTTTGACAAAAAAAAATATTATATATATGGTGCATTTGACGGTTGAAAAACTAATTCCTACTAAAATTGAAAAATAGAATTAGGTTAGATATTGTCGTTTTACAAAAACTTATAATTTGTTATAATGGTATAACTAAAATAGTCTTTTAAACTGTACATCGATCTAAGTGGCACGTTTCGATCTATTTCCCAACGGTGTCGATTATTATTTTCCGATAATTTTACTATTTCCAACTTATAAGAATCGAACGTAGGACATTGTGCTGATAAAAAGTGTATAATCCAAAGTTCGTCGTTTTTTTTTTTTTAAAGATAGAGATGATAATGATGTAACTCAAATATTTTAAATCACGCAACAAACTAAACATCTCGTTTCGATATCTCGACAAGACATATTGATTTCTAACGGATACAATTCCATCAGACATGGTAATATAATTCAGATTTTGGGTGTGATTTCGTGAACCAAATCTATACACATAAGCATGTATGCCACCATTAGATAAATAACCAATACGTGTCTTATTCTAATTCAAAATATTATATAGCACGGTTAAAATTAATTGCAATGAAAATTCATTAATAGTGATATTAATAAATAAATAAATAAAATTGACTATTTTCTATTTGGATAAGATCTTGTCGAGGCGGCTGCCACTGCTGTATACTACATACACAGAGAATCCACCTCACAACACATATATTATCGTTGATTATATAATTTAATATTTAAATATTACAAAGATAACTCAGCATGTAATATAACAAAAATCGCTTCAAAAGGATTATTATGTCGCACCCTATTAATTTTGTGATCTGCTTAATTTTGTAAATTATCCCAAAATCAGATGTTGAATATTCTTTTATGATATATTATTCAGTGTTATTAAAAATTTTAAAATATAATAATTGGATTATTCATAAATATATTTGTAAATGCTTTGAGTTGTAGTTTTTATTATATATGTAAAGTTATGCCGAAGACCTATCTTATTTTTTTATGACGATAGAACTTGCAGTCGCTATATTTAGGATGTATACTGTGTAAACCCCCGACTAACCTAGTAGGCTGCAACCCCTCCAACAAGGTAACCCCACTATGCAAGTTTTGTTGGATAGATTCAGACCGAGAAAGTATTGACAGAAAGAATATGACCTTATGATCCAGAGTCAATCATGTTTCACCAACTCGGACAACCGCATGAGACGAAAAAAAAAGTAATTACAATGAAGGGGGTCTCAACTACGAGATTGCAGATACGTTGGCTACCTATTATCTTGGCCAACAACTATAATACCAATATAAATATATAATATATATTGAGTGAGTATTCATCTGGCAAAGACCAAATAAATTCAATGTTTAATATAGGGATTGAATGGCTTTTGGTGAAACCAAGAGACACTTTTTGCCATGTCAGCACTTGTTCAACATCTGTCCACGTTGCTTCCTAATCTTCATGTCTAGTTTCGGATCCAACATAATTTAACATATTTATATACAATACTATTTATTTTTCTCTTCAAAATACATTAATTTTATTTTTTTTAAATACCCACTCTCTTATAATTCATTATCCTTGTAAAAATAAATGCAAAAAACAAGTCCGTACACTTTTATAAAACTAAATTCATTTTAGTCAGAGAAAAATAATTTCAATCACTTAAATTCATTTGAAATTAAAATGACAATATTGCTTTTAATCTCTCACATTTTCACTCTTGTTTCAAAAGCCAACAGCCACCAAATCACATGACATAGGGTTTCAAGCTACCGGCAACGAGATGGGCTGTGGTCGGTCTCAAACGTTCATCCATAGTGAGGGGAAGCTAGCTAGTGTATGAGGTCGGACCAATTCATGGATAGATCAAAGAAATCGAACTCAAGAACTGAAAACCTAGGTCACGCAATCACCCCTTCCGGATCACATAACGGCGATTCCACGACGACTCACGGTGGCAATTGAATTGTGAACATGACGAATGGAACAATTTTCTGCGCGGAGGTCCAGTGTACGTTTTCGCACCTTCAGTGTGTGTTCGTGATTTTGTGAAAATTTAAAATCAGTAAGTGATGTACGAAAATTGAAAATCAGTAACTAATGCACGAAAAATGAAAATCAGTAACTGATGCACGAAAATTAAAATCAGTAACTGATGCACGAAAATTAAAATCAATAACTGATGCACGAAATTGAAAATCAGTAGGAAATTAAAATCAATAACCGATGCATGAAATATAGAAAAAATTTGTGATGCACGAATCGTAATCGTAAGTGGTTGATGCACGAACCATAATCGCAAGTGGGTGATGCACGAACCATAAGCGCAAGTGGGTGCTGGACGAACCATACAATTAAGTAAGTGATGCACGAACCATTTAATTTTGTGCACCAGTTTCTTTTTACAGCTTTTGTGCATCAGTTAATTAACACAAAGTTCGTGCACCAGTGTTGTTTCACGCTTTAGTGTTATATTTTCGTGCACCAATGTTATATTTTCGTGAACTAGTTACTTTTTATAATTTTCGTGCACCAATTACTTTTTCTCTAGGTCATTTCTTCGTTGAAATATCTTACTGTCAGCCTGTAAATTTTGGAAATGAGCAAACAAGCGTGCATACCAGTGAATCACAGTTAAAAAACCTCAAAAAACAAGAAACATAGTGTGTGTATATATATACACAGACAAACACACACACAATATACACACTCACACATACATATACACATACATAAAGGTTGTGCGTCTAGTGAAGACGGTGGCGACGGCTTGTGAAGACATCGACGTTAGGATGGTGAAGACGGTAGAAGTGGTGGAGGTGGAGAAGAAGAGAGTGATGTAAGATATTTCATGGGTTTGAAACCCTAGTTAGGTTAAAGATTATATCAGAGGTATTTTAGTAAGCAAAAAAGACTAAATAAAACTAAAATTCAAAACGTTGTACATATGTTAATACAGTTTTCACCTCCCTCTACTTTGATGCAAACATTTTTTCTCCAAAATTTATTTACAATATGTTTCTTAATATGGTACCTCCTTGCAATTCTCCCAAAATAAAACATAATAAAATAAAAAGTCAAACAATAAACTGGAAACTAAAAAAATTACTCCAATACTATTTGTGTATATAGGACCAGCGGTGAAGCCACTGCCCTCTTACCCAAATAAAAAAAAAAATTACACCAAACTTTTTGCATCTTTAACCCCTATAAATTGCATTTTATCCCAAAAAATACAGTTTGCCCCCCTTAATTTTTTTTTTGACCCCTTAAAAATTTTTGTGCCCTAAAGTTTTGTAAAATATTTTTTTCTCTTTCCCTGCATAGGACAGTATACATAGGACCAAACATTTGTACATTTACTAAAAGTTATACATTATAGTAATAATGTAACTCAAATATTTTAAACCGTATAGTCGCTCAAACGTAACGTTTCTATCGCTCTCCCAACAAGGGTAATTGTTGCACCTCCAACAACCCCTCCCAACAATACTATCTTACAAGTCGGTGAATCGAACACGTTACGTTGGTTTTGATACCAGCTTTGATCAATCGTTTGACGTTTTACTAAAAATTATAGTGGTGGTAACGTGCAACTCAAATATTTTCAAACCGTACTCAAACGTCATATTTCAATCGCTCGTTCAACAAACATATCTCTTGCACCATAAAAGTATATATATACATTTCGCATGCCAAGATTTAATGATATTATTAACAATTTTATCCATAGAGACTATATTTAAAATATAAAGTGATAAATTATTAAAGAGATGGCTAATATTTGCCAAATTTATCAAAGTGACACCAAGTATATACATATAAAAAAAAATTTAAGTAATGAAGGTGGCTGAAGCACATTAATTTGCCAGGCAATTCCTGATGAGTCAAATGATGCCATGTCTCACGTATACATACTTGTTTATAATGTGAAGTCAAAAGGGCTTTTGAGGTGATCTCTCATGCTTAGCCCGGTAGACTCGAGTTTGAGTCACGCTTGACGCAAATTATCTATCTCACTCCCATGGTAAAAAAAAATAAGGCATTTGATGGATACACATACATGATCTTATATGATACTAGTTTTATTTTCTCCAATTTCTTTTTCCCAAAATTGGTCAACTATGATGTACAGATAATTCTAAAAATCATTTGGTGTAATGTCGGACACTTTTCAGACACCGACACTCCTCGGATACATGTCGGACACTTCTCAGACACCGACACTTCTCGGACACTCATCGGATACGTGTCAGACACGCCACGTGGCGTGTCCTTAATTTTATTAAAAAAATAAAATCGGACACCCACGTCAGACATTTCCCTCAAAATCGAACACCCGTGTCAACACAGCTGATGGACGTGTCCGACACATAAATGACATTTTTGGGGATTAATTGTAGATGTGTTATTTAAACTTTATATTAATTGAAGTAATATACATCTGTTGTTAGCTGAGTGATACTATGATGCTTTCAGTTACATACATTTATATATATTATTTTCTAATTTGGTAAGAATATAAACTTTAAATTAATTAAAGCAATATATTAGGTTTAGTATTAGTGATAATACGATGATTTCAGTAACATGCATTTATTTATATGCTTCTTGATTGATAAGAATATTTTTGATGATTTTACATGATTTTGTGAATTTAAAAAATGTGAATTTGAAATCCGTGTCGTATCCTGAAAATTTTGAAAATTCGTGTCGTCGTGTCCGTGTCGTGTCGTGTCATGTTAGTGTCGTCCTATCAGTGTATGTGTATTATAGTTGGTCAAATAGTGATTCGTAAAGCATTTAATGTGACATATAATTTAAAGATACAAAAAGTTTTAAAATAATACTTTCCGCAATGTATATACATTAAGGAGAACTTCCACAATCGCATATGCGGATAAACTAAAATGAAACTAACGATATTATTACTGGAATTTTATGTTAAACTAGTAAATGGCGTGGTTTATACCTTAATATATGCGAATCATTCCTCGAATTGGTCAACTTCCCGATCGTATCTAGCTGCTGATTGGCCACGTACCTGTGTATCTTTACATAATATATATCTTATAATCGGGGATATTATATTTAATGTCTATTTAAATAAATATATCCTTCTCAATAGGATTTAGATTATATTAATCATACATAGATAACTTCGAAGAAATTAGGCTGTCTTTTTCACATATACATTCAGTCTAAACATGGACGAACTTATATATTTTGTTTCGGGAACTAAAAATAATAATATAAAAAATGATAAAATAATTTTTAGGAGATCAAACTATAATTTACGAGAGTAAATACAATTTTTGTGAGGAAATAATTTTTTTTTAGGTTGACAATTGCTAATCACCCGTAAACGTACGTGTGCCCCGAGTCTAAATTACCTCCTCCTGATAATTAACTGATTGTTAAATTAACACACAATTATAGCCTTTTTCATGATATTTCATATCAAATTAAATAAATCATATCATATATTAATTTTCATTTTATTGTGAAAATAATATATGTGTATATATAATGATATTACAATAATTAGCGCAAGAAGGTTTTTTTGGCATAGACGGTGTTTAGCAATATGTTTATTTACAAGCTACATAATCCGTAAATATTTTTCTTTTTTTAAAAAAAAAACTATAAAATAATCAGAGAAAAGTCGTTGAAATATGGAATTTGAGTTGTTATTAAGACCAAATCTCGTTCAACCGACTATAAGCCCATAACAATAGAGTCAAAATTTAGTTTTGCTTTATATACATTCATTATATTATTATAAAGTCAAATTTATTTTGTGTAGGTTAACCCCTTTTATTTTAGTATATAAAGCACAAAATCTAACTGTCTGGCGACTGGCATCTAGGACAGTACTATTAGAGGCAACACCAAGTGCAACATGACTTTTTCAACATGCGAAAGCATGTAACAATTTGATATTGAAAAGGTCATGTATCGCTTGATGTCACTCCCAAAATTATTATTCTTAATGACGACATCAAATAAACCCTTTTCTGAACCGTTCGTTCCCTCTCTACCTCAAAAAATGCATCACATAAAAATAAAATAAAATACCTTATTTATTTAAACGGATCATCAAATTTGAACCCATCTTTGTTCTGTAAATTTGATTAATGATTAATTAGATTTTCGTTAAATAAGATTTGAGATTCTAATTTACTCGAAACGTCATTTACATGAGTTTCACTATAATTTTTCCTAGTTAGCTTTTTGCTTTATCCATAAGATAAAGGTATAAATTAATTGTTTATTATATACGTTTTAATTCCTTATTGACTTTATGATGTTTCTCCTAGGCGCCGCAAAACAATCATTTATTTCTTGAAATACCCATTTTGATTAAAAATGAATTTACAAAATAATATTAAATTAATTGATATTATTTTCATATTTATTTTTTTGCCATGAATTTGACCATTAGGATATATTTATATGATTTTTACATTTTTTTTACGTATGATAACATATGAGCGTGTTATGAATAAAAAGAATTATAAAGATCATAAATAAAAATATTTCATAAGGTTTCTAATAAGTTATTATATAATCATATTAAAGACAAGCTTTAAAATGTAATATATTGTATTATCACTTATGAAAAATAGATATTTATAATAAATAAAATTTTGGTACGTATAAATATAATTATAACATGATATTATCTATGTGTTAGATAAATTTATTTCAATATTTATATAAAAATTATTTGAATAATTTTTATAATCACAATGCGGAGGTGTAACTATATAAGAGCAAACAATTTGCAATTATGACAAAAGGAAGGATTATATATATAGATCAAAAAGAGAATCAAGCCATTAAGCCATGATACGGTGATAAGTTTGTGGAGTAGGTGAACGCAGATGCCTTTGATCGTGAGCTTATTCTCCATATCAACATTTTCTTAGTTGAACATGTCGTACCGAACTTACCTAATGCAATTTACCTGGCTAGTGTGGTTTGTAGGACGTCTTAAACTGTTTGGAAGTCTTAAATAAGTTATAAAAATATGATCTTTACCAAAAATAAAAAAAATAAAGTGAATACTAAACTAAAAACTTTACTTTTTGCAAATGCAAAATTACTTAAACTTTTATGATCAGGTTTAGCCGATAAATCATTTTTTTATTGCTAGAACTGCTAATTCATATAATCAATCTTGAGATATAAATTGTTCGTAAACATTTTTTTATAATCTTTATTTTTGAAAATCTTCTTTCTCTAGATGCATATGTAACTTGTAGAAACAATTGGGAAATAATTAAATTCTTTTATTAAATTTAGTATTTGAATTATGTGTTTAATTTATATCATTGCAAACTCCAAAAATAAATTTAGAAACAATTGGGAAATAATTAAATTCTTTTATTAAATTTAGTATTTGAATTATGTGTTTAATTATATCATTGCAGCTTATTTAAGAATGTTAACTCCAAAAATAAATCTAAAGCATCAATATCATAATGTTAATTTAAGACAACTTTCAAGATCAATATATATTTTTTCCAAATCAAGAATTTAATTTGTTAAGATCGAATTATATTTTGAAAACAATTCAATATAATGGATGTATTTTTTTTAGGGTGAGAGAGAAGGTGAATGATGTGATTAGTATAACTAATTATTAATATGGATTATTAATTAAATATTGAGATGTAATTTGTTTTGAAATTCTCCGCTCTATAACTAATAAATCTATAGGCTACAAATTGGGGGTTTTGTTGGAATTATGGGTCTGAAACATATATTTTACTTATTTCTATGTTAAGTGTCATCGATCATCGATGGTTTGCAGATAATTGTGTCAATTTGATATTTTACCTGGTACTAGGGATGGCAACGGGGCGGGTTTGGGACGGGTTTGGTCAATCCCAGGACCCGCCCCGCTACACATAAAACCCATACCCGCCCCGCCTCGCTTAGACCCGCCGGGTTCGCGGGTTTACCAGCCCCGTCCCGCAAACAATTTTTTTTTTTATAAAAAAAAAATTTGGTAGAAATTAATTTTGAAACACAAAAATTGAGTTTTGAGATTGAATTTAATGTTTTCCTCTAATAAATATTATAATAAGCATCGTAAAACTATTTTTAAACTATCAATATTTATTATTTAGTTTTTATTCAATTCAAAATGTTCAACTTCTTTACCATAAACACATGAATTTTG
Source organism: Haberlea rhodopensis (assembly GCA_907163345.1). NCBI lineage: Eukaryota > Viridiplantae > Streptophyta > Magnoliopsida > Lamiales > Gesneriaceae > Haberlea > Haberlea rhodopensis. The sequence goes on along the minus strand of CAJQUN010000007.1, from coordinate 1,710,925 downwards.
ATATGAAATTAACAATAACACATTATTGTACAATCAAAGAAGTGAAATGTATATTCAATATTAATTTTTTTTAAAAAAAAACTAAAAATGCATAGCGGGGCGGGTGCGGGGCGGGTTCGGCCAATCCCAGGACCCGCCCCGCCCCCGCCCCGCTTCCAAACCCGGTTGAAGCGGGTTTGGACCCGCCCCGGCGGGTCGGGTTCAATACGAGTCCGGGTTTGGACCCGCCCCATTATCATCCCTACCTGGTACACATCGAAGCGGCTACGTGTCCCGCATAAATAAAAAAATTAATAAGAAAGAAAGAATCAATTCAGAACCGAAACATAATATTTTATTATAAATAGCACCTTTTCCACCATTATCCTAATCACTAATTGCTCGTAAAATATCCAGATTTCGCCTCAATCCGCCTCAATTCTGCATCTGCTGTGTATATAGCCGCGTACGCTGTCTATCTCTTTCTCCCGTGTCATGTCAACCGCATAATCCATTGGATCGAGGTTAGGGAAGATATAGAACGAGTTTTGATTGGTTTGTGAGAATTGGAGTTGAATTTCTGATGGTGATGGAAGATAACGAGAGTTGTGGAAGTAGGGTGTTGGAATCGTCTCGTCGGAGAGCCGGCAGCAGCGGAAGAAGGTGGAGGTTTACAATGAGGTTTTGAGGCGGCTCAAGGAAGTCGACCACCCGGAGACGCATGAGCCGGCTTTTGATGATCAGCTGTGGGCGCACTTTAATCGCCTTCCGGCGAGGTCGGTCGCTTTTTTTTGCTTTATTGTTGATGAGTGAAGCTTTGATCTTGTGTAGTTTATAGATCCATATATATACATTTTCGTGTGTGTAAAACTAAATAATGTATTTGTTTGGAGATTTTGAACTGTACTTTAAAACAAAAATTGTTGATTTTCTTGGTACGGATGTGTCGATTGTTATTATGACGTGTAAGTATGTTTTTCAGATCTAGTTACAATACATGAACGAATTGATGATTCATCTTTTTATGATGTGTTGCATGTGGAGGGTTTTCGTTATTTCTCTGCGTATGACATGCTTTTGAGCCATTTGATTTTTAATACTTTGTGATTCATGGTTGGCTGTTTCTACGTTGAAGGTATGCGATGGATGTGAATGTGGAAAGGGCGGAGGATGTAATCACTCACAAGCGATTACTGCATCTTGCACGTGATCCTGCCGAACGGCCGGCGTTTGAAGTCCGACTTGTGCAGGTCGCACCAGTCTCTGAAGGGAATATAGGAGATTCAGTCCATTCACACTCACCAAAAAGGGGGAGGTAGTAGTGGCTTCGGTTTAGAACAATCCTGAATGGAACCCTTAATGATGTTTCCTTTGCCATTACATCTTCATTAATTTACAGTAGTTAGTGCTTTTGATTCAGTTAACTTATGTTTTATTTGATGTGCTGAATTTACCACCATTTTGGTCAGCATCCATCCCCACCTGCTTTTGGGTCTTCTCCCAATCTTGAGGCTCTTGCATTGGAAGCTAGCAAATCAGAAAATCCAGATGGAGACAGTGCTGTAAATGGTGGAGTCAAGTTTCTAAGGTATGCTCTTTCGAGTTGTTATTCTATCAGTCTAGTTATCATTCACTGCCTCATACTTTGTAGACTTGTAGTTAACATTGAAGGATTCTCGAACAATTTCTACTTTGGTTTAACACCAAAATATTCTATGAATTTAGTTTTTTTTCCAATCCCTCGATTCTTTCCATCCTTGCTTGCAACTGTTCTATCATGCATGCCTTTAAATCCCTAATGCATTGTGCTTTATTTGGACTGACCTTTCTGTGGTCTTCTCAAACTGTTGATATAACTTATCCTAAAGGTTGTGCCATTTCATTAAAGTAACCAGTCATGTTTTGGAGAGTGTATTTTGGTACTTACTTCTCCTTGTAACAAATAATGTAGGCCCATGCATGAGATTACTTTCTCAACAGAAGATAAGCCAAAGCTTCTCAGTCAGGTAATTGATACCACTCAGGGATGATCACCTGATGGTTGTAGCTCTTGACTGAACTATTCACTTGTTGGTCTTGCAGCTGACCGCTTTTTTAGCTGAAATTGGGCTCAACATTCAGGAAGCACATGCCTTCTCCACCGTGGATGGCTATTCACTAGATGTCTTTGTTGTTGATGGCTGGCCACTTGAGGGTACTTCATTTTCTTTTATCCTAGTTGCTCTGGTTCAAACTGCTTCCTTCACTTTGTCAACCCAACTATGGTTTTTGGGGGGAAGTATTGCATTTTGGGAGTTGCCGGTTTAATTACTCTTGACAATTTATACATCCATTCATTTTCGCCACCATTGTACTTTTCTCAGAGAAATGTTGTTTTTCTGTTCCTCCTAGTTGTCGATCAAAGGTTTTTACCTTATATAAATGCCTGAACATTTTGAAACAATTATTTATAAAGAACTAGAGAGTGAAAGTGTTGGTTATCTTCTAGGTTTGGTTTATTTTTATTTTCGATTCATGCTTTTGAATAATATTCTTGGATGCCTGCACATATGTTGTTTCGCATTAAAAGAATATACTAGATTCAAGTATCTGTAATTTTTTCTAATTGATGAACTTTATGGAAGATCTGAAGCGTGCTTGCAATGCTGTTAGACAAACTCTATTTATACGTTCTAGAAACAAAATGGTCCTCTGCAGGGCCTTCTATTTGTTAACGGGTAGAATTTTGACTGACCCCTTTAATGTTTTCACTTTGCAGGAGGTTGAGCAACTCCGAACTGCGGTTGAAAACAAGTTTTAAAGTTCGAGGTAATTATCTCTTATGCTTGTTTTTCTGCTCATGATTGGATTACTATAAAAGAGTACAACTACTGCGAGTGTTATTTAGACGAATTGACCTTGGCTTCTGCTCATAATACTTAATTTTATGGGTTCCTAAATTATTTTTTATGATGCAAGTGTCTGATGTTTATGCGCTCTTTGTTGTAATTATATGCTTACTCTAATGGTAAAAGTGTTAATTTCAGGAAAGCTGTCCTTGATGTTTGCTACTAAATATAGTGGTTGAATGAAGCTTGTAGTGATTTTTCAACTGCATTTCTTCTCTGATGCTGTAATCATGAACTATGTTTTGTATTTCTTGCAGAAAAATACTATGCCCAATCCACTGTGTTTACCTCCTCTCAGCGAACGTGAGAAAATGGAGATCAAATGTGAATCTGATCATTTGAAAATACCCACCGATGGCACTGATGTCTGGGAGATTGATCCCCATTTTTTGAATTTTGAGTCCAAAGTAGCATCAGGCTCATATGGTGATCTGTAAGTATAATATATGCTTCTTTTAAAGCTTATGCTTGCAGATGAGTGCTCATTCATTTGAAAAATTGTTTCAGATACAAAGGTACTTACTGCAGTCAGGAAGTAGCAATCAAAATTCTCAAGGCAGAGCGATTGAATACAGAATTGCAGAAGGAGTTTGCACAAGAAGTATATATAATGAGGTTGTCTGTGAGTCACTGATACATTTCTTGTGTCGTCGTTCAACTGATAGTCAGACTGTCATGGTCAATTTGCCACAATGTTAAAGCTATGTTTGGTTTCGCTTGCGAAAACACTTTTTCGTTTCTCGGAAATAAACATATCACGCTTTCACCTCATTTTCTTAAGCATTTTCATCACATTTCACAGTTTTCTATACAATCATTGTTTCAAGGCAACTTTTTACCATTCCCAAAACTAATTATATTACTATCTAGATCATTCATATATTATATTTTCAAATTATGAAATATCTCATAAGTAAGAAAACAAAATCAGGCATACATAATATTCTACAAACTCACATTTTTAGCCGACATGTTGCTGAAAATGCGGAAATGATTCCAAACTTGGTTTACTATAATTTGTTTTGTTCTTTGATTTTACCGCCTGCGGATGCATTATTGTTTATTATATCATAGCTGTTTGGTAGGTGCTCAATGCGCAAGCATGTCTCTGAATACGAACTTTTGCATGTCCTTGGATTTGATGTGTTGGATTTTATTAACAGTTTTTCAATGATGTCTCCTGTTAGACTAGATATTGACTCATTTGCTGAAGCTAACATATGCTTATGATTTTATTCTGAATTGAAGTTATCACTTTCATGGTCATTTTCCTTCTGTCTTTCCTTTACTTATTGATTTATCAATATGCATTTCTTGCAGAAAAGTTCGGCACAAAAATGTTGTGCAGTTCATAGGAGCATGCACTAACCTCCAACTGTGCATTGTGACTGGTATGTGTCAACATTGTAACCATCGGTTTCAAAATGTTAATTTTGGATACCTTTTTTGTTGTCACAACTTGAGATTTCATCTCTTTTTTTTTTTGTACTTCTTTAATTGCAGAATTCATGTCAGGAGGGAGTGTTTATGATTATGTTACACAAAGCAAAAGGGTACTTTTAAGCTTCCATCATACTCAAAGTAGCGATTGATGTATCAAAGGTATGAACTATTTGCATCCGCATATATCATTCTCGAGACCTGAAAGCTGCAAATCTTTTGTTTGGATGAAAACGAAGTAGCGTTAAGTTCTTCAAATTGTGTGAATCTCTTAGACAGTATTAGCTTAGGACCATGATTTGTTTGACACAGTTCTGATTTTTCACCACAGGTTCATCCATGTTATTCCTGGATCTCTGTGAAGTATGCTTCATATATTATGTCTATACATGATAACTTTTGTTTTTATTGGTTTACTTGAAAGAAAAATCATTCGAGCTGGATATTATGTGTACCGATAGTAAAAAAAATGAATATGTGATATTTGTTGGTAACCTTGTCAGGCATCTTATATATTAGCTTTCCCCAGCTATTCAGACATTTCTTCTAAATTTAAAATTGTGGAAAGCTTTTGTGTTTCACATGCATTGTGTGGATTGTGAAGTTTGGTGAGGTCTTTTATGCTTTGTAGTTGTAAAGATCTCAAAGTAGCTTTTGTTTTAGGTTGTTAAGGTTGGTGACTTCGGGGTGGCCAGAGTGAAAGCAGAAACAGGTGTTATGACTGCTGAAACAGGGACATATCGGTGGATGGCTCCTGAGGTATACCTTTTTTTTGCCTTTCTACTCTACACAATTTTCCTTTCGTTACAATCGGACTCATTCTAGTTGGATATTTTCGTGTTCTTGAATTTACTAACTCATAGTTATTATCTTGAAGGTCATAGAGCACAAACCTTACGACCATAAGGCCGATATATTTAGTTTTGGTGTAGTTCTATGGGAATTACTAACAGGAAAGGTACACTACCTTGTTTTTTGAAATCTTGGAATAAGTATTCTTCTGGCTTGCTTTGGGCTAAACGTATTTATTTTGTCTTGCCAGCTTCCTTACGAGTACTTGACACCTTTACAAGCGGCTGTTGGAGTGGTTCAAAAGGGTCTGCGGCCAACTATTCCAAAGCACACTAATCCAAAGATTGCTGAGCTGCTTGAGAGATGCTGGCAACAAGATCCAACTTTGAGACCCGATTTTTCTGAACTAACAGAAATCTTACAGAAGATATCTAAAGAGGTATTTATTTCATTCAGTGCAGTTAAATTGACTGTTTGTGCTTATTTTACGCATCGTGCTAAATTGCTAA